>JAMPIV010003518.1:0-83426 GCA_024509875.1 Oreohelix idahoensis
TTTTGTTATTCATGCAGATACTGCTCCAGTAAAACGCTGCTCCCACAGACATCACACATTCAAGGTTTCTCTCCTGAATGTATTTCCTTTTTATGATTTTTGTAAACATACTTGCTCTGAGTAAATGCTGTATCACAAACAACACACATCTTCCAAGGTTTCTCTCTCTGTATGTAATCTTTTTATGTTTTTTGTAGGGATCAGATATGAGTAAATGCTGCTGCACCAGACTAACACACTTGTAAGGCTGTTTTCTCCTGTATGTTTACTTTTATGCCTTTGCAAAATACTGCTCCGAGTAATGCCTGCATTACAGACAACTACACTGGTAAGGCTTCTCCCCCCCCCCACACCCCCCCCCCCCACCCCGGGGGGGTGGGGGGTGGCCCCCCCACCACCTCCCCCCCCCCCCCCCCCCCCCCCCCCCCCCCCCCCCCCCCCCCTTTCTCTCCTGTAAGGGTAATACTTTTATGCATTTGTAGATACTGTGCTTCAGCCCGAGCAAATGCTGCATCACAGACATCACACTTGTAAGGCTAATCTCTCCATGTATGTAATTCTACTGTGAGTGTTAAGGTACTATCGTTAAGTAAATGCTGCTATTCGAGCAAGATATCACACTCATTGGTAAGGCTTCACTCGTCCCTGTAATGTATTTCTTCTGTGATTCTATTAAGGTTACTAGCTCTCAGGTAAATGCTAGCATCATCACAGACAATCACAATGTAAGGCTTTCTCTCGGTAATGAGTAGTTCTTCTGGTGTTTTTTAAGTAACTACTCTCAGTAAGATTCTGCTCTCCACATAACATGCACACATGTAAAGGTTTTCCTCTCCTGAATGTATTCTTTTACTGATTTTGTAGACTACTGCTCTGATTAAAATGCGTTTCACAAACAACACACTCCAGTTTCTCTCCTGTAATTGTATTCTTTTATGTTTTAGTTAGGGTATCTATAAGAGTAAATGCTGCTCCACAGACATCACACTGTAAAGGCTTCTCTCGTGTATGTATTCTTCCTGTGTTTTTTAAGGTAACTACTCTCAGTAAATGCCAGCATCACACAGACATCACCACTTTGTAAAGCTTCTCTACCTGTATGTATTCTTTTATAATGTCATATAAAGTGTCCGAAAGTGTATCTGTCCAAGCAAATGCGCTCCACAAAAATAACAAATGCAAAGTTTATCTCCTGTTATGTTTTCTTTTATTGACATTGTAGAATACGCAGAATAAATGACTCACTGTGAATATGCAGAATCTACAATTACATCCTCACTTGTTAAGGTGACTTTGTCCTCTATCCTGTAGGTGTTTTGTATTATGACTTAGTAGTTTACTGGGTCTTAGCTAAATTGCTACCACCCACAGACAACATCACACTTGTAAGGCTTCTCTTCATGCATGTTTTTACATCTTTGTATGTTTGCCATCAGGTTATCTTTTCACAGGAAAAATGAATGCGCTATTATAATATCACACAACATTCGTAGGTAAATTGTTATTTCTCCTATATATTCTTGTGAGATCTGAATGTTGAAAAAATCTCACTACAAGTAATAGCAGAAACCGTTTTCTGTCAATCTCACACATAGCTTGAAAACATTCTTATCTACACATGGTACAAATTGTTTACTACAATTTATGGTTACAGATTCTTGATTTTTACAAACTGATGTATTTACTGTGCAAGGTTGTCAAACATTGTAGCTGTCCTTTTCCTGACTGTTGATGAGGGTTCACAGATAGCTTCATTACCATGAGTTCTCCAGGTGATGCTATCTCTCCTATGCTACATCAGTAAAAGTTGCGACTCTCCAATCTTATTCACTGTTTATTCTTCATCATGTTATTTTTAGACTGTTCCCTTGGTAACAATTCTTGAAGATCACTGCATTATTAATCAAAACTCCCACAGCCGTACCATCTCTGTGTAACTGTTTCACATGCTCTATCCAGGACATCGAGTTGGAGAAATGAAGTGTTTGCAACTGGTGACAAGAATAAACATCTTAATAATAAAAAAATCGAGAAAAGATAAATAATGAAATGCATGTACTTATATGATTTAGTTAAAATTTGTTAGCAAAATAGTAGTAACAAACACAAAGCACAATTTCAGTCTGATAATTAATTTGATTGTAAGTAGAGGTCGACAAATCATTGCAATCCAGGCAAACCCACTAGGTCTCTCCCATAAATGTTGAAAGTTATGAAAAGCCTTACAGTACATGTAGCATCCTACCTCAGTGATAATAACATGTCGGATGTATCCTTTCATACGTCAACCTGTCTAGTCTTATTTTTGGTGCCACATTCCAGCTATCTTAGCCTTTGTTTGATTCAATTCTATTGCCAGTGTTGTTTTTCTAATCAGATAATCATTAACTGTCCCTCAGAATCTCTCCCCTTGTGCATGACCATTCGTCCCTAGCTATTGGGGTGAGCACTTCAGCTAGTCTGTCAGCACTCTTATGCCATGAGTCCATACACCTGAATGACTTGTACCAGGTAGATTCACACCAGCTTCATTGAAGATTCAAGGCCTCTTTAAATGTTTCTATTCATCGCAACAGTACATCCATATTGAACCTTTTAAAAGCATGGACTGCGAGTGTGTACACAATAACTGCCCTGGTTACTGCAGTATCAGCCTCTATCTGTCCATTATGTATACATTAAGCAAGTTTTAGTTATACAGAATTTTACTATGACTTTCATCTGTTATAAAAGTCATCAAGCATTGTAAGAACAGCATCAGAACTTCACATTCCCAGCCACTATTCATATCAAAAGCGGCCAAGTATCAAGCGAACTGGCCGTGAGAGGCTGCGACAACGATGGATTCAGTGCAAGCTCAATGGCGGTTGAAGTGAGCACAATAGGGCTTGTGGCTGCATCAAGTGGTATGATTTTTGAAACTTGTTGGGGCTGACGGGACAGTCTAAACAAGGATGCACTGTAAGAGGCTTAGCAAACTGCCGAAAAGGCAACTAGGCAGGCTGTGGAACAACCGCAATGGGCAATGAGATTGTTGAAAAATAAACGCCCGCGGTACAGAAAACAACCAACTTTTTCTAAGACACAAACCGCTGGGTTTTTTGGTGAACTATGAACACGGGCTTGCGACTCTGGGGCAACCGGGCGATGTAATACCTATAGGGAGAGTCCAGGTACAGAATTTCCCAGTGGCTTGGCGGCACGCAGGGTTAAGGCACTCCTGTACACATATAAAGACATACACACATGCACAAACAACAAACGAAACACATTACACTTAAGTAAACATGCACACACACATGCATCATGTAACATACTTATAAAACACACACAATACACAAATATACAGACACAAAATTATATTCTCATGATCCTAAGACCCTATAAGGCACAGTGAACATTCCAAACACAAAACAAAAAAATCATTTTGATTATGGTTTGTGTGCCAAAAGATCTCGCGCTGGAGTGAAAAGCTTGCCTTATATGCAGATGACCTAATACTCTGTTGCCGCCAAGTGAATACTCACCACAGAAAATTATAGAATGCAAGCGGCAGCAGGACAGGCTAATTGTCATTGGCAGAGAAATGTGCGTTATCACAATAAAACAACAGACAAAACCTCCACAATGCTGTTCTCCCTCACCCGTCACCTCTCCCCCCAGGACAAGCATGCAAACATCCACCTAGGACAACCATGATCAAGAAGAAAGCTACCCCTCCAATCTTGAGTGTGACATGTGAACCAAAAACTTTACATGAGGAATAAGCATATTGAAAATGGCAGAAGGAAAAGGCCCGAAGATGTCTAGGCAAACTCATAAAACAATAGGAACAATGGGGGGAAGCACATGAAAGAACTTCTAAAGAAGATTTATAATGGAGTAAATAAGACCACACTAAGAGCTAGCTCAACAGCATAGTGCACCAGCAGCTAACACACATCTGCAGTCATTGGACATGGTGCAAAATCAAGCCCTAGGCTCATTTCTGCACATTTATGGGATTACTTATTGGAATACGCCTAATACCAATATCAAGCATGCAGTATAAGGGCAGAGTCTGGATTAACAGACATTGTACTCCTGCGAGAGACAAGATATCTACACCAAATACACTAGCAGCTCAGTTACATAGTTTGTAATCTAACGATCCCAGGAAAATGGACAAAAAGAATGTGACATGACACGCATGATGCCGCACAGAAGCCGTTACCAATTAGAAGCGGCATAATCACTCCTATTGAGTAATCGTAGCCTTGGAAATTCTGAGGGCCAACGGCTCCTAAAACCGTAGCACACAGCTTTGTCCATGGCTCGGGCGTAAACACAAGTAACTTAAGAAGAGCAGGACTACCAATCGTCGAAGACCTTACTAAACATAGAAAGTATTCAAAGAGATAAAAACACAGAAAAGGCCCTTATGCCGAGCCGTAGAGTAGAGACTGCTCTAGCGAATTGGAGAAGAGGATGAATGTGAGAATTGTTAGTAGGTGCCATGAAACAACTGTATATATAGCCAACCCAATAACCCTGTTACCATATGCGAACAGACCAGCACAGTCAACCCTCCAAATAAATACATCAAACAGTGGATCTCCACAATGGATATTTTTGTTTTTTTTACGTACGCCCCTATTACTCGAGGTCGAGGCAAAATCCAGTCTAGATAAGTGTCTAACCTGTGAACTGATTTTTACATATATCATCCCCTTGCGCGTTTATTCATTACACATCGAAAACATGCGTGTCCCACCCTCTGAAACACCTCATCTGACCAGCAGCGCGACACATTATAGAGCAAAAACTTCAAGGCAGGTTACCTCAATCTAACAGAAGTCTGAGGTCGGCTCACAGGAGCGCACCATTAGTTGCTCTAGAGGTGATCGAGTCGAGTAAACACTTCCTTACAGAAGAATATATCAATGCGTGCCCATGGGCTCGAGTTAACACATCAATCCCGTCAGATAACACCGGCAAATGAAAAATACTTCAAAATATCCACACCCGAGTTTGATCCTGGGAATCACCCGGAGTCTTGTTCAGTCAGTTAGTGGGTGAACCACTCACACTATGGTTGCCTTCTGCCCCTCAACTGTGTATATGAGATATAATTGAACCTGCAAAAAATGAACTGCTAATTGAATATGATCCAAGAAAGCTATGCCCTACACAGATGGTTCAGCAATAAATGCTGTAAAAGAAGGAGGGCTGGTATCTTATCTCATATCCTGACAACCACTATGAGACTAGGCATATTCCCCATTGGTAAATTCTGTTCAACTATACTCAGCCTGAGGTTCAAGCTCTATAAGCAATCTGCAAGTATGATTATAACACCAACTATACTGCCACCCTTAGAAAGTCAAACCTCACAGATGCCTGTCTTGTACTGCAAGCTTCTCAAGAGTGGTAAACTCACCACATGCTAGAGAAATGAACTAAGCAAGGTTAGCCTGCAAAACAAGAAGAACCATATCTTCAGTTGGTGTACCATCCCATTGTAGGTGTACCCAGAAATAAAAAGGTGGATCAACTTGCAAAAAAAGGGAGGGATGAAATGTGAACAAGAAGATAATAGAAATCACATACATGTTGAGGAAAAAAGTATAGCTATGTCCACAGACTATCAGAAGAGGAACAGATTTCAAGTACCAATCGATAGACTACCAACACGCATTGCCAACAGGGACAGGATCGGACTCACCATTTTTATCGCCTCAGCGATGGGCTTCAGTAACCAAACAGAATAATACACTTGTACAAGCTACGATTGTCTCTTCACACCACTGTGCACATGTGGGATTAAATGAACAAACTCGTAGAGCAATGTTCCTAAAGAATTGGTCCACTGTATGACCAGTTAAGAAAAGAATACTGCCCAATGACTCAACTCTAAACCAAGAGCTGTATGGAGCTTAACAGAGGAACTCCAGGCAAAGGTATTTAGTTTCATCATAAAACACCATCAACGGTGTAATCATCAAGATGTTGATCGCAGAAGAAGAATTTGTGTAAAAATAAAATAAAACCTGAAATACAAAGAAAACACATGTCTAATAAGGCACTTGTCGCTTTTCTGTGGTACTCTGGTGAGACAAAGAAAATGAGAATATTGCTCCCATCATGATATTAGTACCAAGGCATTATTTTAAAGGCTGAACAGAGGCTGAGGCAATATTATCATGTCAAACAATATATTACAGATACCATCCGACATAAGAGCTTGTGAGTGTTTTTAGTGTAAGCTTTCCCTGGGGGTGACCAGTGACCAATGGTGGAACATATAAGGTCAAATGACCTGTCGAAACTAGTAATTGTATAAAAACAATGGTACCTCCACCATATAAGGTTAATTACAGTCAGGTATAGCTGTTTGGTCTAAACGATTGTGGTACATACAACCAAAAGGGCTATTAACTGTCGTGATATAGTTTGTCTAAAACATGGTACATAAAACATATAACAGGGTCTAGCAAATTTCTTCAAGCATTTTTCCAGGCATTTTCCCCACAGGTTTTTCCCAGTCCAGATGTGGATTTCAAGGATTAGAAAACTCCTTTAATATTTTCCTCATCTAATTTTTCTACTCAATATAATTATCACTTTGCTGACCCAGCAATCCGGAGCATTACCATATCCCCTTACCAAGGGTGTTTGCAGATTTCTTTAAAAAAGCACTTTATTTTTTTTTTTTTTTTAAATTCAATAAAAGATGGCAACAACAGACATCTTTTTCCAAGTTTTTTAGTGTGAATATGTATTCAAACGTCACGCAATAACATGTGTTAGTGACAAGGATGATAAAGAATAAACTAAAGCTTGATTGACGTATTGATATTAATGATTAACTATGTATAACAACATAAGAGGCTAATAAAATTGGAAAATAAAAAATGTTTAAAAAAAACCTATTTTTTTTGTGTTTGTCTTTCTTGAATGTATTCCTGCATCTGTGGCAATCTGACACTGAGCGATTGTAAATGTTTGAGTAGTTAAGTACCTGTAGTTGGAGTCTGAGCTGCTTTTTTTTCATTAACATGGAAATTGAGGATTGTAGCTGGTTAGGTCTCTTCAAGAGTCTTGGGCAACGATCCACGTTGATAATCCTTGACTGTGTGGTATAAACTTGACAACAGGTATCAGGAATAGAGTACATTGCAATCTGGGCCAGTACAAAATGCAATCTGGCTTCTGATCCCTCTGCCAGCCTTACACACTATTACAGTCTGGTTTGGTACCTTGCCCCTTTCATATTTATCAATGATAGGGGTGCTCTACAGTCTGTTGTGACCTGTGGTATTGAAGGTTTCACATGCGTCTAAGAATAAGAGCAGGCTTCTACTAAGAGTCATACGACATCCTGATCTTCGCTTTGATCTCTTTTTGTAGAGTTGCCAGTGTTTGTAGGTTATGTGCCCATTGATCAGGGCAGTATTTCAACTAAGAAAAATATAAAAATAGGAATCTGTGTGGCGTTAGGGGTAACTTGCACACCTAGTTGGCTGAAGTTCCACACCTCCCATACTTTTGCTGATAATTTTTCTCTGCAACTGAGTCACAACAGATCATACTTCTGAAGTTCCTGTTTCCTGGGCTCACTAAAGAATTTGAGAGTTCATTTCTAACTGTCTTGTTTAATATTTGATCATTGGGGGATGAAACAAGTTAAATAAAAGGGTTAAATCTTTTCGTAATCACATGCCTAGGTACTGTCGGCAAGTCCTTATCTCTATCTTGACTCTTCCAAGACAAATAGTGCGGACGAGACGCTGTTTTTTTATATTGGCTCTACAATTTGGACATTATTATTCTAAGTTGTCTCCACATTAATAATGGATGCGTTTATACACCCCCGTTGTCAAGCGTTTTTTTGCTTGGACTTACAAATGAAATTGTTTATACTGTAAATTGGTGTTAAATTCAGTTGTAAATATTTGTGTTTTTTCGGGTGGGTTTATGAAAATGGGAGCTGTTGAAAGAGGGGGGGGGGGGGGGGGGGGGGGGGAGCGTGGGGGGGGGGGGGGTGGGGGGGCCGGGGTGATTGTGTGCCTAGATATAAAAACCGATATACATTCTAGATACGTAACTATACCCCCGTCGATACTAATCTACATTGTCTGAGATTATAAGTAATATTATAATGCCAAGTAGCGATTCATGTGTTAACTGATTGCAGACCAAACTTATCCAAAGTGTTAATACCTTTCGAACATGGTCTAACCGGTGTTGCACAGGTATTGTGTGTGATCGTTTTGTGTTCTTTTGTGTCTGCGATAGAATGGTCGGTTGTTTGTGCTAAGCAGACACAATAGCCTAATGAAAAAATCACAAGGGCAATGTCCGGCCTTGTAAGCCCTGTAAGTGTGATTATGGCGAGCTGAGGAGAAACGCTTCGTTTCAGGGACAGAAAACCACCACGAGATGGCCTATTAAACGCCCTTGACAGTAGCAAAAGTTTACTCTCTTAACGTGGAAAAGCAATAACAAATGAAAATTAAATGCTTTGGAATAGCGAATCCTCCATCTGACCATCAACGTCAAAACGAAAATACGCAACAATGGTCAATGTTACCTGTTGAATTCCATAACCATCGCCACAACTACTGAAATATCAAACCACACTTGCTTAGAGTACACGAAACATGTTCTATTGAAACCGGACCAGCGATCAACTAGTGCTATTGTTTTGAGGAGGACAAAATAAGCACCGACCTCCTCACAATCATCTGTATCACACCAGAAATAAAATTTTAGTTCACGGAGCGACATGAGTGTAGTACAACATGCTAGACCAGGAATTTTGTCACCTCCAAAGATCAGCTCTAGATAAGCACCATGATAGTAACTGATGCTTGCCTCTCCACCAACAATGTCACAGGAGACACAGACGCCTGCCAACGTTACAATCTCAGCTAACCATTAGAAACCAGTCCCACGGCCCCCTGCGTCCCCATTCTCAAATCAGCTCCCCCCCCCTCTAACCTATCATCACCTCGAACAAACCAATAATATACATCTTGACACAAATGGTAGATAATGCCAACGAAAATGTTTCCCCTTTCCAAATGATGATAGTTCCTGAAACGTACCACTCGGAACTATCATCATCCTAACCCTTAAATCAAATATACCCTACAGAGATAATCCAGATCTAAATCACTATCTCCATGCACACGAAGACACATCTCATTCCAAACTACCAAAAGACACCGTTACTAAAAAAGACAATAATGCTCTGAACCAACACCTCATATACTATCTACCCCCTCTTAACACAAGCTCCTGCTTAGTGAGTACCAAAATAAGGATTAGCACGACCACGCCCCGAAGTAGCGAAGCCTTCTAGTAGAGGAACATCAGAACGCTGCTGTCAAGGACCGATGATTACCGTACTTGAAAGTTCAGTTCCCGCACATAGCAGACAAACATATGCATAGCCTAAACTCAACAATCATGGAACAGCTCATTAACAAATATGACAGCGCAACTTTGACGCACACAGCAGGCATGTAGGTCCCATCTCCACAGAACAAGACAAACCCATAACAACGGCTGATAAATAGAAATTATTACCAATCTACAAGAACAGCAATCAAGACAGTACAAAACACAAGAACGGGTGGTTGCAAAGACCCTCAAATATCGAGAGGCTTATCCATCGAATTACACCAACACAACAATCACCTGCTCCGTTAACACCCTCCTCATCCTCAAACACCCCCCTGTATCTCTGAACACGACTAAAATATGCCCACCGACATCAAAAGGCTTTGTCGAAAACACGGCCAGAACATGAGGTCATATAGCATTGCGAATTAAAAAACAAATAGAACGAAAAGACAACATCACCAAATAAGACCTTCTACCGCCCGCATTGAGGCTACAAAATTAGTCATCGTACTGAGAAAACCTATACCCAAGACACCCCACTCCAAGTAGATCCCAGAAGCAACAAACGGCAACGAGAACAAAGGAAAGAACACACAACAACCAGGAGCACAAAAATCCCGCTAACGGCAGAGACCTCCAGCAAGGAAGAAAACATCAACAGGCAACACAAACTAACACCTGTCGTTGCGAGCGCACGGTCACACTCTTCGAGCCACAGCACGCAACGACACATTATCTTACAGACAACAACATCACCTCATTAACTGCGGGACCATACACTGCTAACAATACGAGTATTCAACAAGTGTGACAGAATGTCAACACGCCAGAGGACACATTGTCTCACAGTAATACCACTACCAGGAGCTGGATATGAAAACAACCAATGAAATCAGCCATCTCAACAGAATATCTAACATAAGGAAAACAACAGTACACACGTAGCGGATAAATGATAGCACAAATGGATACGACCAATTAACTTCCATTAGACACTCTCCAGAATGATTGACAAACATAAAAACACAAATTTCCCAAACACCCCTCCCATACATTATCTTCGTCAACATCTAAGTCCACCCAGCTAGGTCCAACACGCCAAACACTTGTAAGATAACAAACAACAAGGGCTATATACTTTTTCTGCACTAAACATTTCTACCATTCGTCTTACTCATAAACAACACAACCATTTTTTCACAAAACATCAAATCAGGTGCACACCACCAAACAAAGATGCTACTTATATCACCAAGCATCAAGTCCACCAACTTCTAATAGCTAGGGGGGACGAGCTACCTGCCAAAAATTTAAGTTTCCCCCGAGAGCAGGACAATACACCACCACAAACCCACACATATTCGTCGTCATCAGTACACACAAATTTACAACACAAAACTTCAGTGAATCCACGCAGTACCCCTCATAATACCACATCATTCTCCCATCGCTCAGATGTAATAACATCATTGTAGTCTAAGCAAAGCTACAACACCTACTCCCCTCCTACCCACCCTAATCATTTATGGACCAAAGTTTCCCCCATTACCCACACTACCAGACACCCCCGCCACTTAACACCTGCTCGAATCAGTACACAAACACTGGACAGAATGGACAAGAACCGGGCAACAAGATATGACCCGTTCTTCCTCTACATCAAGGGGGTCAAACCCACAAATCCAAGCAAGAAACTTACAGCTGGAAATTGGACTGTTCTTCATCCCTGCCGCAGTCAAGAATGGCGCAACTAGCATAGGGGAGTATGGAGGGGGGGGGGTTGCTAAATCAGCTTAGCAGTTAGCCCTCGGAAGTATTGTGGGATGCAGCATTTATCAGATGTCTTTCATACGACTTTTCAGAACAAAAATTCAGCGCACAAACACCAAGCTGTTGCAGCGAATACTCACTTAAAAGAGACTGTATTTCAAACACAGCTTGGAGCTTAGTTTTCTCCCAGATTGACGCCTTCTCGTCCTGACTGCGCACCCTTTTGTTTATTCGTTGTTCGAGGAAATTAGAAATAATATAATACAAATAATAATAATATTATATAATATAAATGGGGGGGGGGGGGGGGGGAGGGTGAATAACAAGGGCGTTGGGTCCTTTTAAACTTCCCCGAAAAGATTAATTCTCTACATTTGACTGAGGTTGAAAGTCAAAATATTCCTGTGTGCCGGCACTTTTTGCAAGATTAAGATACGGTAAACAGTGTCCACACGACTATTAAGAGAAATCTAATGGCAGTGTAATATTATGAAATATAACTATGTTTTACAATTTTTATTGTATAACCATATGTGTACTAACTAATATTGCCATCTTACTCATTCTTCCCTCTCCCCTTCTCATTCTTTTCTTTCTCCATTGACATTCAATATCATGTCCGAGTGCAAAAAACTCAATCAAAATATGGGCAATATCACTAATTCATGGCTTAAACTATCAGGGGCTTAAAATTGGTTCGCAATTAAAACATTTTACCACACCCTGCTAGGTAAGCTTACCTGAAGTCTCCCAACCTCCTCTCCAACAAAACATCCACATATTTTTTGGTTTTTCTGAAAACACCCGTCTCAATGAAAAATTACAGATGAAGAAGAAATTTAGGTGACTAATGAGGATTCTAAACCACCATCTCGTGCAGCGGATTCCTAACAGACAACAAGAAACAGGGCTAAGTTATCTACATCTCAACATACATTCAGTAACTGAACGCCGTGATGATCTAGACAACATAACTGGCATTGCGACATAGATAATGAGCTCGGAAATTACAAAAACTCACCCCAACCTGACCCACCGTTTTAATTGTATTACCTGTACCAAAACCCAAGCACTTCAGCTGTAATCTGTTTACACATCTCACGAATGATGGAACAACGTTGGGCTTCTTTCGAAGGTAAATTATTCCTACTGGGGACAGACATATCAATATTGGACCTTCACCAAATCGAACAACACGCTTGAAAAAATTGGATATCACCCATCTACATACAACCTCCACACAGTTAGTCACATCACACCCACGAAGTTAAGAAACATGATTCATCATCCTACACTAATTAGAATTCATATCCTATACACCTGCCCCAAAAAACATATGTAGTAATGCACAGTTACACGGAAAGCATTAAGTGAACCACTATCCTATTTGCTGTACCTGGGACAGAGGGAGAAAAGGGTTCCAAAGCACACTAAAAACGGAACATATCCACAGTCCATTACAGAGGAATTTTCTAAAACTTTTTAATAACCTATCAAATCTATTTCTCCTAAAAGACCTACTAATATCCCTATTCACATAAGTGTCTCCAAATTACCATATCCAGAAGGATAGCACAATAACTTTTACTGGGACAACCTTTTAACAAGGGGTTCTTGGTGTACAAAACGTATTTTCATGGCGACCTAAAATTATTGCTTGTATAGTGGTGTTAAAAATGTATCACAGATAGGGATCCACTCATGCGATAATTACATTACGAATTGTTTATCAACAATGACCACCCGAGTGAAGCCGGGGACGCGAAGCACATATGCTTCTAAGAGGATTTCAGCAAGGTATTACGGTTGCTTTGGTATCTTTGTTACAATGTCCGTTACATTTTAGTCCCATGGATAAGAAACTATCTACGATTTTGCAAAAGTATGATGGTCAAGACATAGCAAACTATTTGATTTCACATGGATATTTCTGAGTGGCAGGGGATTACGGTAGATTACTATGCTTAACATCACCATTACAAATGTCATCTAACTCTCATTTACCAATAATGCTGATACCCTCACACGAGAGCTAATCTTTTTAGGTTTAATAAGTAGCACCACTATCAAAACAGATGGTAAACCTTATGCTCAATACGCGCACACTATAATGCATACATGGAATTCAGATATTGGTGTTAAACTGACTCGATCCTTTCTGCAACACTAAACCGACTTATATGTATATGTACTATGTTCTGTTGCGGTAGTGTTATTGAATCCCTTTCCTAAATGTTCATCCACGTACTAGTTCGCAAATGTTTTCTATGGCTTTTCTAATTCAACAATTCATATGGTCTTGACTTGATATAAGCAAATTTAGAAAATTTCTTCGTATTCGCTGACAGCCACACCAGATGTGGAGTAGAAGATTTACAGAGTGATGGTCATTTATGTTGGATGGGATATATTTACGTATGGGGAAAATATGCTACGGGTTTCCCCAGAGGAATTTTGGGGTGCCAAGAGAGATTGGTATCCTGATCTTAGAATATCAGTGAAGTGCATTATGGGTATGTAAAAGTTTCGAGAGGAGAGCAGACGAGGTGACCCTTTCACATCATTGCTGTCTTTCATAATCCAACTAAGAGAGTAATTGAAACTCCTTTGGGCAACACTATATTTCAAACAGGTACTACATATCATAATCTATGCTACTGCTCGATGTGAGACTCATGTACAGGTTTTCAGACCACACAAACATTCCTTGCTCTCACATGCCTCGCACCATAAATGGCTGATATAACTGGCCGGCTGTCGATAACGTAATTCGTGGGGATGGTAGATTAGGTGGTGGCATGTGTTTTTTTTGGGTTATACTTATGGACATCAAACATAATAGACAATAAAATTAGTTAATATGATATGAATTGACCAACACTATCTCTAATGGGTTCTTAAGTTTGAAAACAACCTCATGAAATTGGCCCTAAGTCCCACTAAACGTTTATGCAAATGATTTGCAGATTCCTGGGAAGTGTTACACGACAAACAGTCTATAGTGCTTATATCTACAAATTACTCGACATCTTGTTTTCACTACGAACGATAGATACAGGAGTACAGCAGGAAGTGTCCAATTCTTGGGCCCCCTACTACTTCGACATTGTTTCATCAACGACGATCACTACCATACATCTATAAATATTAAACATGTGGACCTCTTTTGCAGTTTATTGTACTTTCTACACTAGTGACTTAGGGATGCCACTGCGTGGCACTTGAAATGACATCTTCCAATTGCGATGTAGGTCAAATATAACCAAAAATGGACGTATAATCATGAATCGATTATGCACATTTATAACATACAGCAAATATACGATTATCATATGTTGATTTACCAACCAGCAGAACTCCTAAACTGCACCAAAAAGATCGCTACAGATTCACAGCGGAATCAATACAAATTGAACATGTAACAGAACACAAAGTTCTAGGAATCACGATTGACCATCCACTTAACGTGGAACTACCCATGTACGAGAATTTAACCAAACACTTAGCATCAAATAAGACGTACTCTGCTAGCCAAAAATAAAACACTTCTTAACGCAGACACTAGCTAACAATGATATCCTACAAACCTCAAATATACAAGACACATCAAGATTTACTGGCCTCTACACTATGGAAGTGGTTTGCCACTGCTTCCCTTTCCAGCCCTCGAAGATGTACTAGCACGCTCCCATCGCTAAAGAGAAAGCATGTCTCAATCGTCACTTATCAACCAGATAACTCAACATACGAGTCATCACACACAAGGACAGGAAAAGAAACCGGCCAAAATAACTGGTCGTGGCGAAAAAGGCCACGTCCTTCTCTAGCAACGAAAGCCATAGCCTGACCCAACAGCAATTCTATCTAACCAAATTCTCACGCCGTTAAAACCTAACGATCATATGTTTCAAAAAACCAGTAGAAGGGAGGGGACTTACAATTTACAACCCAATCATTTTTACGTCTGGCTCAAAAACCTAGGATTCGACCTGTTTCAACACAGTGAGTACTAGCCTATCTCTGGTGCCATACATATGGTGAACCATGCCATTCCACAACCAACCTAAAAAGGCCTACCACCTACGATACAGTAATTTCTATTAACAAAGCACTTTTCCAAAACACATTCCTCAGACACTGATTTATCTACCCCAATAGGTAAACAGCATTTTGCCTGTATCCATACATCGTCCATCCATCAGGTCGAACATTTCTTTTACCTCTCCGCGCTCTGTAATTATTTAATGTGTGACATATATTTTGTTTTTCATATTCCATGTTTAACGATCTATTATTATAATGTAATCTGTACTGTTAAAATGTGACCCGCATACCACTGTTAAATTAGAGGTATGTGTGAAGTGTTAGCCCTCATAATAACAATGGGTGAACTTTAACATGACAGAGTAGAGGTGCGTGAGTAATGACAAACGCATTGAGGACTACTGTACTATTAGAAATGTGAACCTCTTTATTTATCACTTTTATTCATTTAAAACTGCTAGACTACATGAGACTCTAGTATAAAATGCACATGTATCTAGTCGCGTAAGACGAAATGCATCAAGATAAGTGTTATTACTTGATGTATTTCAATTTCCTTCCCCACCAAGAATGTATGAGATGTAAGTCGAGCAATGGTGTGGTATTATAAATTATTGTCATGTAGTGATGGATTGACTGACACATTCAGCAAACTCCCGTAATAGATTGTAGGACGAGGGCTTGAGCCTGCAATAGTTGAGGTGTCGGTATGCATAACTAAATTTTAAAAAATTATATTTAATTTATTTTTGTGTTATAAATAATATACTAAATTATTAAAATTAATTTTTCTCCGGCAAAGTTAACAAGCTTGATTTGGTTTTCAAACTAAAAAAACACCAAGACCTACTCCATGTTTTTTTTCATAATATTGATACTACAGAAAATGGGAACTGTCTGGTTTAAGTTAGACTTTAAAAGTGTTGCATATGAGTGCCATTAAATGTAATGCTTAGTTAAACAGTATTCAATGGGGGAATGAATAGGATATAGTATTGGCAAAGAATAAATGATAGTGAAAGGGCAGGAATGTTAGACGGCTGCGCCGCCCAATTCTCAACCCTTCGAAAATAAAGTTTGCCGTTCGTGTGTCGTTCGTATCTGTCGATCTTCCTCGGTTAGTGGTAAATTTCCCTCCTGCTGCAAGCTGCTTCCTGAGAACTGAAATGATGACACAGCGCTGCCATTTAAAAGACAACGAAGATCACAATGCGATCTGCAAAAAAGCCCAAGGCCAGTGTCCGAATCTCCTGCTATGGATGGTTTTGGATTTAGTTACTTTGTCTTTTTTGTCCCTGTAATGAAATCAATTACTTTTTTATATTGTTTTTTTTTTTTCTAACATATAATTAAATTGATTGGCATTGGGATATTACAAATTGTATGCTATACATTGACCTTGATAATGTATTGCATGCCTAAATAATGATCTTTAACCCTGTTTTAAAATGAAGTTTGTTTTGATTCATTCTCTCTCCCAGACTTTACCAATATGAAGGGCGTTTCAGAAAAGTAATGCACCACATCGTTTTTCTGCAAGCTAAATAAAGAAGAAGTGATAAGAAATCATGAGTAAATTTTGGCACATTTCAAATATGGCATCTGTGCCAATTGTTTGCAACACAAATTGCACTACATACTTTGATAATTGAATAACGGCTAGCCCTAAACTGTTGGAAATGAGGAAGGCATGTTGCAACTTGCGTTATAAAAACAGCGAATTGTGACTAGAAAATACTCTATTCCGTTGCAGAGAAGGATAACTGTTGTGACAATATTTCACAAGCATCTATGTGATGTGTTATATAGAATTTTTTGCAGTCCGACAGGAGTACAGCCATCAGTCGCTGGGTTCAGAGGAATATTCAAAGAATCAGGAAGTGGAGATACGGAGCTGCTTGATCGGCCGACCGCGCTGTGGACGTCCTGCCACAGCCCACCAACGCAGAAGAAATGTTGAAATGCTCCAACCCCCCACATAACCGAGGGCATTATTCTTACTGATAGGCGAAATCACTACTCAACAAAATTGGGCCCCTTACAGCTGTCAGTCAGCATTGGTTGTGCAAATGCAGTTATAAAAACTGTCGGATTTTTTGTGGTTTGCGCAAGATGGGTTCCTCGAAGTCTCACAAATGACCACCGATTGCAAAGGAAAGCAATTTCTTCTGAATTGTTGGAGCGTTTCAATGCTGATGGAGAGAACTTTTTGTCTAAGATCGTTACAGGTGACGAAACCTGGGCACATCATTTTGAATAACATGAGACAAAAAAGAACAATGACAGTCAATGGAGTGGCAATCATCCCCAAGTCCACCATGAAGAAAGAAATTCAAGACAATTCCTTCAGCTGGAAAGGTCATGATCACTGGTCTTTTGGGACATTGAAGGTGTGATTCTTGATGGACGTTAACTCATGGCAAGAGGAGAGACAATCAATTCGTCAATTTCTTACATTTAAGACATGTTGAAAAAACTCCAATCAAACATTTTTTCGAGCAGAGTTCGGTGCCGCACAAGGAAATACAGCTCAGACCCCTGCTTCTCTCCTTTACCGACAATAGCGCGCCGCCCTCCGACACAAGTTCTGGCATAACACGGGAAAGCAATCATCCAAATTGGGTTTGGACTGTACTACAACCCATCCACTCCACTCCTATAGTTCCACGATTTGGCCACCCTCATGAAGTTTTGCCAATCTATTTGACTGGTCACACTCTTAAAGATCTGCACTCTCACGTTGGGACAAGGTATTGAGAAGATGATGAAGGATGTGATTCATGCATGCGAAGTAAAAGTGAATATGGCTACATGATCTAAGAATCAAAATCTGGTATATGGCCTAAGAATACATGCACTTGTTTTTATGCCCGGCTGGCATAAAGTTCGTACAAATTTTTGAGTAGGATTCTATTGTTGAATAATAACCGAGATGGATTTACATGACATATCCATGTATTATTGTGTATGAAATTTCATGACTTTTTGAATAAAACATCTACTGAGAAAATCGATGTGATGCAATACTTTCTGACGCCCCCTCGAAGGTTTGGTATAATATCTCTGTAGAAGGTATCAATATCTGTTTTGATGGTCTCTCCTGGACTGCCATCTATTTTCATTCAGCCCATTGGGAGTGGCTTTCCAAAATCTGTGCTTGAGCTCGATTTATGAAACAAAATCAATTTCTTCGCCGACAGCGAGACGAATGAACCATGACCACGATTATTACACAATTTTTTTCTTGCTTTTTTATTTTTGTTTTTGGATTAAAAAATCCCCATTGCGTGTTAACAGCCCTCTAGTCAGATGTCGATGATCTGAAACTACATCGCTCATCTATTTTTTTTTCTTTTTAATTCTTAAAAACCAGCCGGCAACCTTGGGCTTTTTTAACGCCCTTAACGGCCCTACTTAATGCACATGTTATTGAGAGGCTCTGCTTAGGGAACATTCTGTGAGAGACTGCTCCTCGCAACACCGTCAAATTTCACGGTCAGTCGAGCTTCGCTCACACCATTCCCCATCAACAGTGGGTTTATCACAGGAGTCCGACGTTCAGGTTTATTCAGTCATAATTTTCCGTCATAAACATTCCTTTAAACGCTGTAACGCCCAGGTTTGACACCCCAGGGCATGAACACCTGGTTGCACCCCCAGTACACTAATCGCCAAAGCCATTACACCCGTGGGGCGCGGCTGCACCATCCTGCTCATCTATATAACCTTTATATCAAGTTAATCATCAATAGAAAGATGCAGTTTTAGTATTATGGTGTTTACATTAATTCATAAATTTCATATTTTCTCCCCCATATAATTCCATCTTGGTGTTTTCTTAATAGACCTCTACACCCTCACGGTAAAAGTTGGGGAAACGGGACTTAAGTAAGGTAAAGTTCCATATAGAAAATATTAAAAGTCATGACAGTGCCTTGATATTGTCCTTATAAACTGGTCTTTTGATTTGTTCTAAAAAATGACAAGAATTTTATCAGGCGGTGACCGGGGATGCATTTTTTCATTGGATCGCCCCTAGTGTATCGCTAAAAATCCTCGGAAACGCCACTTAAAGTAACTCTTTCCCCCCCCTTCAACATGTAAAATTTTGCTGCAAGGGATTTATGTCTGGAATAAAGTAGCCAGAAAAAAAATCCACACACATGCATATAGTTATAAACACAAAACACATTAAGATGTATAGTAGGATGATGTGTATAAATAAGCACTGAATATACATTACCATTATTGGGTTGAAAGGAATTTAGTTAATATAATTGAGCCACAAGTTTAATTTAATATGGTCTTAAAAAGTTTGTAAAGCATTTACTCGAGTAAATTTGTCCCCCCAGCAGGGATATACAGATGTGTGAACTGGTGGACCTCTATAAAACTCTACTCATTTCCCTAGCTTTTTACACTGGACCATACATTTTCTTTTTTTTCACCTTTTTTTTTTTGGGGGGGTTGTGAGTGGTCCCCCCTGAAAAACAAAATTGATAATGGGGGGAGTGTATGTAGTTAGGTTTGGTTGGAGTTTGAACATAATCAAGATAGAAACATCCACAAGTCCTAAAACCATTTGTGATTCGGCCGCCAGTCTGACAAACTAGTCTCTATTGACATTACATTGTTTTATGTCATGTATAACATTACTTAAATCTTTTTTACTTTCCTCAACTGTTTTATAGTGAGCTTTCTGTTCCCGTGGAATTAAGAAGATGTTTAGTATTACAATTTACATAAACCTTGACACGCTGGTTAGCCAGAAAAAAAAAAATACAAAGAACACCCCAATAGAAGGTTAATCTGTTTTACTTTACTTAAGCTTAGTCGTATCCCACTTCCTACCTATATGAATGTTGTGTAGGAGGTTTGAGAAGACAAGAAGCACCAGACTATCCTATCGGCTGTCCATCCTCCTGGCCTGGTTCCATTCTATCTCTTAGTCCTTCAAAAGATTGTCTAATTTTTATGTAGAAAATTTGTCTCTTTCTCCAGGGGACCTCAGGGTGGGTGCGTCACTGGGAGAGATTTTTTCTTGGCGAGCCTTGGCTCTATTGTGTTTCCCATTGCTTGTCCATTGGTAGCCGATATCTTCTCCCATCTCGCAGACATGGCAAACTATCCTCTAGTTTAGGGAACTGCATCGTACTTGGGTTCTGCAGGGGGTGGGATTATTTAAGTCCTTGATGTATCGTCCCTGTTTGCAGTACCAAGTCCTCTTCTTGTTACTTCAACCACCTCCTCAGATACCTCATTTCTGAGGTTTGGATCTGGCTTTTTGTGGGTTGAGTAGTCATTTGTTGCCCATGACTACGCATCCATAATGTCAAATTGGGACATAGGTGGAGTGGTATACAGATCAGTCCATCTTTTTGTTTTCGTTAGCAACCCTCTCTCTTGCTGAGGAATCCACCCAATTTATGGCCAGAAAAAGTCTCCCAGCTGCAGCTTTTTGAGATGTCCAACTCTTCTTGAAGCTTCCTTTGGTCATACATAGCTCCGAGGTATTTATAATGGTCGCCCTTTCCTAGAACTTGTTCTCCCAGCTTAATCTGATGTCTTCTTTCTTCTTCGAAATACTCACAAATGGATTTTGTTTTTTAAGCGAGCTGACTTATGAAACACGGCATCCCCTTTCTCTCCGTCCTCCCAGCTCTTCCTATCCATACTTGCAGTTTAGATTGGAGATGTGTTTATCAGAATTGAGCAATCAAGGCAACATCATCAGCAAATGCCAGCTCTGCAATAAAGTAAACACTGTTATAAATGACAAAATTTTCACAGATTTCTCAATTAACTCACCTTTGGCTGTATATAAATTTGTTTATCAAAGAATTAAAAAAGAAAACTCACTATAAAAATTGTACTAATTGTCCCTGTTTTTATGTATTTGATCCAGGACGGGAACTTCCTGTTCCATATTTTTGTTTTGCATCTGTGAAACAAGAGAAAAATGAATTGGTAGGGAACAAAATCTTAGAAATTTATTGAGTCATGCTGTTTATTAGAGATAATGAATATCAACATGATAATTTCAACATCAATATTTTTAAAAATATATGGTGAATAAAAACGCAAACAACCTTATTAATCGGATTTCTTCTTGACAATGAATACAGAGCTGTTCACGGTGGAAGGTAGCAAAAATGTGCTATACTAATGTATTTGAGTGAGATTCCGAGCATTTTCAAATGTAAACTAAATTTGTGCTATAGATCATAGTCTGAGAAAATATAACTTCTTTCCATTAGAATCCTAGAATCTACAAGTTTCATATAATAAAAGCTACATCTGGAATTGTTTGTGCAGGGCGCGAGGTGAGGGGGACTTTTTGGCAGCACTGTATGTTCTTAGTACTAACATATTATTACAGATAAATATAACACTACTTTTTGGGATAAATATCTGTCATTATTACTAAATTTCTATCACAGAATAATGAGAAATTAGGGAAAATCGAAGGATTTTATTTTTCAAACAATCTTGGGAGAAATAAAATTTCTGAAATTTAGCCACTTTAATTTTATTCTTATTGTCACAATAGATCTCTTCTGGTTTTTCCTTCCCGTTTAGTAGTTTCCTGTGAGGTAACAGTATGTAGTCACATTTTATGTTAAGAGAAATAGACAAATAGGACCGTTCACATAATTGGAGAGAGAAAACTAGTGTATCTCACAGAAAAAAAATGTAGAAACAGTACAGGAGATGTGGGAGTAGTCTCTATAATTGGATGCTGAAGCCCAACATTAGAGGAACTCAGCAATGCATTGATAGCATGGCCTACTGGCAAACCTACCGGCATTGATGGGATACCTCTTCCGATTTAATCAAACGCTTGTAAGAGCACAAACTATATATATCCCTGCATTGGGTGTGTGTCATGCCTGGGAAGTCGAGACAACTATTCCACAAGAAGACATGCAAGATGACAAATTGTAACACATTTTACAAATAAAGGAGAACAAAGGTGATAGCAATAACTACAAGGGCATCCTGCTCTTCTAGTATTGTTGGTAAAGGTTTTTTGATAGAGTGATCTTAATGGCAACTACAGAGTTAGAGACAAGCGCATTATAACCAGAGATGCAGTGCGTATTCAAAGCTGGCAAAAAACAACAACAGGCATGATCTTTTCTCTCCGCCTGCTTCAGGAAAAATCAAGAGAGCAGAAAAGACCATTATATATCGCCTTTATAGACCTCACAAAAGCATTCGACCTGGTTAGTAGGGATGGACTATTCCAAAATCCTCTGAAAAAAAAATGAGCTCCCTTCCTGAATTGCTGAAATGAAAGTACATTGCAAAACGATGACATAAAAGAGGGAAAAGTCCAAAATCTGGAAAGCACATCACAGCCCTTGATATTCAACGAAGTGGTCATTAACCATGGCATGTGTTACTTCTCTGACCTTCTTCGGGATCTTCTTTGCCTTACCCTCCTGAAACATGCAATCAAGAATGCAACTGGAAGAAATACCTTTCACACCTATGGTCAGATGACCGACTGTTCATCTCTCAAGGCTGAAGACAAAAACAAAAATCAGAAGGGTCACTATAACAGACATGTTTGTTCCTGAGATGACGCTTGCAGGGTTTCACTCAAAGGTGTTCAGAGAAGCTTAAAGAAGCTTGAGAATCACTTCACCTCCAAGGACTTTGATCTCACAATAAGTCTAAAGAAAACGAAATGTGCTGAGTCATGGATGTGGGTTCTGCACCAGTTATCACTATCAATAATCATAATGAATTGTAGAGGCAGTGGTGCACCACTTCAATACCTGGGGTATACCCATCATAGGTGACAAACTCATACAGGGCAAAGAAATTGACAGCTGCACTGGACAAAGCTGCAAGCTTAAACCTAATGCCCCCCCCCACATTAGCTGTTTGGGAAGATCTCAAGCTCACAACAAAGATCAAGTCTGCGGTAAATAATGCCCTGGCATCACCAGCACACTCCTATATACAGCGCACATGGACAACCTACAGCAAACAAGAAAGAAGGCTCAATACCTTCCATTTACCGGTGTCTACACCAGATCCTCAGGCATCTCGTGTAAAGATAAATGACAAATGTTGAAGATGTTGTGACACGCTGGCCCTTCAAAGTATATATTAAACTCTGCCTTAAACAGTGCCACGACGTCATTGCGCTCTTGGCCATTCGTCCGTTGCCATGGAAGGAAGTCGCCATCCCAAAAGATATCTTCATCATGGCCACACTCGGAAGCAGATGGCAAAAGCAACTAGTTTGGTCGAGGACTGCCAGCCTGAAGGTTATAAAGAAGTGTGCCAATGACGTA
This sequence comes from Oreohelix idahoensis, assembly GCA_024509875.1. Taxonomy (NCBI): domain Eukaryota; kingdom Metazoa; phylum Mollusca; class Gastropoda; order Stylommatophora; family Oreohelicidae; genus Oreohelix; species Oreohelix idahoensis. The sequence continues at coordinate 23,514 of JAMPIV010003518.1, forward strand.
GATAATACGAGGCCCTTCGACTTAATAAGCCTGCGTTAGTGCTTAAATCCCGGGCCCCCCTGACCACCTAACATCTCCCCCTTTAGTTTTCGAGAAGATGTAAGGCTGCCCGATCACACCATACATCTGCTTATGTGCCGATAATGTTTAAGGCGCCAATCTCTAGATTGACCAGGCGAAAAAGGAAGCTCACAAACAACTAAAGCAGTTAAAGAAGCCACAGCCGATCGAACATGTGTCAAATAGGAGCAACAAATGGAAAATATGCAGAAATAAAGCTGTCTAGAGGGTCAGTCACCTATTAGGGCTATTTCTCACGAATTGAATCAGGGCTTGGTGATGCGGTTTTCGACGAGAACGTGTGATTATAATGTAAGAGGCATGTGTAGTACATCTGGCCGTTACAGGCCATAAATGTAAAGTTAGGAGGAGCGTGAGTAGCTCACTGAGTGTTTTGGGTTCGAGTAAAATGGTGCGGAGGTGTGTACTCACAGTAAATCAAGAAATGTAAAGTCGAGGTTAACGTGTATCTCACAGGAATAAAATGAGTAGCGAAGATAGAGGGAGTGTGTACTCACAAGAATAAATGGTAAAGAGTAGGGATTGTGAGGTGCATCTCCTGCGAATTAAGACATGGAAAGTGGATGGCGACGTTAGATGACCCTTACACTCACTAGATGGAATAAATTGTAAAGTAGGTACGTGTGTACTCACTAGGACTTGAAATGTTTAAGTGATGGTACTGATGTGTACCTACACAGGAATTTAAATGTTAAATGTAGGGAGTGTGTTATCTCACCAGGAACTAAAATGTATAGAGTAGGGAGTGTAGTGTACACACATGAATAAAAAAAATGTATTAGTTAGGATGAGCAGTGTAATGCTCACTGGAATAAATGTAAAGTCACAGGGAGTTGTACTGCGACTTTTATAAATGTAAGTAGGGTGGTGTGTTCTCTACAGGAATAAATGTAAAGTATAAGGTGGTGTGTTCTCACAGGAATCAAAAGTAACAGTCCAGAAGGCATGATTGCGTCACTGGGCATAAGTAAAAGTGATAAATTAGGGGTGTGTAATCATCACAGGAGAAAAAAATGTAAAGTAGGTGTCGTGTGTTCTCACAGGAATTAAAAGTAAAGTCAGAGGCATTGTTCCTCACACAATGATATAAATGTTTATAGCGTAGGAGTTGTTCTCCACAGTAAATACAATTAAATACAGGGAGTGTGTTTCTCACAGAAATACTTTTTTACAATCAAGTTCGGGCGTGTGTTTTCTCCACTAGGAATACTGGGTATTCTTAAAACAAGAGTGTGTGTTCTCACAGGTAAATACTGTTTAAAACTGGGTGGAGTGTGATAAGGGTGGGGGGCAGAAATACATGTTTAAAAGGGGGTGTAGTTATTCACAGGAAAACAGATTTAAACAGGAGGTGATCTGGTTGTAATTGGGCGGTGTTATATGAGGCGTGTGTTCTTCAACAGTATATGGTATTAACACTTTTATACAGTCGGGGGCTGGGTGTTCATCTACATGTTCTTAGCATGGGTTGTAACTAGGGTGGATGGTGTTTTCTCTACAGCGAAACATTTAAAAACAGGTTGGGTGTGTGTTCTCACAGAAATACAATTTAAAGCAGGGGTGTGTTTGCTCGGGGGGCGGGGGAGAATCTCACTGTTTAACAGTTGGGTGGTTCTCACATTAAAATAAATTTAGGGGGGGGGGAGATATGTTTCTCGACTTGAAATACCTTCTAGGGGACAGGGGGGGAAGCATATTGTTTCTCACAGAAGTACATTTAAACAAGGGGTGTGTTCACACAGTGGGTGGGGAGACACTCTGTAAGCAAGTGGGGATGTGTTCGGGGGTCACAGACGGGGGCAGTCTAGTACAGGTGTGTGTTCTCACATGAAATACTGATTTAATGAGGGGCCAGGGGTGAGATTGTGTTCGTCTGACTAGAAATAAATATTAAAGCAGTTGGGGTGTGTTCTCACAGTAAATACACTTGGTAAAACATGGGAGTGTGTTCTCACAGAAATACATGTTAAACAGTTTGGGTGTGTTCTCGACAGATACCATAGGGGAGGGTAAACAGGGATGGTCATGTTTCTCAACAGAAGGATTATGTGGGGGCAAGGGCGAGTGTAGTTCTCACAAGTAAATGAAATATATAGGGAAAAGCCAGGCAGGGGAGATTATGTTTGTCATGGGGGCCCCCCCACCCCTTTAATACAAGGGGGGTGAAGGAGTTCTCTCACAGTTAGTATGATAGGTTGATACATATTAACTAAGAAGAACAGGGTTGGAGTGAGGGATGGTATAATTCCAACTTACAGATTGGGTAAATGTGGGAGTGCGACCGCAAGGGGAGTGGAGCGTCTAGGGGTCTATATGGTGATATGGGTACTTCTGGACGCGAGTGGGGACGACGTACATGGAATTGCATGTCATCGGACACATTGATCAGGGACATTTTTGGGTGTTCTGTCGACAGGAAATCTACCAGGACATTGTAAAACTTGGGGAGTCCGTGTTCGGCTAGGCCAGGATACTCTTGGTTGACGATTTAAATTCATGGGACTTGTCATGTTCGTTCACGAGGACAATATACATGGTGCACCAGCAACAGGGAGGCGATATGTGCCAAGATTCTCTGCACATAAATACTGGATTAATAGACAGTATGCCCTTTCTAGTGTAAATCTCCCTTCATCATATGGCGTTCAAATTTAAATCGTAGTAGGTGCTAGTTTCTCACAGGAGAAAAAGTAAACATAGGATGCATGTTCAGATAAGGATTCGTACAATGTATAACCAAGTAGTAGCGTTCTGAGATAAGTTGATGGAATAAATGTAATGTCATGGGGATGATCGTTCTACAGAACGAACAAATATAGGAGGTAAACGTATGAAGGTGGTGTAACTCACTGGAGGAATAAATGTAAAGTAGAGGGTGTGTTCTCACAGGAGTAAAAGGAAAAATAGGGTGCATGTTCTGATAGGAAAAAATGTAAAGTAAGCGAGGGGTGTGTTCTCACAGGAATAAATGTAAAGGAGGGGATGTGTTCACACAGGAATAAATGTAAAGTAGGGAGTGTGTTCTCACAGGAATAAACTGTAGGTGTGTTCTGAAAGGAAAAAAATGTAAAGTAGAGGGTGTGTTCTCACAGAGAATAAATGTAAAATTAGGGGGGTGTTCTCACAAGAAAAAATCTAAAGTAGAGGTGTGTTCTCAGGAATAAATGATCTTGGGGGGAGGGGGGGTAGGTGTGTTCTCAAAGGAATAAAATGTAAGTAGGGAGTGTGTTTCTCACAGAATAAATTTAAAGTAAAGGGTGTGTTCTACAGGAAGTAAAGTAGGAGGTGTGTTCTCAATCTAGGGGGCAGGGGTTCTTACAGGAATAAATGTAAAGTAGCCGAGTTTGTTCTCACAAGGAAATAAATTTAAAGTAGGGGGTGTGAATTCTCACAGGAATAAATGTAAAGTAGGGGGATTGTGCATGCACAGGAATTAATGTAAAGTAGAGTTTGTATCTCAAGAATAAATGTAAAGTAGGGGATGAATTCTCACAGGAATAAATGTAAAGTAGAGGGTGTGTTCTCACTAGAATAAGTCTAAATTAGAGTGTGTTCTCAGATGCAAAAATTTACAACAATTGTAGTAATTCTTTTTTTTTTGACTTTAAACATGAAACTTTTGTTAAATTAATGTCAGATCAAAAATTTACAACAATTTTAATTACAGTTTTTTTGACTTATATGTCATCTTTCCATTTTATTACAGTATCATATAATAATTATGGAACAAATAAAGGCCATCTTACAAGTACCATGTTGAGCTTATTATACAGAAGTGTTAGTGAGGTAAGGCAGCTTTACAAACAAAGACTGCTACGCACCTGGAGCAGAGACTATTGTTTCTCCTATATCATTACCTGTCAACGTGTACATTATTATTGTCAAATGTACATTTCTTTTGATAATGTTAGCAGTGTATGGCCGTACAGACTCGTGGTACGGATTTTCTCCCATACAAAATATAAAAATCGAAAAAAGTTTTTTTTTTAAATCAGAAAATATTTTCTAGCCCAGGTTTTTTTTTAACCAATATTTTTTTTTTAAATTCAGGAATTCTTGGTGTCAGTTTTGCTTGCCACCAAACTTTGACGCCATTTTGATTTAAAAAAGTTAAGTACTTATAACTTAGTTCAATATTGCTGTTGATTTGCTTTGTTGTAATTTAGTTGCTGTCTTAATCTTTCCAGTTATATCTTGCCCTTCAATATATTTCCGATAAATTAAATTCATAATATTCTGTGTAGGCCCTACATAACCAAAAAAAAAAAAAAGTTTGTTTGCATAAACATTTATGTTCCTAGAGTAAATTCATACAGGAGGCCTACTTTATTCCAGCGGTCGAGATTCGCATCTTATTTTTTTAAAAGTGGCGATCTATATTATCACTGGTCTACCAACTTGTAAATAATAATTTTGTAAAATTTTGGTAGTACGTTTTTTCTTCCTAGATTTGATATTCTGTTCATAATTTGGTTCATTTTTTTTTTTTTTTTTGCTGCTAGCTGTTTGCTTTGTTTCATTGTATTTTTATTTATTTTTTGGTTGTTCACTTAATGTTTCCAGTTTTATTTTGACCATTTAAATATTTCCAATAAATTAATGTCGTAATATTCTGTGTAGGCCCTACATAACCAGAAACAAAGTTTCTTTGCGTAAACCTTGCAGCTTTTTTTTTTTTTCAATAAAGTAGCGATCTTTTATCACTGGTCTAGCAACTTTTTAATAATAATTTTGTAAATTTGGTAGCACGTTTTTTTTTTCTTCCTAGATTCGTTATTCTGTTTAAAATTATTTAGCTGTTTGCTTTGCTTCATGTATTTTTTAATCATTCTCTTCGTCTACAAAGATTATTAGTTGAAATATTTCATCCATTGAATGATAGCTGAGCCTAATTCAAAGAAACAAAAGCTTGCAGGCCATGGTAAGTTTCAGGCCGAATGGGTTAAACTCTTCCCTGGCATTGTAGATGCATCCAAGTTAAGATCAACCCATGCTTTTTGTAGATTATGCAGCAATGATATTAAAGTAGTGCTTCAGGATTATATGATTTGAAAGTACATTTTAAAACAAAATTGTGTGAACAAATGTTTGCAATAAAGAAGGGAGCAATTATTAAGACCTTTTTTGCACGACCAAAGCAGGAAGAGGGTGGCATTACAAGGGCTAAAGTTTTATTTGCCAATTTCATTGCCCGGCATAACGTAACTGCATCTGTTGTTGATCACTTTTGTGACTTGGCGCCTGTAATGTTTCCTGACAGTGATATTGCCAGACAGTTCCAGTCAAAGAGGACCAAGACAACACTTATCATTAAAAACTGCCTGGCTCCATCTGCAACAGAACCAGTGATAAAGCTGTGCAGGGAAACACCCTTCTCATTAATGATTGATGAATCAAATGACAAGAAAACAGAGATGAGGTTAGCTATTATGGTGAGAGTTTTTGAAGAAGGATTGGGACCAAGAACGACATTGTTGGACATGCCTGTAAGCAGTGGTGGAACCAGTGAGGCAATATTCAGTGATGTTGATAATCTGTTCACAAAATTTCATATTCCATGGAAAAATTGCATTTGCTTTGCTAGTGACAACTGCAATGTCATGGTGGGGAAAATCAAACTCAGTACTTACCAGGATCATCAAGCAGAGGAACCCTTATGTTTTTAGTATTGGGTACATTTGCCACCTTACAAATTTATGTGCACAAGATGGAATCAAACAATTGACTGTGCCAGTAGAAGACCTTTTGTCAGACACGTACTCTCAGCTCAAAACGGCAAAAGGCTTAAAAGTAGTTCCAACTATTCACAGAAACAGATGATCTGAATATTCTTAAACACTGTCAGACTCGCTGGATGACATTGCAGAAGGTAGTGGATAGGATTATTAACCAGTATACAGCTCTCTTATCTTATTTTGAAAGCCACAACAACGTTGAAAAGCCTGGCACAGTCCAAAACATCCATACATTTTTAAAACCACCATTAACCCAGTTGACCCTTCATTTTCTGAGTTTCATTCTGCCACTGTTAAGTGAGTTTAATAAACTCTTTCAAACAGATGAGTTGTAGACAGGTGGAATGATGGAGGAGATGGACAGATTGCTTAGAAAATTTTAAGTTAAATTTGTGCAGATGAAGTATGTTAAACAGTTTGTTGACTTAAGGCATATTAAATTTAGTGGTCATGGGGTGCAGCATGATGAAAGCATACTGGCAATTGGCCTCTCAAACAGAGCATTTATCAAAGAAATGAAGCTTGATAGTAAGTACAGAGTTCATTTTTTGAGGATATCAGAAATGTTTACACATCAGTGGTTAAAAAAAATTACTGATAAATTTCCATTTGACAACCAGGTTCTAAAGGACTTAAAAGTGCTAGATCCAAGCACTAAGATAATCTCAGGTATCTAAACATCTGCAGATTGGCAGGTACCTTTGCCCAAGATCTTGATCAGGAAGCACTGAAAGATGAGTTCGATGACTACTGTATGTTGTCTGATGTGTGTGTGCCTCTACTGACAGATAGTGGTCAGAAAAAGAGCTTCTGTGGCTATTGGCTGGAAGTTGTTGACCAGAAAAACGAGTACTGGTGTCATCCACTTACATAATTTGAAAGTCATGATTCAGCGACATCTGATACTCCCTCACAGCAATGCTGACTGCAAAAGATCATTTTCAATGATGAAATAAATTCACACAGACTGCAGGAGGTCCATGAATGCGGACACACTCGATTAACTTTTACAGTATAAGATTAACACTGATACATGCTGTGCAGACTGTGCAACTCTGGAAAGTGCTAAAAGTGCATGTGTTGATTAAAATATACTGTTCAAAAAAAGAAACGCAACATTATTGCAGTGGTAATGGACACCAAATTTCAAACGTGTAGCAACATTTTATTTTATGGAATAAATGTTTCAATCTTGGCATGAAGAAACTTTCAGACTTAAACAATGAAATGATGGTCATTAAATTTGGTTTGGACTTTTATTCTTTGCGACTGAGGCCTCCATTTCAGTAAGTGTGTATGGCCTCCTCTGGCCTCTATCAGAGAACGACATCTCCTTGACATGGATCCGATTAGCCCTTGGATCTGTTGTTGTGGGATGGCTGCCCCACTCTTCCCGCAGTGCAAGAGACAACTGTCAGAGATTGGCTGGAGCCACGTCTCGCTGGCGGAGTCGTCTGTCAAGTTCATCTCATAAGTGTTCTATGGGGTTCATGTCTGATGACATGGCTGGCCACTGAATGGTCTGGACATTGTTGTCAGGGAGGAACTGGGTGGTGAGTTGTGCAACATAAGGTCGAGCATTATCCTGCTGAAAAATTGACCCTCGTGCAACCAGAAGTGGAAGGACGTGAGGACGAAGAATTTCAGTGATGTATCGTTGGGCATTCAGGCATCCTTCAATTTGCACCAGGTCATGTCTTCCCATGAAGTTGATCGCCCCCCCACATCAGTACATCTCCACCACCATGTGGAGGAGCCTCATCAACGCTGTTCTGGGCATAGTGCTCATGGACTCTGCGGAAAACTCTTCTCCATCTATCGTGTCGCTGGAGCACAAAAAATGATTCATCGCTAAACCAAACCCGTCTCCAGTCATTTCCAACGGTCCATTGACGATGCTGGTTCGCCCACTGCAGTCGGTTATGGCGATGCCGGTCCATAAGAACAGGACCTCTGTAAAGTCTTCTAGCCCAAAGACCAGAGTCGTGCAACCGGTTCCTGACCATTTGATCTGAAATTCGATAAGCTGCTGACATTGACTGGACTGTGGAGGATGCAGATGCATGTCAATTCCTGAGGTGACGCAGCTGTATGAAGCGGTCTTCGACAGGAGTTGTGACTCTGGGTCTTCCACTGCGCGGCCAGTCTGCCACTGAGCCAGATTCTTGAAATCCTCCAAAGGTGACTAATGGTGCTTCTGACCACATTAAATTGTCTGGCCACTACACTTTGTGACTGTCCAGTCTGTAAACGTCCAATGATGATGAGTCGTTGTTCTGTAGTGAGATGAGCCATACTTGTGCATTGAATTTTCAACTGAATTTATTCGAGGAGCATCAATCTTTTATACGCATTCAATAATATCGTCAGAGAGTTTTGTGTTCAGTAAGTTTCACGGGATTCTCATAAACCTGTCACGAGTTATTGTCAAAAATGTTGGGTTTGACCTTGACCTCTTTCATGACCTTAGGAATCATGAGGTGAGTACAATTCAGGTAACCACGAGAAGTTAATGACCAGATGGACACAGTCGATAGGTTGACTGATGTCTGTTGCGCACATATTCTTTTGTGTGTCGCACAGATTACGCATACAAATGAAAAATGTATTTATTTGTCTGATAAAAAATATGTTTATCTTTGAATTCACGATTTTCAGTCTAGAGGGACAGAAAGGCGATGTGTATTCATTTTGTGAGTTATCGGTTCTTGGGTTAGAAATAGATTGTTCTTGCTTCAGAATATCTATGACCCGAATCTATGTGTAGTTCTTGTCTAGGTAGGACGAGTATGTCTTTTATCTTAATATCTTTGTATGTCTAAGTCGAACTATATCTTTGGTGTCGAACTTGGGGTCATAGGTTGTTCGGCGGATGTGTCGCTAAGAAGGGAGGTGAGAAGGTTCCGCCCTGTTGGACCGAGATGAAGGCGGTCTGAAGATTTGTCTTGAGATCTGTGATTCCTTTTGGGGAAAGGAGATTGTTTATCTCTATGATTGAATTACACTGACTAACAAAACAAAACTTTTTTTTTCTTTCTCTAACATTTCTATGTTTTTCTGGTCAATTTTAATGCGCTGTTTTTAAATCTGCAAACCGTTTTTCTCTATCAGGTCGGGATCTCTAGAAATACGCAATTGAAGTTTTTTAACAACGCATACAGTATTACAACATCATTTGTACAAGAAGTATAACAGTTATGTAGGCTTGCATTTCTTTGCAGTCGACTTTCGTCGGTGAATGGCATGTGGTACATCGCGATGAAGCATCCAACAATAATCGGCAAGCATGGTCACACTCCACCGTCCATGATAACGTGACTCCATTACGGCGATATCTTGATGGAATCGTTCTCCATGTTCATCGCTGACTTCGCCAAGGTTGTCAGGGGGAAAAGTCAAGATGCGAATCGAGCAAATGGATTTTGAGGGACATGTTACAGCCCATAATTCTGTATGCATCTATGCACTACTTAACAATATGCACATAGTCGACAGATTTGTGATTTCCCAGAAAGTTATCGACGATCGATTTGAATGCCATCAATGCGCGAAGTTCACTACCATGTAACAAGTTCTCGAATTGTTTGTCTGCAATAACTTTCCTAATCTGAGGTCCTACAAAGATACCTTCCTTTATCTTTGCATCGCTAATTTGCGGAAACTTTTCTCGAAGATAAGTGAAAGCTTTGCTCGTTTTCACTAACGCTTTTACGAAACACTTCATGAGCCCCAACTTTATATGTAACGGTGGTAAAATGATGCTGTCTTTGTTAACTAATGGCTCGTGTATTACATTTTTATGCCCGAGCTGCATATGATCCCTGATAGGCCACACCTTTCTTGCATAATGTTCCTGTCTGTTGCAGCTGTCCCATTCACATAGGAAGCAACAAAATTTAGTATACCCAGTCTGCATGCCTGTGAGAATTGCAATGACCTTTAGGTCTCCACAAATCCGCCATTGGTAGTCATTGTACTTTATTTTTGCCAAAAGTATAGCCATATTGTCATAAGTTTCTTTCATATGAACAGAGTAGGCTACTGGAATTGATGAAAATAAATTTCCATTATGCAATAACACGGCTTTTAGACTAGTCTTGGAAGAGTCGATGAAAAGTCGCCATTCGTTGACTATGTGCTCATGACCGAGGTGCACCATTAGACCTTTTACATCTTTGCAATAGCAAATATCATCATCCATCTCAAAGTATTGAACACGTTCTCTGTGTCTATGACGAAATTTAGATATCGGAGTATTGGGCGCTAAAAGATTCCATTCTTTGAGTCGCGAACCGAGTAATTCCGCTTGTCCTTTGGTGAGAGCGAGATCACGTATTAGATCTGAAAGTTTTGAATGGTTAATTAAGTGAACACCATCATTCACCGGTATATAATCCGAGTCAGAATTAGTTTCTAAAGCAGGTAAACTATCACTTTCTGATGGTTCATTCACGTTCAACGGATATTGTTCTGGTGGAACTGGGATCGGACACGTGATTGGATCATGAGGCACTGGTTTTGAAACCAATTCAATATTTGGATAAACCACAGACTTTCTAGTTTTAAAAGTGAAACCATAGATATTTGTCAAGCAGAAGTAACAATCAGTAGCGTGATTTGTCGGTTCACGCCATATTACTGGCACTCCAAAAGGCATCGACTTATGCTTCGGCGATTTTCGTAACCAACCTGCCAATGTATTTTCACAAGTCGAACAAACTGCATTTGGCTTCCAAGATTTATTTGCATCATCAACTTTCGAATCGAAATAAAGTTCATATGCTTTCTTTAGCAATGGTGTAAAGTTTTTCTGGTGAACACGATCTGTAAAATATCCGCACACGTAACAGAACAGATCAGCCGAATTTCTACAACTTCTAGAAGCCATATTTCATTCGGAATTATTTCAAAATACAGTAACTATTTGAAATATAACGTAACATATGTCATGCATCTTTTAGCAGTATAAAAAGTAGAATTATTTTGCATTTTATTAATTTTTAAAAAGTTATATAGTAAAAATGAAACGGAGCAAATAACGGTTTCCCAAAAATATATTTATTTACAAATATCTTAAGAACCCGACGTGATAGAGATAAACGGATTTCAAATTTGAAATCAGCGCAAGAAACTGACCTAAGAACACTTATTCTTATATAAGAAAGAAAAATGTTGTTTGTCAGTGTTATCAGAGATTCTTCCCCAGTGTTGATTCTTGACGCCAAGGAATGGCGTGCGTTATTCGCGTTATTCGCTGTTGTGTTTTTTCTGAAAAAATCAGGTAAAACAGACATATTGAACCTTTCGTCATATTCAGCTAGGTCGACATGCTATCGTCTGCACAGGCGTTTGATTAGCGATGTTAAGACAACATATTTGCTTGCAGTTATATATATATATACATTTTATGTGGCAACATGATTGAACAGGATATGCAGAGTCTAATTTACATATATTTATGAAAGGAACAGAGCCTATGATCATGCTTCGTCATTATCTTTGTTGTGAGCGAAAGTCAAAGATGGAGCCATCTTTGGACTCCAAGTTTCAATCTTATAAAATCATCGATCGAGAACAGGAATGTCCTTAATATTAGACGATGATATCGAGATCTGCATACTATTATATGAAAACCCACTACTGGTGGTTTGACATTGTATTCATAAATTCATTTACTGAATTTTCGGCCTGAAAGACTTAGACGAGGTTCTTACAGGGAACCATGAGTAAACATTGGTTCTTAACTGACACGATTTGTCAGTAAGGCCTGAGATTATACATATGTGCTGAAATACTGAGTGCTTGTCTACTGACATTACATTGAACTGTTATACAACATGAATGCCCAGGTGATAGTGCATTGCATTGATCAATATTATGATGATTTATGTCAACCTGTCTGATGTTTCCTGTTCCTGTGTCGTCGAAGTGTGTGTCCATTAAATGCAAGAAAACGTAAACAGTAGTTCGTCTTACACTTCATGCCACGAGTGAGTGAGATTGCCCTATTGTCAACTCTCAGAACATTTTCCAGCATTCGCGTACTGTCGGTATCCTCACTCCAAAACAATACACCACTGCTTAGGTCGAGTTGACCTGTGTTTGTCTTCACTGTGACAACACCCCTTCAAACACGATTGTAACCATACAACCAACACTGGTGACCGAAGGTTAGACTTTCTCAACACTGATCTTTATCAAGTGGAAAACTAGAGTTTATCAACTGGTAGCCAGTATGGCTCTTTATCACTTGTGCTGGGGTTTTTGTCTGAAAGTAAATTGGTCACGCAGTGGTCATGATGGACACACAACTCCAAGAACGGTTATCTATTTTCATTCATCTTGCCAAGGCCAAACCTGCCAGACATGAAGGCCATGAAACATTATCGTCACCAACTCTAGCGTTATAGTCACCAAGGACAACAAGCTGTTTTTACCTAGTAATGCTTTTGAAGACTGCTGCTAGATTCTCGAAAAACTCGTCTTTAGCGTCTAAGGCAGAGTACATACAAGGTCTGTCGTCAGGAAAGTAATAAGACTGATTTTCTTGGGCCAATCAGAAGGGCCGGCTGGCGGAGTCTCCAGGCGTGACGGTTGGTGGGGGATGTTAGGTAAACGATAAATTTCTCGTCAGTTGGCTCTGAGCTTTTAAGAGTGCGGATCGCTTGCGAAGTGGATAGCTGTTTGAGCGTCGCGTAACGAGCAGCGATACGCGATAAAGTTTTGTGTAAAACTTGAAAAATCCGCGACCGAGACGCTTGCTATGATACAGAAAGCCTACGGGAAGGATGCTTTATCGAAAGCACAAGTGTTTCGGTGGCACAAAACGTTCAAAGAAGGAAGAGAGAGCATCGAGGATGAACAACGCACAGAGCAAATCGAAGATGAAATCGATGCTCATTGTCTTTTTTTGACTCTAAAGGTGTTGTCTATAAGGAGTTTGTACCACCTGGACAAACGGTCAACGCGGCATTTTACGTGGAAGTGCTTAAACGGCTGAAGAACAGAGTCGCGCGCGTCCGCCCGGAGATGGTAAACACCTGGGTTATTCACCATGACAATGCGCCGGCTCATGCGTCTCTGTTAGTGAGAGAAACAAATAGTGGCAACGCTGTCTCAACCTCCCTTCAGCCCGGACTTGGCCCCGGCTGACTTCTTTTTGTTTCCCTGGCTCAAATCCAGCTTGAAAGGACACCATTTTGGGACTGTTAAAAACGTGCAAGCTGCCGTGACGAGTGCTTTGAAAGAGATCCCCGTTCAAGACTTCCAGGCGAGCTACGACGCGTGGCAGAAGCGCTGGCAACAGTATATTGATGCTCAAGGATGTTATTTCGAAGAATTTTAAGTGTATGTAAGCATGTCTTGAAATAAACCAATTTTATGGAATCAGTCTCATTACTTTCCGAACAGACCTTGTAGTAGGACCATACACACAGACAAGAATGATGTGACCAACGCTAGTTTGCAGACGGAGCGTGAACAGGCGTTCTGATCCATTCTCACCTGGTTCAACCATTTTAGTTAGCAATTTTTTTTGACCGCAACACCAACTCCGTTGTAAAGTGCAATCTTTACTATCTTGCAATATAATACATTTATATACTTATTATGTTCGCAAATATTTTGTAAACAAAGTATTTCCTTTTTTAAGTGCTTAAGGAGAAGTCATTTTTGAGTTACTTCCCTTGAAAGGAGTTCCGTCATCTTCGATCGGACTCCGCGGACGAATATAGGCCTACTGCGATTTATTCTTTGCCTGGGTAGGAATAGATTGTTCTTGCTTCAGTATATCTATGGCCTGAATTTATACGTAGTGTTTGTATGAGTAGGACGAGTCTGTCTTATATATGGATATCTTTACATTTCTAAGTCGAACTATGTTGGTTGTCGCTAGAAAAGGTCAAAGGCTATGCAGCGGAAGTATCGCTAGCAAGGGGTGTGATTCATGGCTGTCATCCTGTCGGGATGTCGAATTTTGTTGTAGCCGGCTTTTTTGCCAAAAAAGTGATCTATAAGTAGATGGGGAAAAGTGATAGTCATTTAGACATGTTGTATGTACTTTACCCCAGTGTTTATTCTCTTTTGCCAAGGAATGGCAAAGTTATATTTCGCATAGAAAGGTAAAACCACAATTTATTATGAACTTGGGCTTCGCCATCGTTGTCGATAAGCAGATGCACAGTGGTACTTTTGAAAAGAATATTTATTCAAAGGAAGATGACATTCCTATGTATCAGCACTAGATTATATGATATTATTCAATTACCTCTATGATAGAAGCTATGAAGAAATGAGGACATTTAACGAATGACCAATTTTGGTCTGTATCCAATAGTGAGTGAAGCTCACGAGAGAAGCACAGCCATGTTGAAATCCATATACTTTGTATTTATCGAGTGAGAAAAAGGGATGCCTGTACTATCGCTCGATGAACCAAGAGATCACTGCTACATGTGAGAACCCATGTCTGGGATTCCTATATCTTTATGAAAAATATATATATTGAACTTTACGTGAAGGGATATTCGCTAGACGAGGTTAGGTCTAGGAGCCTTCCTATATATTGGTTATGGTCTGACGTGCCCAGTCAGTAAAGCCAGATGATTTACATGATGGAACTCTGAATGCTTATTTACGAATGCTCCATTATGATATTTGCCAAGCATGAATGCTAACTTAAGATGATATTCCTGTGATCAACATTATGCTGTCTATGTCGACATTTGTTCCTGTAACCATACACGTACTGTCCAAGTGTGCGTCCCATTAAATGTTATAAAAAGACCACCGTAGTTCCAGTACTTCTTGAATTCGAACAGTGTGAGTATGAGTGATGTACTACCAACCTGTCAACTCTATCGAATCATTCTACCATTCGCGTTCTGACATTCATATACACACTCATTGTCTACACTCACATTCTTGTCGGAGCCTCATCACGTTCCAGGACAAGATGACCTGTATGACCAAAACTGTGCTGGGTTTAATGAGTTGACAATCGTTACACTTTACTACACCAGTCCCAACATCTACATTTATCAACTGGTGGACATTCACGTCATTTAACAAATAAAGCGTGATTTAACATTTCTATAGTTTTATAAAGGTCTTTCCCTTGCCAATAAAATGTGTAGTCCTACTCGCTCACAATTCCAGAGCCTAACAGGCGTATTTCCTGAAGTGCAGTTATGTCCACCTAAGTCGTTTAGGCTCGTCATTGATCATGGCTGTCTGCCTGACATCGTTTATGTCCTGTAGGTTTTCTGATAGTCCAGTCAACATAGTCCGGACGTTCCAGCATCCCAGTCTGAGAGTTTGTTTATTTCTATTACTTCTTGTTTTGTGGTAATTGCTTGGTGCACACTTTTATGTCTGCAGTTCGGGTTTGACTCTAAACCCCATGCACCCAATGAATTAAGCAGACAGTAGCGGGACAACACCAAATTGACTGAGGGCTGGCCAGCTTGAAGCGGGCGGCAGCTGTTCAGCGAGATCCAAGAACCACTCCCACTAATAGAAGTAGCCCCTGGCGCCATGCTCTAAGTTAATTGGGCAAAATGCTTATAACCGGTAACTGCTACTTCCCGTATTTTGCCGACACCTATAGTAACACCAGACGGCGGAGCAAGCAAAGACATCAACAACAGAATGAACAAAGCAAGAACAGCCTTTTTTTTTAAGACTAAACAACATCTGGAAGTCCTCTCAATATAGCACAAGCACAAAATTAGGAATATATCAGAGCTGTGTGCTTTCTGTGCTTCTCTATGGCGCGGACAGCTGAAGAGTTACAGAGAAGGAAATGTCGAAATTGTCCTTTTTTCACACAACATGCCTAAGAAAAATTCTCCGAATCTTTTGGCCGAATACCATCACCAACCAAGATCTGCTTACTCGGAGCAAGCAAGAGGACATGCACTCCATCACTGCTGGCAGACGCTGGAGCTGGGTTGGCCATGTCCTCAGAAGAGACCCCGATGCCATCACAAGAACAGCCATGCTATGGACCCCTGAAGGAAAACAAAAGAGAGGCCGACCATAAAAAACTTGGCGGAGGACTGTGGAGGCTGAGATGCGAGGTATGAACCAGAATTGGGGCACTGTACGAAGGATAGCCACCGACCGAGCAAAGTGGAATCTATTTGTTGTCGCCCTAAAAGACGCCACCAGTCGTGATAGCTACTGACTGCTTTGGCGGTCGGCGGCTAAGGATCAAAGAAGAAGATAGGGTGAAGCTGGAGTGTCTTCTCCAGGACGCGAGCTTGGGCACAGTTACACAGTGATCAAGCTGTTGATCCAAATACGAACAACGCAAACTTTCCCGTGTCCATCCTAATTCTACAGCTGCCCTTCCATCCTCCACTCCATCCCTTACTCGTGTTGTCTACATTTCCTATGATCTTCCCCTCTCTGAGGGAGAGCTCTCTCTCCTCCGCAAGGGCCTTCACTGTGTTCCTCTTTGTCCTACCTTAGACCATTATAATCTAGTCCAGGATGTTCATCAGTGTCACTGACACATGCGACTGAAGCTTTTGCTTCAGAAATGAGGATGACACCGAGCAATCTCAGGCCAAATCTCATGCCGTCTTCAGACATTTAGCTGCTCCTCCTCTAAACCCTCTCTCATGCTTCTCACATCATTAATCTGTACACCCAGAACACCATCCTCGATTGTCAACAGCTCTGCCCTCGGAGACTGCAATATTTCAAACTGACATATGTAGAGTCCAGTGATTTCTTCTTACTTCTCAGTAGAAATACATCATCACCAAGCCTGCTGATATAATAGCAGCCATTGTTGTCTGGCGAAAGGTCCTGAGCCTGAGAAAAATGTTTAATCAGCTGACCAATTGATCTTTCTACAGTCCTAAGACTAAAATGCCACGGTCTGTAACAATCGCCATGTACACAACACCATCAAGCAGCTGATTACCAGTAAGTCTTTACCCTCCAGCGCATTTCTTCTTCAGATTCACGAAAGTGCTGTGGGTACGCCTGTATTCTATATGCTTCCCAAAATCCATAACTCTGACAACCCCGGCAGACTCATAGACTCGGCTTGTGTGTTGCCCATTGAACACATCTCTGACTTCCTAAATAGCATTTTCCAGCCTCTCGTCAAGAACCTTCCCTCCTTAAAGAACACGAACAATACTCTCGTAATCTTCTCTGTTTGACTCTCAGAGGACCGTATGTTTCTTATCTTTTTGCTAGACATGTGTTCTTTGTATACCTCCGTTCCCCACTGTGATGGGCTACATGCTTTTTGGTTCTTTCTCGACCAGAGCACGCATCACTTCCTAGCCACAGACACTCGTATCTGTCATGCAGAACTGGCTCTTGAACTTAATTCCTTCCAATTTAAGTCATGTCTTCAACTACATCAGTGGTGTTGCTGTGGGTTCTAAGATGGGTCCAAGTTACGCCTACCTTTTCAAGGAGCATCTAGAGCATCATAATTGGCAACAGTACTCTGGTCTTTTCTCCATGATGTATCGCTTATATATCCATGATTGCATAGGATTCAATGATATGTCTGAAGATGACATCCTCCTTTATTGAATTTGTTAACCACTTTCATCCTACCATCAAGTTCGGTTCCGTTTTTTCCACTGTTTGTGTTAACTTTCTTGACATTAAAATTTTCATCTCGCCCCCTTGCCTCAATATCTCAGTGTACTACAAATCTACTGATGCAAAAAGCTACCTTTTGTATATTTCTTTCCATCTGCAGGCTTGTCGTGAGTCCGTAACATTTTTCCCCACTTCTCTGCCTCCATTGTCTATGCTGAAACGATGAAGACTTCCACTGCCGAGCTAATGAGGTTTTGGATTTTTTTTCGCGATAGACTTTATATAAAATACGTCCTTACCTTTCCTATACAACGTGTTCTCCTAGTCTACCACCAGGTTGCCCTTAACCGCATCCACAATACCACATCCGACAGAATTAAATAAATCTTGACCTATCACCCACACAGCACTGCAGTTATAAATATCGTCTTCCGTCACTTACCTATTCTCCAAGGGGATTCTGTGACAAGAGAAGTGTTCATTTAGGCCAATCTCGTGGCCTATAGACGTGACAAGAACCTAAAGGATCTTCTTATTGACAGCCCTTTCACAACTGAGAGTACAGTTGACGTTGACACACGACCTTGTGGCCCAGCATGATACAATATGTGCGAACATGACATTTAAACTCGCAAGGTGTCATTTCCCAAGGCCACGATCACCATCACCGAAGGCTTCACATGCGAGTCACGAAAAGTCATATATATCATTATATGCAAATGTTGTAGTAAAATATATATTGACCAGACAGGTCAACGACGTGGGGACATATTCTGCCAGCACCTCTATAGCATCTCCCAGGAGGAATCCACACCAGTTGCCATTAATTTCAATTGCTGGATCACCACTGTCCTATGGACATCCAGGTGACTGTGATCAGATCCTGCTCCTCTGACACTACTAATCGAGTCCATATTGAACAATGCTTCATTCATCGAATGGGATACCTCAAACCATATGGTCTTAATACCCAACATTAATTTGCCTGTACCTACCTTTTCCACTTTAATCTATGACCCCTCTTCGAGTTAGTACTGATTTACTCCGTCTTCACTTTTGACCAAAATTGACCCAAGGTCATGAATCGACCTCATGTAATTTACTCTTTTATCCTACACAATGTCATACGGTTAACAGTTTGGGACCACCATCATAAAGAAATACACTTGCAAGTATGTTTTTAGCAGTAAGTGGGCCTACCATTATAACAGTTTATGATGGTACCTTCTAGGCTGTCACCAGGTGCAGACCGTCCAATCACACCCACCTTAGTACGCCACTAGTTCTCAGATACGTCATCCCAAGCAAAAAATTTGGCCCGGGAATTGTTGTTGTTTGGAAATAATTTTTTTGTTTCATATGCATAAATAACTTTGTTTGTTGTATATGAAAAAAGGGATTGAAGTGTTTATTCAAGGTAAAATGGAGGATATGCGCTTTAAAAAAATTATTAGTTTTACTATTCTGTCTTAAAAACCGTGTATTTAAAAGAATAAATGACAATATTAGAAACAGTCTCAAACCACTCTAAAGGACACGTTCATTTTCGAACGGGGACAGGGATTGGTACTTAGTTTTTAGAAACAATATGACACACATTTTGGCGAAAGTTTTTACACTTGGCGAAAGATACAGATGTGCGGTACATTTTTTTGTACAATTTGATGGGAGATGTTTAACACATTTACTGAGGCAGCTGGGTGCATATTACAAAACCTTTTTTTTTTTCAAAATGACAACTGAAATGTATTAAAAAATAAAGTAATTATCAATTATGCAATCGATTGCATATAAAAAGCTTATTGGAAAACTGTACCTTCTGATTCCAAACTAAATTACTGTTAATAAATATTAGATAAACATAAAGGTATGCTTTCAGGCACTTGTAAGACATAAAGAAGTAGAAAACTAGACCAGAAGGAAAACAAATAATATAGAAAATATTAAGAACACAGCCAATAAATATATACAACAAATATCAAAGGGCAGCATTACTGTATATACAGATGGATCCAAGGGAGAGGATGGCAAATTGGGGATAGGAATATATATTCCAATATGGAAAATGGCAAAAGAATATAGCATCATGGAAAATACATCCATTTTCACTGCAGAGATGGTGGCAATACTAAAAGCAATAGAAATATTCTCTAATAACCCTCCCAAAAAATTAACAGTTTTTAACTGACTCTCTTTCAACAATTAAAGCACTTAGAAACTTACGAGAATGTAGTAGACCTGATATAGCAGAGGAAATATTTCTGGCTACTACATACTTATATTCCAGAGGATGTTCAGTATTAATTGCTTGGATACCTTCACATGTTGGCATAGAAGGAAATGAAAAGGCAGATAAAGAAGCCAAGAAAGGTAGATCTGATACAAATCTAATAAATGTAGGGACGAGTAAATCAGAGATTAAGAGCTTAATTAAAGATTTAATAACAGATGAATGGAAAGCAGAGTGGGATAAAAATCTGAAAGGAAGACATGCATATAAGATGTTCAAGGCTCCAACAAGAAAATGTCAGATATCTAGGGAATTGAAAATTCCCAGAAATAAGAAACTTCTCAGACTACAACTGGGAAAGGGCTATTTCAGAATAGAAGAACCTTACTGTGCAGGATGCCTTCAAGACAATAATATAGAGCATTTCTTGTTAAAATGTAAGAGGTATGAACAAATGAGAATACCAATATTAGATTATTTGCAAGCATCCAACTTATATATAAAATATAGAAGAGGTTTTAAGAAAAGACAGACCTAGGAAACTGCATGATATAGTCAATCAATATTTAACACGAACACATGTTAATATATAGTAGCTGGGATTGTGAAGGTCTGATGCTGTTCTTACAACGCATATGACTTTAACTAGATGAAAGTCAATTAAATGTTTGTAAAAGTCAGTTATATAACTGGAACCACCAGGCTTTTACACCCCTCCACTTTATTGTTCTTGTTCAGAGTTTCTTCTAGATTTTTTTAAATTTTTATTTAATTAACGTATAAGCATAATTGTGATTGTCCCTTACTACAATGATTTGACAAATGTGATGCCACTTTCTCATATCGGCAGTTGTTCATATTATTTGGAATTGAAAACAATATATATATCTTAATCATAACCCATTAGAGGTTGAACGGGATATATTTCTTCATTAATATAATATAATATAACAGGAGGAAGAGAGCCGATAAGGTAGTCTGGCGCTCTCTCTTCCAAACCTCTACACCTCCAGGTAGAAGGGGAACGACTAAGTAAGTAAGTAAGTAAGTAATATTAAAAAAAAATGTTGTTTAGTTTTCTACTTCTTTATTTCTTACGAGTGCCTGAAAACATACCTTTATGTTTGTCTAATATTTACTTACTGTTTACAGGTCTCGGAGTTCCCTTCCTTGTGTGTTATAAATTTATGTTAACGTAATTTGCTTTAAACTAAAGTGCCATATTACGCTACTCATAAAATCGATATGAATGTATTCTTGACAGTTCATTGGCGACATTCATTTTCAAATCACTGTTTTACTAAAAATTAAAAAGTTGGCAACAGTGACAACTACAATACCTTTATGCAGGGCTCCAAGAATTCTTGTGTAAGTTATGAAAATTGTCATTATTTATAAACAGATACGAAAAATATATAGCCTACCTTTGTCATCTTCAAGTACCGTGCCCGCTGGCGTAGGTGACCATGATGGTTCACAATTTATTTCGCTCGATGCTGTTTATCAATTTCGCTGTTAAAGGACTGTGTTATTAGGGACCTCCATATTGGATTTGTAATTTTATTTTTCAAAGCGACCTCAGTGTTTGTCGACGTTATTATTATTATTTTTTTTTTTTTGGCAAAGCTCGAAACAGTAGGCATATTGGCGATAGATTCACTCTTTCTATGCTGGGAGATATTTTATTTGACTCATTCAACAAAATGGATAGGCCTACAGTTTTATGAAAATTGAAATCGTTGTTTCTTCTCTTATTAAGCCAGTTTGCTGAACACTAAGGAGGTACGGGCAGCGTTGGCGCGGCTAGCAGTCCTTTTCAGGGCTGCATCACGCAAGCAGATATATAATATTAATTCTTTTTATAGTGTCTATTAACCCTAGTCGGGCTAACAGTCCTTTTCGAGGCTATTTCATGCTAGCTGATGGATGCTAGCAGTACTTTTCTGGGCTTATATTTCATCAACACAGCACTCCGATTAACAGAGCTCACTTATTTTTGAATAACAATTGGCGAATTGCGCACGGATATAAGCAACCGACTTTAGTCTAGGTTGAAAATAACATGCCTTGCCCTTAGAAGGCAAAGCATTAAACAACAACTACATTTTTTCAGTAAGTAGCCCATATGTTATACATGAAAACATGAGAAATTGGCTGAGGGTTCTTGTGAAATGCTATAAATTTGTATGTGGTTTAAAAAATTAGGCCCTATCTGTCAAGTCTTGTAAAGGTGTAGACCTGACGCAAAAAAAAAAAAAAAAAAAAGTACAATTGCAAACTTACACTTATAATTATATAATTGCAATAAAATGTTCAGAATATCAGTGCACATTTAGTAAGAAACTTATCTACACATTGTTATCACAGTCAGTTCAAAGATGTAATTTTATTATTTATTAATATTTTTTTTAAACTACATATTTCTGTAAAAACAGGCACACAATATTGGTGCACAATTTCTCTTCAGGTGATGTTTTAAAAACAGAGAGGAAAAGGATCCAATTACACGCCCATTGAGGCATAGCTCTAGTGGGATATTTTCGTGACCATCGACAGGCTAGGGGTGATGTGGTCAGCATCACGCCAGCTGCCTTAACCTTCCCAGAGTTGCTTTGGTACCCAATTCATGAGGCAGGGTCGACCCCAGAGCCATAAGCGGTGTAAAATTCTACTTCAGCTGGGGATCGAACCTTGGACCACTAGGCTAGACAAGCCAGTGCACTAACCACTGAGCTACTGCAGCACAAAAAACAGGCAGTAGATTCATATATTATTTCAGTAGATGCTTTTGGTATAAATAGAAAATATAGGAAATTGAATGAAAAATCTTGTGAAATGCTTTAAATCATGATTTGCTATGAAAGTATGTGTTGTTTGCTGATATAATAAAAAATAAATAATTTACTTTAATATTTCAGGTCCAATTTAATCTATGGCCATAAAATATTCAGAATATCAATACATATCTAGTTTGAAACACCATATCTACATATTTGTATCATTATCACTTCACATATATTGACACCTACAGAGATATACTAACTACTTGGGAAAGTCTGGGAGAGAGAAGAAAAACCATCAGAATGGAAGGAAGGTTATCTGGTCAAGTTGGGAAAGTCTGGGAGAGAAAAAAAACCATCAGAATGAAAGAAAGGTTATCTGGTCAAGTTGGGAACGTCTGGGAGAGAGAAGAAAAACCATCAGAATGGAAGGAAGGTTATCTGGTCAAGTTGGGAACGTCTGGGAGAGAGAAGAAAAACCATCAGAATGGAAGGAAGGTTATCTGGTCAAGTTGGGAAAGTCTGGGAGAGAGAAGAAAAACCTTCAGAATGGAAGAAAGGTTATCTGCTCAAGTTGCCTAAGAAAGGAAATTTACAAGAGCGCACAAATTTGAGAGGAATAATGTTCTATCGGTGCCAGGACAAATATTAAACAGGATCATTCTTGAGCTCTTGAGAGTTTTAAAGAGACCATAGATATACAACTGATAAATGAACAAGCAGGTTTTCAACATAACAAACCCTGCACATTGAGAATATAGTCTAGAATTTAACTCACTTTTGTACATCCAGTTTGTGAGTTATGAAAAGGCATAAGCCAGTATAGACGCATAATAACTTTGGAAATGAATGACACATTATGGAGTCCCCAGAAGATCATTAACTTAATCAAGAAAGCTTATGAAGACATGAAATGCAGAGGTCATCATGAAGGACAACTTACAAAACAGTTTAGGATAAAAAACTGAGTGCCTCAATGATGCCTCTTTGTCTCAATTTTCTTCTCTTACTAGCAGTAGTTTGGGTTTGTTACATTGACATCTCACAACATCTGGGGGATCTCATTAAACAGGAAAATGGTAGAATCATACACAAATCATAGCAGGAATATAGGCAGAAGGACAAACAATGACATCTCACAACATGTGGGATTTCATTAAACAGGAAAAAGGTAGAATCATACACACATCATGGCAGGAATATAGGCAGAGGGACAGACAAAGACATCTCACAACATGTGGGATCTCATTAAACAGGAAAAAGGTAGAATCATACACACGTCATAGCAGGAATATAGGCAGATGGACAGACAAAGACATCTCACAACATGTGAGATCTCATTAAACAGGAAAAAGGTAGAATCATACACACATCATGGCAGGAACATAGGCAGAGGGACAGACAATGATATCTCACAACATGTGAGATCTCATTGTACAGGAAAATGGTAGAATCATACACACATCATGGCAGGAATATAGGCAGAGGGACAGACAATGACATCTCACAACATGTGGGATCTCATTAAACAGGAAAAAGGTAGAATCATACACACATCATGGCAGGAACATAGGCAGAGGGACAGACAATGATATCTCACAACATGTGAGATCTCATTATACAGGAAAATGATAGAATCATACACACATCATGGCAGGAATAGAGGCAGAAGGACAAACAATGACATCTCACAACATGTGGGATTTCATTAAACAGGAAAAAGGTAGAATCATCCACACATCATGGCAGGAATATAGGCAGAGGGACAGACAAAGACATCTCACAACATGTGGGATCTCATTAAACAGGAAAAAGGTAGAATCATACACACGTCATAGCAGGAATATAGGCAGATGGACAGACAATGACAACTCACAACATGTGGGATCTCAGGAAAAAGGTAGAATCATACACACATCATGGCAGGAATATAAGCAGAGGGACAGACAATGATATCACAATAAGAAAATGAAAAAGCAAGAGGAGATTTAATTGCGTTGGAAAAACATTTGGAGATCAAGTCCAACACAAATAATATACTGTTCAAAAAAAGAAACGCAACATTATTGCAGTGGTAATGGACACCAAATTTCAAACTTGTACCAAAATGTTATTTTACGGAATTAATATTTCAATTTTGGCATGAAGAAACTTTCAGACTTTAACAATGAAATGATGTTCATTAAATTTGGTTTGGACTTTTATTCTTTGCGACTGAGGCCTCCGTTTCAGTAAGGTGTATGACCTCCTCTGGCCTCTATCAGAGAACGACATCTCCTTGACATGGATCCAATTAGCCGTTGGATCTGTTGTTGTGGGATGGCTGCCCACTCTTCCCGCAGTGCAAGAGACAACTGTCGGAGATTGGCTGGAGCCACGTCTCGCTGGCGGAGTCGTCTGTCGAGTTCATCCCATAAGTGTTCTATGGGGTTCATGTCTGATGACATGGCTGGCCACAGAATGGTCTGGACGTTGTTGTCAGCAAGGAACTGGGTGGTGAGTTGTGCCACATGAGGTCGAGCGTTATCATGCTGAAAAAATTGACCCTCATACAGCCAGAAGTGGAAGGAAGTGAGGACGAAGAATTTCAGCGACGCATCATTGGGCATTTAGGCATCCTTCAGTTTGCACCAGGTCACTTCTTCCCTTGAAGTTGATCGCCCCCAACATCAGTACACCTCCACCACCATGTAGAGGAGCCTCATCCACGCTATTCTGGGTGTAGCGCTCATGGACTCTGCAGTAAACTCTTCTCCGTCTATCGTGTTGCTGGAGCACCAAAAAAATGATTCATCACTAAACCAAACCCATCTCCAGTTATTCCCAACGGTCCATTGACGATGCTGGTTTGCCCACTGCAGTCGGTTCTGGCAATGCCGGTCCATAAGAACAGGACCTCTGTAGGGTCTTCTAGCACAAAGACCAGAGTCATGCAGCCGGTTCCTGACCATTTGATTTGAAATTCGACGAGCTGCTGACATTGACTGGACTGTGGAGGACGCAGATGCAAGCCGATTCCTGAGGTGACGCAGCCGTATGAAGCGGTCTTCGGCAGGAGTTGTGACTCTGGGTCTTCCACTGTGCGGCCGGTCTGCCACTGAGCCAGTTTCTTGAAATTGCCTCCAAAGGCGACTAATGGTGCTTCTAACCACATTTAAATTGTATGGCCACTACACTTCATGACTGTCGAGTCTTTAAACGTCCAACGATGATGAGTCGTTGTTCTGTAGTGAGATGAGCCAAACTTGCGCATTGAATTTTCAACTGAATTTATTCGAGGAGCATCAATCTTTTTTAGGCATTCAATAATATGGTCAGAGAGTTTTGTGTTCAGTAAGTTTCACGGGATTCTCATGAACCTGTCACGAGTTATTGTCAAAAATGTTGTTTTGACCTTGACCTCTTTCATGACCTCACAAATCATGAGGTGAGTACAATTCAGGTAACCACGAGAAGTTAATGACCAGGTGGATACAGTCGATAGGTTGACTGATATCCAATCACTGAATATCTTTTATAAAAGTAACACCAAAAATGTTGCGTTTCTTTTTTTGAACAGTATAAAATACCTTCAACTGAAATGTCAAGTCCGTCCTATAGTATGGCTCTGATGCATGGAGAACAACTAGAAAAAGAAAAATTACAGACATTCATAAATGGGAACTTGTGTAGAATAGACAGATTGAAATAGTAAGACAAGTCACTAACATGGAACTGATAACAAGAACCAGACAAGTGCTAGTGGAACAAGATATTAGAGTAACAAGCTGACAATGTAACTAACATGGAACTGATAACAAGAACCAGACAAGTGCTAGTGGAACAAGATATTAGAGTAACAAGCTGACAATGTCACTTACATGGAACTGATAACAAGAACCAGACAAGTGCTAGTGGAACAAGATATTAGAGTAACAAGCTGACAATGTCACTAACATGGAACTGATAACAAGAACCAGACAAGTGCTAGTGGAACAAGAT
The DNA here is from genome assembly GCA_024509875.1 of Oreohelix idahoensis. Lineage (NCBI taxonomy): Eukaryota > Metazoa > Mollusca > Gastropoda > Stylommatophora > Oreohelicidae > Oreohelix > Oreohelix idahoensis. The sequence continues at coordinate 49,895 of JAMPIV010003518.1, forward strand.
ATTAGAGTAACAAGCTGACAATGTCACTAACATGGAACTGATAACAAGAACCAGACAAGTGCTAGTGGAACAAGATATTAGAGTAACAAGCTGACAATGTCACTAACATGGAACTGATAACAAGAACCAGACAAGTGCTAGTGGAACAAGATATTAGAGTAACAAGCTGACAATGTCACTAACATGGAACTGATAACAAGAACCAGACAAGTGCTAGTGGAACAAGATATTAGAGTAACAAGCTGACAATGTCACTAACATGGAACTGATAACAAGAACCAGACAAGTGCTAGTGGAACAAGATATTAGAGTAACTAGCTGACAATGTCACTAACATGGAACTGATAACAAGAACCAGACAAGTACTAGTGGAACAAGATATTAGAGTAACTAGCTGACAATGTCACTAACATGGAACTGATAACAAGAACCAGACAAGTGCTAGTGGAACAAGATATTAGAGTAACAAGCTGACAATGTCACTAACATGGAACTGATAACAAGAACCAGACAAGTGCTAGTGGAAAAAAGATATTAGAGTAACTAGCTGACAATGTCACTAACATGGAACTGATAACAAGAACCAGACAAGTGCTAGTGGAACAAGATATTAGAGTAACTAGCTGACAATGTCACTAACATGGAACTGATAACAAGAACCAGACAAGTGTTAGTGGAACAAGATATTAGAGTAACTAGCTGACAATTGATATGACACACATTGAGCAAACCTGTTGATATCATTATAAGGCAGCCCTTATTCTGGAATCTCCATGTAGAGAGAGGCAGAGGTGGTCCAACAAACACATGGAGAAGAGAACTGGAGACTGAAGTAAAAATAATGAGGAAGATGTGGACAGAACAGGTGCTGATGTCACATGACAGGAAGACTTGGCTTGTGTTTGTTGAAGGCTTTTACTCCTTGGGAAGTTAAAGCCCATTGACAACTAAACTTAACTCAGCTACTGCTGACACTAATCACAACACTACAACCAAACTTATTGCCATCACCAGTGTCGATACCTTGTCGAGGTATGGCGGCTTGCGTACCCTGATTACCCCCAGAGCTATGCCAGCGGGAGTTTTACTCCTGGAAGGTTCTACCAAGCTGGACAGGTTTGCACAGGCAGGGGTCAGACTAAAGCAGACACCCGGGTCCTCCAGGTTGGGGGTTTTAGCATAGGGCTGACATCCCTGTCTATGTAAAAAGAAATGAAGTTACGGAAACGACAACAAATGACAGAGTTGGGGCACTGTACGAAGGATGGCCACCAACCGAGCAAAGTGGAATCAATTTGTTGTTGCCCTACAAGATGCCACCAGGCGTGATGGCCACTACCTGCTTTGACATTTGGCAGCTAAGGATCAAGAAAGAGAAGAAAGACAACCAGATTAAATGGTTTCAGACTGATAACTAAACTAAAATTAACTCAGCTATTGCTCACACTAATCACAACACTACAGCCAAGTTAAATGGCTTCACACTGAAAACATACTAAACAAAACTGAACTTAGCTACTGATAACACTAATCAAAAAGACTACAACCAAGCAAAATGACTTCTCACTGATAAGAAACTTAACTCAGCTACTGCTCATACTAACCACAACACTACAGCTAAGCAAACTGGCTTCCTACTTTGTGACTTTCATGTTTATTTCATATAACAAAGAACATTGAATGATGTGTTACTGTGATTTTTGCCTATATGTTAAAAACGTCAACTTGTTGATAAATTTTTGTTGGTCGAAGAGAGATAACTATCTATTAACTTTTCAGTAACAGGTTAGATTAGTGTTTATCTTCTCTTGTCATATTCTCCTATCCTTATAAGGATCGATGTTGACCTGTTTGAGGAAATGTCTGAAATAGTTGTTATGTCTTAAGTCGCTATTCACATGTCCATATAAGGAGCGGTTTACCTCGTCTTTTGGGGAAACACCCTTGGATGGTATTAGTTGTACTCAGGACTGTGCTTATTGCACATGCGCAAAGTTTTTGGGCGCGGACTGGGAGACTTCCAATCTGGGAGTCGACCTGAGTTTTTCGATGCGGACAGAAGATCCGGAGATTTCTCTCTGCTATAATTCTGGGGAAGAGATGTCCTCTGTGTATCTAAGATGTCAGTGATTTTCCCTAAGTTCATTCGATACACCAAGGAATGGCGAGTGTTAATTTCCTAGTGTTTTTCTGGGATCCAGTCAAGGTAAAAATATACATTTTTGAATCTTCTCGTTATACCTTGATCTGCAGATTTGCTGTGATCTGCATATGAGATTGATTGACAATTTTGAGGCAACATGTTTGCTAGCAGAGTTATCGGTGAAATAATATACAGAGCCCACTATGTGTACTCCTTATAGAAACCAAGACTTATACGTCTTATTTGATGAAAAAAACTCAGAGAAGATAGGGCTATTTTGGATCCCGCCTTTTTTGGGCGGTTTATTGATCAGGGACTGATATGCCTTGCTATCAGGTGATAACGCAGAGGTTAACTTATCATAGAGGCCCACTACTTTGTGGCCTGATATTGTCACCATAAAAGCCCGCTACTTGCGGCCTGTATTTCTCATCAGAAGAAGTTCCTGTCAGATGATGTCAGAGGAACCTTAGATTATTATTAAATATTTGAGAGCCCGCCCTTTGCTGTGCAGCTGGTCTACTGGTGGTAACTGACGCGTTCAGTCAGTCCTACCTGGGTTACAACACAAGCAGAACATAGATTGACAGGTCATTAACGTTCTGTTGTACTAGATGCTCAAGATGTTTGGATATCAGATGTCCTCACCATTACTATGTATTTGATGTTTCGCAACCTTGTCAATTGACTGTACTTGTGATGTCAGCATATGTCCCTGTACCGCCTAGATTTTCTGGTTTCTCACTGAATGTAATTAAACGTTAATGTTATTATGTCTTTGAAACCACCGCTGATAACGGCGCTAAGTCTAAATGTTATATAATCTCTGTTTACACCCACTGTTGCGAGTGTAGTGGTTTGGTCTATATCATCGCCACGCAGGCTAATTTAATATATGTGTGCTGCTGTCCTGTCACTGTGTCTGGAATGTTGACCTGGGTGTGTGTTGATATGATCGCACACCACAGTACGTACATAAGAGTACCTTCAGGAGTCAAAAAGGGTTGCAAACGACTAGAACAGTTCGATACTGTTTATTCCGTACAACACAGACACGATGACATAAATGACACACATTCGACAGCAAAACACGAATCATATAATTTCCACATTGCATTAAATATATATAATACGGCCTGTCCACATCCTGGCCTAAACAGTACTTCAATACTCAATAAAGCCTGCACCACACGGCAGCTATAATAATGTTCATATGGCCTAAACAGTACTTCAATACTCAATAAAGCCTGCATCACACGGCAGCTCTAATAATCTTCATATGGCCTAAACAGTACTCCAATACTCACTAAAGCCTGCATCACACGGCAGCTATAATAATCTTCATATGGCCTAAACAAATCTTCAATACTCAATAAAGCCTGCACCACACGGCGGCTATAATAATCTTCATATGGCCTAAACAGTACTTCATTACTCCATAAAGCCTGCAACACACGGCAGCTATAATAATCTTCATATGGCCTAAACAGTACTTCATTACTCCATAAAGCCTAAACGGCAGTAACTTCATTAGTACTTCACTCCAAAGCCTGCAACACACGGCAGCTATAATAATCTTCATATGGCCTAAACTTGAACACCGTTCTCGATAACACATGCAGACTAGCGAGCTATTCACATAACTCAAAACAGTACAGAATAAATACATTAAACAGCGTTCACACGCTTATCTGTACTCTGTCACCCGAAAAATAGGAAAAGATAATTCTATCCTAAAGTCAGACAAGTATCCGCTTAATCAAGCGTTGCAACTCGAAATTTAATATGTTCAAAACACCATTCTAAAGATTACTTCCCCTTCCTTATGTGATCGTGTTTAACATTAACATAGTTGCACACAAATCCACGAAATTCCCAAAGTAGCAAATGCGCTAACTCTTTAGCCATCATTAAATGAGGATGAGACTGAAAATTCTCCTCAGCAAACTCTCTTAGAGCTCTTGATGCACAAACCAAAAACCTGTCCATAACATGTGACTCAAGCTCTGGGCTTTTTAATCTCTGACAATCTGTCCCCTCTTGAAACAGATACTCTAATACAGGTCTCATATCCTCTGGATCTGTACAACAATCCATTGTGACTTGTTTACTTAGTCAACCATATATGTCTTAATTAACTTTCCTTATACCAAATCAAGTTTAGATCTCAAATATTGTATCATCAATCCCTGTACATCATCATATTCTATAATTAATCGATATAATTATCGACAACAACAACAATAGTTATCAATAGAATAGGATAGTGCAGATTGAGGCTCGTTGACATGGACAGAAGTGGCAACATTTACACACAACAAAAGCACTTAACTGAAGGTAATCCTGACCCTTTCGCTAACACACTGGATATCACAAAGTTCTAACGTTAAAACACTCCACTGCAGAAAGGTAGAAGGACTAGGCACTCTTGTCTTCAAATCCCTGCCACTGTACAGTATGTCCTCAACAATGCATCAGACGACAGGAACCGATCACAGCAACCCCGCAATCACTTGAGGTATACGTGCAGACGAACTCTCCAAAATACTGCACCTATAGTTGAATCTGTATATGGAAAGACTGGAACAAGCACTGTAACAATTATGGCATCAATGTCGCTATCAGATAACAGCTATTTGATATCGAAACCAACTGATAAAGTTAGTTTAGTTGCTACACACGCCAAGATATGAGGATGGATATGCGCAGTCAGCTGATACCTATGTACTGTTGAATTAGGCCACGCCCACACAGAGCAAAACATAACACAGTTCAGTGTTCCCACTTGTAATGACTGGTCCAGAATCTGACCTAATTTACTCTCTTGTCACGCGAATGTAATGTGGGTGTTACGACCCGTTGGTTTGGTCCACCACTGATAATTAAAGGGCTTTTTTTAGTGAGGGAGAATCCAAATGTTATATGTAATTAATTATGGTGAAGAAGGTGAAGCGTGCTTTGGGACAGTCACTCACAGTAGCGCACACACCAAGTCATGGAATGGTGTAACGTCTGATGATATGTTAACCATGGTTTATTACAATTATAACATCACGTAGATCTAGACGAATACAGTTACATCGAAACATGAATCTTCATAATGTAGTTAACACACCATACGGCCCTTACACATCCTGGCCTACAAAATCTCTACTCCTCACATCAGTGCACAAATACTGCATCTACGGCAGATATATAATAATCAAGGCCTACAAAATCTCTATACTTCACATCAGTGCACAAATACTGCATCTATGGCAGATATATAATAATCAAGGCCTACAAAATCTCTATACTTCACATCAGTGCACAAATACTGCATCTACGGCAGATATATAATAATCAAGGCCTACAAAATCTCTATACTTCACATCAGTGCACAAATACTGCATCTACGGCAGATATATAATAATCAAGGCCTACAAAATCTCTATACTTCACATCAGTGCACAAATACTGCATCTACGGCAGATATATAATAATCAAGGCCTACCAAATCTCTATAGTTCACATCAGTGCACAAATACTGCATCTACGGCAGATATATAATAATCAAGGCCTACAAAATCTCTATACTTCACATCAGTGCACAAATACTGCATCTACGGCAGATATATAATAATCAAGGCCTACAAAATCTCTATAGCCCTGCGCAGGCATACATTATCCAAAAAACACCTTAGGGCTGACCACCTCAGTCAAAAACCCTGCACACACTGAACCCACGGGAACACACCCCGTTCACACAGTCACGAGAATCTACTGTTCTCTTAACACTGCTCTCAAAAATCCCTGCGGACACTAGCCGCGAGAGCTATTCACACATCACTTAAAACCAGTACAGAAACAGTTCATTATGACCAGAGTTCACCTGCTATCTGACATACTGTCTTCCACGAAACCAAGAGGAGATATCTTTAAACAAATCCATACCAATCTGTAAGCAAGTACTCTAACCCAAAATTAACTCTACTCAACACGTATTTCCCAAGATCATTTCCCTTTCATCACATCTGCACTTATCAGTTCCATAATAAATGTTTGAAACGTCATCAGCCATAGTCAACACTTAATTGACTTCTACATGTGACTGAGTGAGTGTCCTGTGTACTCATCAAGATCCTATACACATTCGCGTCTTCTCTACAACCTGAAGTCTACACACTCACACATGATGTCAACTCATATACATCTATGAGTTCTACACATTTGACAGTCATGTATGGCGTTTGTGTTAGTGTCAACATTGCACCTTGTCAGCACCTCAATATTTGGTGACCTGACCCAAATAACACTACACCTGGTTGATCCTACCTTTAACACTAACACTGAACACGAGACCGAAAGTACCCAGTAACAGATACATCTCTGTGTAGCAGTATCTCATCACACCAAGATGTAACAGATTGTGTTCAGCTTTTTCATATATCACTAATTTTTCTTTGCAGACTGCTGGAGATGGACAAGAAGTTCAGATTCCTGGATCAGAAAATAAAACAGGAAATAAAAACAGATTTTGAAGTGATTTTTCTTATTAATTCTTGATCAGAATACTAATATAGCAAAAACTATTGACAGAAATGTAGTAAAACATTTCATATGTAACAATCATGTATAGTTAGGTTTTTGTTTTGTTTATATATATATATATATATATATATATATATATATATATATATATATATATATATATATATATATATATATATATATATATTTATATTTATATTATATTTATATTTATATGTATTTATATGTATATTTATATGTATATTTATATGTTTATATGTTTATATGTTTATATTTTTATATGTTTATATATATATATATATATATATATATATATATATATATATATATATATATATATATATATATATATATATATATATATATATATATATATATATATATATATATATATATATATATATATATATATATATATATATATATGATAATTGGTAATTTGGGGCATGTGCATGCAAAGTGTGTGAGTGGATTAATGTCGCTGGGGTTGTAGAAATTTGAAGCCACTTTTATGTAAATATGTCAGCATCAGGGCATTTATAGGTTCTTACATAATATGGAAACTTCAATGTAAAAATCACCCATTTTAAATTGCTGGAGATGTTTTTTTGTCAACTTGAATATGTTCAAAGGAAGTTACCTCTGTTTCTTCTACTTTGTAGACTTTCAGAAGTCAACTTGAATATGTTCAAAGAAAGCAGTAGCCAGTTTGAGGTTGTTGGTTACTCTGTAGAGTTTTTACAGAAATGGTATTGATGAGGGCCATATGTAGGGCCTTTTAGAGGTCAAGAGAGGCTTGGGCCAGTTACCTTATTGGAGGCCTCCCCCACTAGATTTAAAAAATGACAAACAAACGTTATTAAATCTGATTTAAATAATCAGATTTGCCAAAATATAAGTTTTAAATGTTTTATATTCAAAAAATAGTTATATAACACAAGAACAAAATATTGATTAGTTAATATTCAAAGTAGAAAAGTTAAATACACATGACATTAAAATGCATTAGTTTAACAAAATTGAATATCGACAAATATGGCTATGTAGTTAGATACTGCTCCAATATTTACAAATGTTCCTTTTTATTTTAAAAAAGCCTTTCTAGAATCATTTATTGTTGAAAAATTTAGTTTCTATGAAATATCGTGGTTGGTGTTTAGGGTAGCAAGGCCATTTAAATGATCTTGTCCCATAGTTGATTGGTAGTAGGTTTTTAATTCTTTCAGCACACTAAAAGTGCATTCGCTTGAAGTCACTGACTCTATCGATATCTTAGGGTGTGTCATAGGGAAACAGAAAACTCTTAGTCATTTATTAGAAACCTCTGTCTGCTGGAGAGCATTCATCTTCTCTTCTTATCTTTATCTCGACTAGGTATCTTCCTTTCTTAATGAGCTAATTTCTAGAGATCTTCTTGACAACATTCCATAAGCCATCCTCATCATACTGTAGTGGTACAGCAATTGGTACCCCACCCAATACAATATAACACCAACCTACATAGATGGAAATGTTCATTGATGTTGAGAAGCCAAAATATTGACATAAGATTATCACTGTCATCATAGAAGTCTCTAGAATAAGAAAGAAAGATTACCAGACCTCATCCCAACTAAAAAAATTTGACCCAGGAGATGACTGATGACAAATAGAACCCGATGGAATGTACACACATTTATACAGATGGATCTGTAGATGGGTATTAAAGAATAGAGGAGTTGACCTCTTTTATTTGATTAAACAATGTGAGGATCATCTGTACGGCTATACCAATCAACAACAAGGCAGAATCTATCACACTGCTGCATGTTCTGAGAATACTCGTCAGATCAGAATAGCAACCACTAGCTGAGATGGTGATCTTTAGTGACTGCAGATCACTACTGGCCTCAGTACAGAACACCAGAAATAAAACATGCTGCATGAGATCAGATCTGAGATCAACATCATTCAAAGATCATCAGCTGTTGCTCTCCTGTAGTAACCCTTCTGGTCTGAAATCTGAGAGAGCTGATTCTTTATCTAGTGGAGCAATTCAGTCACCCACTGCCCTATCAAGAGGCCAAAACCATCATGCACAACCAATACAACAACCAATGGAAGTATGAAGGGGATATAGATGATAGATCTAACCCAATACTGCAGCTTCATACACACCAGCAGATTACTAGTCTACTTCTGTCTCCCAACTGGCCACTACAGATTACTAGTCCACTTCTGTCTTCCAACTGGCCACTACAGATTACTAGTCCACTTCTGTCACACCATAATGTCTCATACTAATGAATATCAATGGAGAACTGAAATCAAGTTCCCTGAACACATTCTCCACAACTGCCCAGTCCATGATGTCAATGTAGAACTGAAATCAAGTTCCCTGAACACATTCTCCACAACTGCCCAGTCCATGATGTCAATGTAGAACTGAAATCAAGTTCCCTGAACACATTCTCCACAACTGCCCAGTCCATGATGTCAATGTAGAACTGAAATCAAGTTCCCTGAACACATTCTCCACAACTGCCCAGTCCATGATGACTATGATGCCAGACCTGGTATGAGGGTGCTGAGCTTAGACAAAAACTATGGGGCTGCTGTACAGGACTGTAAAAGACTGGAATTCATCCTAGTGACAGGCCTTCAGATTTGGCATGACTAAAAACTAAACTCGGTAGGAGAATGTTAACATAATTGACAAGCTTCACTTTCATTTTTTTTTTTTTTTGGTACGCCCGCTAATACTCGAGGCGAAATCTCAGGTTATTATTTTTAATGTCTAACCCGACATTGATTTTTACGTGAGTATCCTATTTTCTTGTACAGAGACAAGTGTCCCTCGCCATTCAGGCAGATACTCGCCGTTTTCAGAGGTACCCATTAGAGCTGGGTCGGCTCAGGAGCCGCCAGTCCCTTGTCGATGACACTTCTTCAAATGTTCTCGCCAGGTCTCGAGTTAATCCAGTCCAAATCCCGGTTGACGAAAAATCTTCAAATGCCGTTGCCCGGGTTTGATCCTGAATCAGCCGGTCACCAGAGCGGTGTTGTAACCACTACGCTAGCGCGGCTCCTTTCACTTTCATGACTTTTGTGTTTCCTTCAGATGGAACTTGTTATAAAAAATCATATACTTACCACATGGATATAAGCTATCATAACTAAGATGAGGAGTCCGTTATTGTTACTTAATAAATTTACATTATGGTTATCAGATTGTAGCCATGTTTAAAATTGAAATGGTTTGTCTTAAACTTGAGTGTACAATATTTTGTTTCCAGGTAAACACAGTGAAGACAGAGAGAAAAGATGAGAAGGAAGATGATGTTTCCCAATTGAGGGAGGGTAAGAAGATCAGTTTGACATTTGTTTGTCCTTCTGGGGACAGTTTATTTGGTAAGATCAGTTTGACATTCGTTTGTACTTCTGGGGACAGTTTATTTGGTAAGATCAGTTTGACATTTGTTTGTCCTTCTGGGGACAGTTTATTTGGTAAGATCAGTTTGACATTTGTTTGTCCTTCTGTGGACAGTTTATTTGGTAAGATCAGTTTGACATTTGTTTGTCCTTCTGTGGTCAGTTTATTTGGTTGGATCAGTTTGACTTGGGACAGTTTACTTGGTAAGATCAGTTTCACATTTTCTTGGGACAGTTTACTTGGTAAGATCAGTTTCACATTTGTTTGGAACAGTTTACTTGGTAAGATCAGTTTCACATTTGTTTGTCCTTCTGTGGACAGTTTACTTGGTAAGATCACTTTCACATTTTCTTGGGACAGTTTACTTGGTAAGATCAGTTTCACATTTGTTTGGAACAGTTTACTTGGTAAGATCAGTTTCACATTTGTTTGGAACAGTTTACTTGGTAAGATCAGTTTGACATTTGTTTGTCCTTCTGTGGACAGTTTACTTGGTAAGATCAGTTTCACATTTGTTTGGAACAGTTTACTTTGTAAGATCAGTTTCACATTTGTTTGTCCTTCTGGGGACAGTTTATTTGGTAAGATCAGTTTGACATTTGTTTGTCCTTCTGTGGACAGTTTATTTGGTAAGATCAGTTTGACATTTGCTTGGGACAGTTTAATTGGTAAGATCAGTTTCACATTTGCTTGGGACAGTTTACTTGGTAAGATCAGTTTCACATTTGCTTGGGACAGTTTACTTGGTAAGATCAGTTTGACATTTGTTTGTCCTACTGGGGACAGTTTACTTGGTAAGATCAGTTTGACATTTGTTTGTCCTACTGGGGACAGTTTACTTGGTAAGATCAGTTTCACATTTGTTTGGAATAGTTTACTTGGTAAGATCAGTTTCACATTTGTTTGGAACAGTTTACTTGGTAAGATCAGTTTCACATTTGCTTGGGACAGTTTACTTGGTAAGATCAGTTTCACATTTGTTTGTCCTACTGGGGAAAGATTACTTGGTCATGTTTCACTGCTTTTTTTTTTTTTTAACAAAAATGCAGTCTATGCTCAAAATGCTGTCACTTGAAACTAAAATATAACATACTATATATTGTTGATACACACTTATTTAACCCTTTCCAGTCCAATTTGCCTAAAATCTTACCAGCCAATTTACCTAAAAGGGCCCGGCAACAGGTTGCTTATGTCATTGCTAAGCGACAATGGAAGTCCCACACGTACGAGAATCTGCATGTTTCTGGCAGATAGAGGCCATTTTGAAGTTTGTTTTGAAATCAGGCGCATGTTTTTAAGTTTGGTGGTTGATTTTTGTGTGATTTTTGTGAAATTATAATTCATAAAATGACATTTTAAGTGATCAAAGAGATGTTGAGTGAGCTGAGAGGGAATAGGTCGGCAGTTTCTGATAACACCAATAATGAATCTATATGACATCAATGTGGACAATGAACCAGTTATCAACGATAGCGAAAGTGATGAAATCGATAGTGAAGTTGATGCAGAAACTGTAACAGTCGAAGACACTGGATGGACAGACACTTTTACTCCTGTGGAATTATTCCAGGTCGATGACCTCCCAGGACCTTGACATAATCTGCCTGAAGATGCAGTAGCTTATGATTTCTTCTCATTATTTATTCCTGAAGAATTTTATCAGTGTGTTGGTGATCAGACAAACCTTTGTGCTGATCGACCAATACCCTTTAGCTCCCTGAGGAGCATAGGCCTTCAACAAACACATGCCAAGTGTTCCTGTCCTGTGCCATCCACTCAAGTTCTTTCCATGTTGTCCTCATCATTTTCACCTCTGTTTCCAGTTCTCTTCTCCATGTATTTTTTTCATCTACTTCTGCCTCTCTTTCCCTGTGGATCCCAGAACAAGGACTGCCTTGTAATGCTATCAATAGGTTTCCTCAATGTGTGTCCTATCCATCACCAGCGTCTTCTTCTCAACTCTTGTTCAACTGGCACTTGTCTGGTTCTTGTCATCAATTCCACATTTGTGACTTTGTCATACCATTTGAGTCCTTCTATTATAAAAGTCTGTAGCTTTTTGGTTGTTGTTTTTGTTGTTCTCCATGTCTCAGAGCCATACAATAGAACTGACGTCACATTTGAGTTGAAGATTCTTATTTTAGTGTTGGACCTGATTTCTCTTGACCTCCATATGTTTCCCAATGTAATGAAAAGCACCTCTTGCTTTTTGTATTCTTATTTTGATATCATTGTCTGTCCCTCCAACTTTGTCAATATTACAACCAAGTAATGTGTATGATTCTACATCTTTTAGTGGTGTTTCAAGTACCTTATCTTAATTAATACTAAACAGGGCAAAGTTATCTTTCCTGCATATGATGTTATATAACTTTGTAAGAACTTAACTAAATTAGGGTGGCATATAATCTGCACTCATGAAGTATTTGAATGAATATGAACTAAGCATGTTTTTTAAGATCATGTGGCAGATTATTCCACAGATGAGCAGCAGAAAAAGCGAAACTTTTCTTGAATAAGTCGAGCCTAGGCTTGGGCATGTGTAATTTATTTGAGCGCTGACTGCATCTTCTGCTGTATTTGAAAAAAGGCCACAGATATGTTGGAGCATTCTGTGATAAGATTTTGTGAATAAATTTGGCTTTGTTGAAGAGAAAGCTCTTTCTTATTCGTTATATGTTAAGATATGTATATGGGTCTACACACTGTGTGAGGTTTTTGTCTGTCTGAAACTAGGAACACTGCATGTTTTTGTAATGAATAGAGTCTTTTAATGTTGTCATTAGTGCCACATGATGATGTCAATAATCAAGTACTGAATGTATATAGTGGCAGCTAATTTTTATTCCAGCAATCTTGCCAATCATAATAGTCCTAACTGATTGTAGAAATACATTAGAGAATAGGCCAGTATGTATGTCATCTTTAAAATGTATTATGTACTGTAATCATCACCCAGGTTGTGAGGAATGTAAACCCAAGTATACTGGAGATTGCCATAAACCTGAACTTGTCACCCCTAATGCTAATATTGAGGTAGGATGTTAAATATCCAGTTGTTGAAACAAACTATACCAATCATAAAACCTGAACTTGTCAACCTTAATGCTAATATTGAAGTAAGATGTTGTATATCCAGTTGTTGAGACAAACTATACCAATCATGAACCTGAACTTGTCACCCCTGATGCTAATATTGAGGTAAGATGTTGTATATCCAGTTGTTGAGACAAACTATACCAATCATGAACCTGAACTTGTCACCCCTGAAGCTAATATTGAAGTAAGATGTTGTATATCCAGTTGTTGAGACAAACTATTCCAATCATGAACCTGAACTTGTCACCCCTGATGCTAATATTGAGGTAAGATATTGTATATCCAGTTGTTGAGACAAATAAACCAACTATAAACCAGAACTTGTCACCCCTGATGCTAAAATTGAGGTAGGATGTTGGATATTCAGTTGTTAAGACCAGTTGTTCCCAAAGTGGGTGATACCACCCTGTCCTGGTGGTGTTGGAAGGATCCAAGGAGGTGATATGAAAAAAAGGGCCAGAAGGGGGCATTCAGTAGTAAACACGGGTGCTCAGTAGTAAGGGATGATTCAGGATTTGGCATGCTAAATTCAGTACATGTGGGGGAGAAAGGAATTGTGGATTTGAGAGACAACATCAGTGAGGCGGGGACAATGTGGATGGTTGTATAACTAGGATCATTAAGCAAGGCATAGTGTCATCTATACGTGCCATTCTGAACTCAGGTGACCATCGCTAACCATAAATTGTAATTAGGAACTGCTGGGAAAGGGGGTTAACTAAACACATATTGTCCATTCATTGACTCCTGAAGAAAGAGAAACGATCTGTGGTTGGTTCACTAAGATTTAAACAGAAGGTGAAAACCATTCCTAAATAGTGTTTAATATGAGGTTTGGCTCTGGTCAGGTGTGTCCAAGTGTACTGTTTGATGGCATGGATGAAATTAGATACCTGCTGCTGTTGCATAAAGTAACAACTTTGCTTTGTTGCAGATTTTATTGTCTCAGTATTTACGAGGAACTCTGCCCAGGCTGGTCCCAAGCCCGGCTGAAAAAGGAGGAGGATGGCCTGCATAGAGGCCTTAAGGAGGCAGCCCATCCATCATGCAAAGGCACAACAGGCCAATCACCTGTTTGCTTTAAATCATGATTACAAGTAATACAAGAGAGAAAAATGGACATTCTAAAGGTGACGAACTGGAGCGGACTACGGACTACAACTTATGGAACTTGGAACACAAGAAGTATAAATGGAAAAGAAGAGGAGCTGGTGGAAGAGATGAGGAAAGCAAAACTAGAAATCCAGGCTGTAATGCAAATGAAAAAGGGACAAAAAGTCATGGATCTTGATGGTAGCACGCTGCTCTACAGTGGTGTACCCACATCTGAAAGAGCTAAAGGGGGCGTGGGTTGCGTTGTGGCCAAAAACCAAAAGATAGTATCAAGGGATGGAACTTTGTCTCAAAGCGCATTATGGTTGTAAAAGTAAAAGAAGGAGAAACCGTAGTCAACCTTGTAGTGTTTGGGCCAAATGAGAATGAGAGCAGAGGTCAAGGAGGAATTCTTCAAGCTGCTTCAAAAGACAGTGGATGACTGCCTAGATGAAATTATCATGCTCAGAGATTTCAATGCCAGAGTTAGAAATGACCATGTTAGATGGGGTGGAGTTTTTGGAAGTTATGGAGAAGATACTCTCAATGACAATGGAAAGCAACTCCTTAGTTTCTGCAGTGAGCAGAATCTGATCATTACCAACACAAAGTTCCCCCATAAGTGCATACATGCATACACTAAATTTAAACCAACAAGTAATGAGAAGTCAGTGATCGACTATGCCATAGTTAGGAGGAGCTCATTCAAGTATGTCTGGGATGCTAGAGTCTGGAGGGGGCCAGAGATTGGAAGTGGTCACTATCTGCTAACAATCAAAAGAACAACTGAAAGAGTTGCTCAGCCTAGGAACTGCCCAACATCACGCAAGAAACTAAGTTAACAAATGGGAGAAATGAGCATTAAGACCTCCAAGATGAGAGAGCCAGAAATTAAGACCATATATCAGGGGCTTATTGCTGCAGCAGTGAGAAACACAGAAGAACAACCTGATGACTTGGAAACCCTCTGGCTTAAATTCAAGGACATCATAAAGACAGCTGCTGCAGAAGCATGTGGTGTAAGTCCGACTTGTGAACAAGAGAAAGAGGACACCTTGATGGACAGAGGAAGTCAAAGAAAAAATAAGAGAAAAGAAAATGGCATGGAAACAATACTTAGAAGCTAAAAACACAACAGGACAAATGGAGAAATATAGAGAATATGTGATACTCAGAACAGAAGCAAAGAACAAGGTGCTAGCAGCAAAACAGAAGTCCTAGGAAGAATTTGGAGAAAAGCTAGAAAGCGATGCGCAAGAAAACCAGAAATTGTTCTATAAGACCCTAAAGAACATGGGGAAGGAAAAACAATGCCCTCTCAAATTTATAAAGGACAAGCAAGGAAAATTTCTTACTGCCCCAAAGGAAGTAATGGAAAGATGGAAAGAATATTTCTCAGAACTTCTTGATGGTGAGCAAGGTCAAGCATCAGAAATGATAACAACTTGCACAGAAGAGAAAACCAATGATGGTGAAGATGACATAAAGATGGAAGAACTGAAGGCAGCACTGGAGAAAATCAAGATGGGCAAAGCAGCAGGGCATGATGGTATAACACCAAAAATGGTTAAGTACATGGGAGCATCAGGTGACCTGACATGTTTGCCAACACTTCACAACAAAGCTGTGATGGTTTGTGAGCTTCATACAACATTTCATTGCTGATAGCTAAATGAAAGCTTCACACAATTGAAGAAAATGTAATTTTGCCAGCTATAAAGGAGTTTGTGAGTATAGTTAAGCATAAGTCACCAGAAGAAATAATTAAAGCAATTCTACTTAGCAATACCTTTGTTCAAAAAGAATAGATGAATTGGCTGAGAATGTTGAAAACACATTGTGAGCATACATAGGACATTGCAGTTGGATGAGTCAACGTTGCTGGGCAACGAAGCTGTGCTTCTTGCCTATATTCGCTTTATTAAAGATGAAAGCTTGGTTCAAGAGTTGTTATTTGCTAAGCAACTAGTAACTGATACAAAAGGGGAGTCATTATTTCGTATAGCAGAGAAATTTATCAAAGAGAAGGACATTCCACTTACTAACATTCTTGCTTGTGCAACAGATGGGACACCATCAATGATAGATTGTTTATCGCTTTCTTAAAGAAGCCGTACCTGGTATATTTTCAATACACTGTGTAATTCACAGACATCTTGTTGCAAAAAAATCTAAGTGATTGGCTTCACAAATCATTAAATCCTGTTATTACAGCAATTAACCAAATTAAGTCCCATGCTCTCAATTCTCTACTATTTCGAGAGCTTTGTGCTGAGAATGATGAACAGTATGAATGTTTGCTGATGCACACAGAAGTCAGGTGGCTCTCAAAAGGAAATTGTCTGAGATGCTTTTATTAGGTACCATGAACTGATTTTTCATATTTGTTAAATTGACAATTCAATAAGATATTTAGAAAGTACATAAAAAAAACAAAATTAACAAAAAAAAAAAAAAAAATTAGCAAAATCGGTCAATAAATAAAATAGTTATGAATTTTTAATTTATTTTTTGACTTATAAATGTTATCGCTCCGTCTGAAAGTGAAAATGAGCCATCTTTGACGTGACCAAAGGATCACAAATAACATGTAAAAGTACATATAAGGTCATGTTTGTGTTAAAAACTACTTGTAACTAAAACATTTTAAAATGTAAGGCATGGACGGCATAAATAGGTCGATATGCTCTTTTCAAATTTAAAGAAAATCTGGTTAGTCGTGTGTGTTTGCTTACAAAATCAGCTCGACACACACATTTTTAAAGTGTCAATGCTCAAAATCTATGCACTGTAGACACCCAATATCTATGATATCCAATGTCATAGTCATACTAAGCAAGCCCAATTTTTTCTAAACATGTCACATTATGTTGAACAAGGATATTATGAGTTGAAAATGACAAGAAAGCCAAAAAACCAATTTCCACAGAAACCGCGCAATTCGTCAAGATTTCTACATGACTACACAGAACAGAATTATCCAAGCATATGTTAAAGCTTTTTTCAAGCACTTTCCAACAGTATAGAAAATAAGCACATTTACTTTGACTTGTTAAACACAGTTTAGGCCCAAAGGTGCCATGTTTGAAGACAATGCACAATTTTTCATATTTCTTGTCACCCACAAAGACTGAAAAAACAATTAACCATTTAAGGTACATTTATAAATCATACATCACGTTAACACATTTTTACAGCTCTTTGCAATGGAATTCAAATAAACCATGTTTATATGACATATTCTGCAATGTCCTATGTATGCTCACAATGTGTTTTCAACATTCTCAGCCATTTCATCTATTCTTCTTTGAACAGAGGTATTGCTGAACAGAATTGCTTTAATTATTTGTTCCGGTGACATATGTGGCACCTTTTAGAAATGTCTAATTATTCCCAATCTAATTAAGAAAGAATCCTACCATCCAGTCTCGCAGACAACCAATCATGTGCAACTGCTGTGATTGTTTACATTGAATGAGGTCACCAAACTGACTGAGTTTTTGAGTGAGTGGGGCATTAATCATGATTAAAAAGTACCTAAATACCACATTCAATGTGCACGATGCTTTTCAAATGCTGCCAATGATATTAAAATCACCATCAATAAATAAATTGCCAAAACAAAAGCTAAATCGAGTGAATGACATTTTCGCGGTTCCAACCTTAAATCTTCTACCTGCACTTCCCTTGCCAATTCCCTTGGTTTTACTTTAGTTATCACAGTCGTACTTACTTCAGTATAAATTAAATGTTATCACTTTTCAAAAATATATATTAACTTACGCAGGTAGTTTTTCTCATTTGTGTGCTCAGTAGAATCAGAATGATAGTTTCTCTCATTTGTGTGCTCAGTAGAATCAGAATGATAGTTTCTCTCATTTGTGTCTTCAGTAGAATCAGAATGATAGTTTCTCTCATTTGTGTGCTCAGTAGAATCAGAATGATAGTTTCTCTCATTTGTGTGCTCAGTAGAATCAGAATGATAGTTTCTCTCATTTGTGTGCTCAGTAGAATCAGAATGATTGTTTCTCTCATTTGTGTGCTCAGTAGAATCAGAATGATAGTTTCTCTCATTTGTGTGCTCAGTAGAATCAGAATGATAGTTTCTCTCATTTGTGTCCTCAGTAGAATCAGAATGATAGTTTCTCTCATTTGTGTGCTCAGTAGAATCAGAATGATAGTTTCTCTCATTTGTGTGCTCAGTAGAATCAGAATGATAGTTTCTCTCATTTGCGTCCTCAGTAGAATCAGAATGATAGTTTCTCTCATTTGTGTGCTCAGTAGAATCAGAATGATAGTTTCTCTCATTTGTGTCCTCAGTAGAATCAGAATGATAGTCTCTCTCATTCGCATCATGTTCAGGGTATGTTGATCTTTCCCGGGTGGAACAGCCTCCATGACCAGACAACAAGCGCAAAAAACTTGTTGTGTTGCTCGTCATTCCTGAAAGCTTGCTCTTTCAACAAATCTCAGAAAATGATAAGAATTTACACACTGATAGGCGAATAGATGGCAAATCTATGGATGTAACACAAGCAGGGATCTGTTTCTTGGAAGCACACTTAAAAAGACAACTTTGTCATTACTTTGAAATTTCTGCAACTAATTCAACACCACTTGGGGCTTGTGTTATACGAAACTGAGGCTCAATAACTCTTCTTTCCATTGGTCATAAACTTGGAGAGAAGAGCTCTTGTTTTGATTTAGCAACGTGTGTTTGAATGACAAATGGGTAACTCCGGAGTTCACTGGCACATTGAAAACCCTGAAATACTGATGTTTCTCATTGCAATTTTTCTATCATTTACAAAATACATTTTGTTTTCAAGTTTACATATTTTGAGATGGAAAAGAACACAGAATTATCTTATATAAATTTTATTACATTACATACAAGATGCAAGAACAGCAAAACAATAAAGAAGACCTAGTTTCCCCTTTCTGCCCCGCGAAGGATATTTTTCCAGTGAAATATCCAAGCAGTATGTGGTGCTTACTTTTATGCTCTTTTTGAAATTGTGGTAAAAGTCTTCAAAGACTCACATGCTTTGCTCAGTACAGAAATAACGAATATCATGCATGACATTGCATATTTGGCAGATTTATTCGCAAAGTTTAATTAAATAAATCTATGACTGCAAGGACATGATATTAATCTTATAAAAGTCAAATCTGCTGTCTCCACGTTTCTAGCCAAATTAACACTATTCAAACGCAATATTGGCCATCGCGAGTTAATCCAATTTCCCAGCCTCTTAGAGTTGGAAGAGAAAGACAAAATACCAGAGGATAATCTTCAAGTATATTGTGCACACCTAGATATGCTGCTTAAAGAAATGTCTCAGAGGTTTCAGAATCTTTTTTTGATTACTATACCAGACTGGATAATAAATCCATTCCTGGACACGTGCTGTGAGGAACTAGGAAGGGTAGAAGAGGAACTGATTTCGCTACAAAATGACGTTGAGCTTAAGCCAATGTTCAAAAAATCTTATCAAGACTTTTGGTTGCAGAAAGAAATCTCTGATCGCTATTCTACAGTGTTGGGAAAGGTTAAGATGTTCTGTATTGACTTTCAAACTTCATATTTAGTAGAGCCTGGTTTCAGCATGGTTGTCCAACTTTTTTTGAAGCAGAGAAACAGACTGCAAATTACTGAATGTGGGAATCTGAGACTCTTTCTGAGTAACTTTCAGCCTGATGTTGAGAACTGATATCACTACACCAGGCCCATCCATCTCACTGAAGCTAAACTGAAGTAATTGTTACTAATTTACTCTTGCATACTGCTGTTTGTTATACTGGATTAACTCTTAATGGACAAGCGGCGAGTTTTTATGGTTGATAAATCTAGGCTCAGAAGATGGGTTTTCAGGGTCGTGCTCACTGAAATAAGTTTTTGTTTCGTTTCATCCCAGTTAGAAGTTTTAAATGACTGGGAAGCGGAAGTATAGCCTTTTTTATTATTATTTCTAACACGGGAAAGTTCTAGCTTCACTCTTTCGAGTTCTTTCAACACGTTTACATCAGCCATCTTGTGTAAGTTTTATAAAATTTGTGTTACCTATTTTTGATGGTGTCTAGTTAATCTTCTCGCAAGTGACCTACTTGTCTTAGTGCTCAGCAGGCTGTTAGTTTGATAGAAAATTTCAGTGAAGATGAAGACGGGTACAGCAGTAGTGATTTTATTGTTAATAATTCTTGGTCTAGTTCATCTTCCAGCAATGTGGATTCAGAGAACGAAGGTGTTATGTCAGGAAGAGTGTGTGTGGTTCCATCAAATAACATTGATTCTTCAACATCAGACTCAGTAAGACCTAATTTAGTTTTACAAGAAGGGGAAAAGTGACAACAGAATTGTGTCAGAAATATAGAATGGCAGGAGGCAAATGTGGGTGCACTAACAAGGAACAGCTTTAGATTCCAACCCAAAGATGGAAGAGCAGTGGGTGTGTCAGCAAATTTAAATGAATCATCTACCCCAATCCAGTGTTTTGAAAGCCTTGTATCATCAGCTGTAAGGGAGGAAATTTTAAAAAAGCATAAACTGCTTTGCAGGAATTGAAGTGCAGAAGCATACACTGTTAAGTCGTTTTCCACTTAGGTGTTAAGTGTGCGAGACTTAACATAGCTAGATGCCAGTCTAACTAGGTTAGATGCACTATGTGTGCGCATCTGAGTAAATATATGTTTAATTAATTACGTATCAATTGTTGCACTAAAGAGCACAACTTGGTGCGATCAGTATTGATTGTCGCCTAACAGCGCTGACGCTGAGAGATGAAAATAGCCGGTGATCAAAGACGGTTAACTTCCAGCAAAGTTGATTGAAAGTCTTGACCCCCATGTCGTGGGAAGACTTCATATTGTTTTTATGATGCTACCTTCCTATATGAACTGTTAGCCATTGCCAATTCTGGCTCGTTTCGTTTGTATCCATTATATTGATAGGATACCAGTTATGAATCTCCAGCAAGACTGTGGTAAGGCTTCGGCATGCCTCTTCAAGGCCTGCCGCTAGTGAGACCAGGTCCACTACTGGAATATCTATTGAATTATTAAGATATCCAACTTCATTGAATATTGATCAAATTCGAATAAGAAACTTTCAAGAAATATTTATTATAATACTCCCGACATCCTTGGGACTTAGGTAGTCAGTCGTGGAGGTCTGTCAAATTAGACATTGACTTTTGCAATTGATGTACTTTATCTGACATGCCTTATTGATGATCGTCATTATCGTTCTACGTAATAAAAACGTCTATGTACTTTTTGAAAGGGTCCAGCCTGATTTATATTGTTGGTCAACCTTAAGACCAAGTCGTTCAAGTCACATTAGCATTGTACCACCCATAATCTTGAGTTAACAGTTGTAGTACCAGCGACTTAACATACACCTTCATTGAAACAATCAAGGAATAATAGGGAGAACCCGGTAAGTGATTATGAGCTTCTAAAATTGCTTGCTCTGCTTCAAGCAATAGGTATCAACAAAAGGCCAAGTATAAAAGATCTTTTCTCACGAGAGCCTATATTTCACACTCCATTTAATTCCCAAATGATTGAGAGAGACAGATTTTTGACTATACTGCAAACTATGTTGCATATTTGTGAACCTCTCACAGAAAGGAAAAACAATATAGAACCCTTCGTTTAAATGTTATGCTCTAAATTTGTTGGAAGGTTGTTGGAAATATAAGCAATATAATGTAAAAAAAGCCACACAAATACCACATTAAAAGTTTGAGTCTTGTTGACAGTGAAACAGGTTGTGTGCTAAACTTGCTTACATATTTTGGATCAGACACAGTTGAAAGGGACTCTTCTGGTGCCAATTCCGTAAACACTTTTGGAACACTTGTTTTGTCTGGGAACTGGCTATTACAGTTACGCTGACAGGTGGCATACTACAAAACTGTTAGTAAATAAAATGCTTAAATGGAAGCAGTATTACACTGGAACACTTCAAGTGAACAGAGTCAGATTCCCACAGCAGCTGAAGTCTTTGAACCTAAAGCATATGGAGACTAAGTTTTATATCAATTCGGGGGCAAGGGATGCTAGTTGCTGCTTGGAAGGACAAAAAGCTAAAAAACCTGTCACAATTATTACCATAAATGGGTCTGCTGTGCCTGTCAGGGTGAATAGAAAGGAGAAATCTTTTATCATTCATGAAAATAACCATAAAATGAATGATTGTGACAAGGCAGATCAGATGATAGGGTATTATGGCTTTGTCAACAGAAAATTCTTGAAGTGGTAGAAGAAGACTTTATTTCAGACGTTAGAAATAGCCACCTGTAATGCTTATATTTTTTTACAAATTGACAAGACCAGTTGGAGTTGGAATATTGCAGCTTACGTCAAACAAACGCTGATCAGAGAATTATCTGCTTTGGTGGCATCCTCAATGCCTGAAATCAGCAAGCTAAATCCTCCGAGGCCAAGTAAATTATCAGATAACCAATTGAAAATACTGGAGGGCGCAAAATACATAATGCAAAGAAGCACTAATTTCAGGAGGTGTAAAGTTTGCAGTAAACCTGATGACAGGAAAAGGACAAATTTTTGTTGTGCAAGATGCACTGGCCACCCCCATCTGCACAGAGATGAATGTTTCCTAAAATGGCACACTAAAGTTAAGTTGTAAATATCTCTTAATTTTTTGTGTAAGTAGTGTTCTTTGTGAGAGCAGTTCAGCATAATAATAATAATAGTTGCCCATCACAAGTGAAGATGGCGACATCTTCAGACTTGAGTTGTGACACATCTGTGTTGTGATCTCATGTGGCTAATTAGTCCTATTTTGGCCCTTCAAGTCCTGCCACATATGGGGCACACATGGTTAAAGTTGGTAGTAGTGTTGCTGTAATAGAAGTATAAACTTGATGTGTGATTTATTTCCAAAATGGATGTAGTTTACAATGATTTGTATCTTGGATACTACAACTGATTTCTTCAGTTTGTAAGTCTGATATGTGTTTGTTTTGTTTTTGTTTAGTAAAATTGTTTCTACCTTGTCTGTAACTACTTTATACTCATTAAAAAATGGTAATTTATAAACTTAAAAATCCTCATTCAGTTTCCTTTTCAAATATATATAACATGACTATACTTATTTAAAACTTTGAAAGAATTGACACTTACATGATAACACAATGAAAATCCAGAGTTGCATAAAATTTGTGACAATCGAATGTATTTCATTTTCTTGATGCCAAATGAAAAGTACGGGTAGTTAGAGTATAAACTTGAACCATATTTTTTTTAATTTCCAAAATGGATGAAGTTTACAAAATTTGGATCTAGGATAAAACAAATGATGGATTAGATGTTTTCAATAGGTAATTCTGATTTTTTTTTTTTTTTTTTTTGTCAAATTGTTTTCTTCCTAGTCTCCAACTATTTTATACTCATACAAAAATTGGAAATTTAAAAACTAAACATATATATACTCAAGACCAAAAGAAACATACATGGCGTAAAATGTTATTTTCAAATATAAACAACAAACTTAAAATAATGAAATTTGCACACATGAAGTGTCTTAATGTTTATTAACGTTTTCAAATCAATACTCACAATTATCGCCCCCCATGAGATCGCACGTCTGCATATTCTGAAGTATCAACAAAATATCCAACTGCACTAACGTTTGTTCATACCACAGCGTGAATGTCTTAATATTGGGTGTGTGTCCCCATAGCTCTGGCACATTCTTGAAGACGATTAGGCATCGACCTCACCAAGTGTTGAATGGTTTCCATCAGGATGACATTCCAAGTTCTCTGTAGAGCGTCTCTCAGCTGCTGTTGATTGTGAGGGGCCTGTTGTTGCACATGTCATCCCAACACGTCCCAAAGATGTTCGATACAGTTTAGGTCAGGTGAAACGGCAGGCCACTGCATAACTCAATCTCCATTCTGCTGCAAAAATCCCTGAGTAACATAAGCGGAGTGTGGCCTTGCATTGTCTTGTTGAAACACCATTCTGGCGGTGCCTCCATTTGCTGCCAACAGCAGAAGCAGGTGGGGTCTGAGTACTTCATCCACATACCGCTGGGCAGTTAAGGTGCCGTCGATAAAGATGAGTCTGGACCTGAATCTGTAATTGATGGCAGCCCATACCATAGCGATCTTGTTCAATGACACAGTTGTCTTCAAATCGTTCTCCTGGTCATCTGTAAATTCGAATTCGGCCATCGTTGTGGTGGATGCAGAACCAACTTTCATTGGAAAAGACCATGTCTCACCAACTTTGCCACGGTTGAGAGCCCAGTCCAATCGTGCCTTCCGGTGTTGAGCTGTGAGGATCTGTCCGGTGTAGGGTCTATGGCATATGAGCTGAGCTTCCCTTAACCTCTGTGATGATATCCGAGATTTCACCGATCAAAATATGGCATATAGTTGTTTGTAGGTATAAAATAACATAGGAATCACCGCGCCACCAAAAGACTAGCTTTTATAACTCGGTCTCTAAAGGGTTAAAGCAGAAAACGATCATTAGACTAAATGCCAATATGTCGTCACAAACTTGCAAGCCATACTGACACGTATGATGAAGGTTAGAGAAATTTGCATATTAGGTCAAAGGCCATGGTTACTGTAGTCAAGCACGTTTGAATGTTAGTTATCATTAGAAATTGTTTATTTCTTAGAAAAGGCAAGAGAGAAAAAATTGGACAGGGGGGAAATGGTAAGGAGCTTTTTAAACTATCGTCTGCATTTCAAAACTGAAATTAACTGTCCAAATCGAATGATAGGTAAAATTAAAGAATAAGGGACGATTAAAATGATAAAAGTTGTTGTTAGACATATCATATTCTTTATTTTTACCATTTTCGTTTTTCCTTTATATTTATGCAAATAACATATCTTTAATATCTTATCTTTCTACAGTATGATAAGATATTAAAGATATGTTATTTGCATAAATATAAAGGAAAAACGAAAATGGTAAAAATAATAGACAGAAGCGTGAAACCTTATGCATTAGATGACAGACGGGAGATGAAATAAATATTATCATTCTATATTGAAATGACTTAGAGAATACTAGCGATATGGTAGAATGAAGACATATATAGACGTGTATAGGGCTCCTTTACTGATGCTGGCCATATTAAGGGGTGTCTCCTGATTTGAAAATTATTAGGTTAACTTTTCAAAAAAAGACGCGTAGGAACGGAAGTCCCCTGATTGGCTGCTTAGAATAACTAAGGAGGATGAATAAAAACACGGAAGCCCCAGATTTCCTCGCCACTTTCAAATCAGATAATCACTTGTTTAGTTATTGACGAATTCAGACAAGTTGTGCTCCTATGCCTTCACGGTTCTGATGTCAGCAGGAGATTTGTGGGACCATTTATGGCCTGTATTTAACTTGCATAGTGAAATAATTCAATATTACGGTAAGACCAACATTTATAAAATTATTATTGTATTTGAAAATGTGTTTGCAATATTGATTATGTATGAATATTTGAAGGGTAGAGTTCCAGTCATACAAGTGCCACTTCAACATGTTATGAAATATAATTAAATGGGGTTAGATTATAATCTTATAGCTTCATGTAAAAGCCCTACAGCTTTACTTGTACTTTGGGAGATAAAAGAAAATATATAAAGAGGGAAGCCAACATCAAACTTTGTGTTGTTTCACCGAGTTGCTAAGAAAGATATTATCCTTTTGTAGAAAAGCCAGACAGGCTTTCTGACATTGTGGGGAAAGAACATAATAAAATCCTTACAGTTTTACTTAAAAGTTGGTATAAAAGAAATTAATAAGAGAAAAGACTTTACTGAATAATGTTTGAGTTATAGCCAGAAAATCACTGGATATCTTTATATAATACTGGTTATTACCTGAATGTATTTACGAAATTATAATATTGTATTATGACTAGGAAGGTGTAAAACATATGTTTGAGATACTTGATAATGAATAGAGCACTCTACCAGATGGGGACAATAATTATTTATGTATTATTTTCTGATTTTTGATCTGTTGATACATGTAAACCTGTTAAGAACGGAGATAGGTCAGAATATTATTTTTAGGGAAATTAATCCTCTACTTCCAGGGTTTTCTGTGTGAGAAACTGAAGTGAGCCAGTCACGTTTTTATTCAACAAAAGTACCAGTTTGAGGCAATATAAATTGAGTGCCTTACATTATCACGAATCCTGAAAGCTGTGCAGTGCTGTGTGCATGCAGACTTATGAACAGGACATCGCAGAATTTTCTACACATATCTAAAGCTAAGCCCTTATGTTTTGGGGCCTTGTTAATTCACTGACTGATCCTCCACCGATTATATCAACAAGATTTATAAAATATGATGACATTATTGATCCCTCAAATATGTGCTTAATTTCAGAGGAGAGTAATACACTAAGAACCCTTCCAAGTTCAAGAAATAATAGACTCTATTAGTTAAACTTGTATTTGTGTAAATATATTTTGACATTTAATCTTTTATGAATCAACTCAATTATACTTAATACATTGTAAAAAATTGATCAGACCAAAATTCAATAGTGAGTTGTTTACTTACTTGTTACTTAACTTTAAAGTGTGGTTGTTGTTATTTTCTTCACATATATTGCATATACCCTAGACATCTAGCTACACAACACCCATACATCAGTACATATAATTGGGGATAATATACATAGCGGGTGGTAGTCATTGGTGGAAGCAAGACAGGTTCCCTGACATATATTCTATATTTATACTTTCTCAGGGGCTTGCATAGCTGATTTCACACCTGCTACACATAATACTTACTACATTAATATCAACCCACCACAACCTCCTGCGCACAGTTTGACCACTGATGGCGTTGCCATGAGTTCCAATGGTTATTCTGGCTGTGGCTACAGCGGGCATGAAGCGGTCTCGCTCATGAGTGCGCCGAATAGCCCTGTCTTGCCTGTATGTCATAACGCGTGGAGTGCCAGACCGTGGTTGGTCAGCGATGGTCCCTGTTGTTTGGTTTCGATGCAATAGACAATAAATCGAGGTATGGTGAACTTGAAATGCCTGGGACAACTCTCTAACTGATGCTCCACCTCTGCGCATTCCCACTGCTTGATTACACTCATCAATATTCAGTCTAGGCATCGTTTTGCTGTGTGAAATTTTTATGGGTTCTGTGCGAATTTTATAGAGAATTGGATGAACAACCAAAAGTCGTGCATGAAAAATCATGAAATGCACGAACTGTAATGAATTTTTATTCTGAGCCTTTGCTCATCTACACCATAAACAACTCACCACAGCACAAACTTTCCACGTGCAGTATCGTCTTGCATTGCTAAAGTTGTGTTTAAAGACGATTTAAACTTGATTTTGTTATTTTATTTGTCTGAAAATCAGAACAATTAATATGCGCATTTCTTTTGGTCTTGAGTATAGAATCCTTATTCAATTTCCTTTCCACATATATATTCTTCTTCTTCTTTGATCCTTAGCTGCCGACCGTCAAAGCAGTCAGTGGCCATCATGCCTAGTGGCGTCTTGTAGGGCAACAACAAATTGATTCCACTTTGCTCGGTCAGTGGCCATCCTTTGTACAGTGCCCCAACTCTGGTTCATTCTTGCATCTCAGCCTCCACAGTCCTCCGCCATGTTGTTTTTGGTCGGCCTCTCTTTCGTTTTCCTTCAGGGGTCCAAAGTATAGCTGTTCTTGTGATGGCATCGGGGTCTCTTCTGAGGACATGGCCAACCCAGCTCCAGCGTCTGCCAGCTATGATGGTGTGCATGTCCTCTTGCTTGCTCTGAGTAAGCAGATCTTGGTTGGTGATGGTATTCGGCCAAAAGATTCGGTGAATTTTTCTTAGGCATGTTGTGTGAAAAGAGGACAATTTCGACATTTCCTTCTCTGTAACTCTCCAGCATTCTGCACCATAGAGAAGCACAGAAAGCACACAGCTCTGATATAATCTTAATTTTGTGCTTGTGCTGTATTGAGAGGACTTCCAGATGTTGTTTAGGCTAAAAAAGGCTGTTCTTGCCTTATTCATTCTGATGTTGATGTCTTTGCCTGCCCCACCGTCTGGTGTTACTATGCATCCTAGGTATGTGAAGGTGTCTGTCTGTACCAGTTGCTGATTCCTTACTG
The DNA here is from genome assembly GCA_024509875.1 of Oreohelix idahoensis. Taxonomy (NCBI): domain Eukaryota; kingdom Metazoa; phylum Mollusca; class Gastropoda; order Stylommatophora; family Oreohelicidae; genus Oreohelix; species Oreohelix idahoensis. The sequence goes on from JAMPIV010003518.1 coordinate 78,301, forward strand.
ATATGGGCTCAGGGTTGCTCACATTGAGCGTCATGACCTCTGACTTCTTTAAATTGATGTTCAAGCCCACCTGCTGGCTAAACTTATTAAGTCTGTCCATTTTTTCCTGGATGTGTTGATGTGAATGTGCTAGTAGTGCAATGTCCACATATATATAACATGACCAATTTTGTCAAAAACTTTGATAGAATGGACCCTTACATAGTAACACTGTATGAAAAACCTGAGTGCTATGTACGTTTGTGTGTCTATGTGCATATATGTGTACCCATGCATGTGTTTATGCTTGTATGCATACATAAATGATGGTAGTAGTGAGAAAAAGATTACAGAAAAACATAATTCCTTGACATTTTCATGCAGCATGTGTCATAAATGTCTGATTGATGAAAATTTATGTCAGGCTGATTGTGACAACAGTGGTGTTAAACTTGAGAGTCATTATACAGACTTATTGGAAGTGACAGAAAGTAAACAACATACAGGCTCATTTGGAGATGTGGAAGGTATGGATAATAACAGTGTAATTATGTATTTTAATTTATGTTTATTATTGTTTTAAATTCTATAAGTTTAAGTGATTTAACTATTTGTACTATATAACATGTAATACCCAGCAGTCATTAGGCCTTTCACAGAGACTTCAAATTGTTTGAAAATTCTCATTAAATATGTATGATATATACATATTATATAATTACCATGGCATTGTGGTTAAATTAATGTTATTACATTTTGCTTACATATAGAACATACATTTCATAATTTATCTGTGCTCATTGTTTTCAACATTTCAGACATATGTTCCTATACCCTGTGCAACACTGGTTTCCACCAATTTGATATCTTGGATGAGCATATGAAAACAGTACACAACACTGGACTCTGGGAGTTTGATAATAAACATGATGATCTTCAGGATGTGTTACCACAGGGCAGTGGAAATAAAATGAATGAAACATTAAGTAAAATAGATGATACCTCTACTGATGCAGTAAGAGAAGATAACCTCAAAGTGAGACTCAAAGACAATGAACCACTACTGAACTTGATCTATAGTCAGGAAAAGCCAACTAAAATTTGTGACAACCTAAATACGTCAGCTTTAAAAACTAAAGTCTGTTACATAAGTTTTTAGTCAGAAAAGTAGCCTACAACAACATAAAATACTACACACAGGAGAGAAGCGTTACAAGTGTGATGTTTGTGGTGCAGCATTTACTCAGAAAAGTCACCTACAACAACATATAATAAAACATACAGGAGAGAAGCCTTACAAGTGTGATGTTTGTGGTGCTGCATTTATTTGGAAAAGTCACGTACAAGGACATAAAAGAATACATACAGGAGATAAGCCTTACAAGTGTGATGTTTGTAGTGCAGCATTTACTCAGAAAAGTCACCTACAACAACATAAAAGAATACATACAGGAGAGAAGCCTTACAAGTGTGATGATTGTAAAGCAGCATTTACTCAGAAAGGTCACCTACAACAACATAAAATACTACACACAGGAGAGAAGCCTTACAAGTGTGATGTTTGTGGTGCAGCATTTACTCAGAAAAGTAACTTACAAGGACATACAAGAATACATACAGGAGAGAAGCCTTACAAGTGTGATGTTTGTGGTGCAGCATTTACTCATAAATTTAGCCTACAACAACATAAAGTAAAACATACAGGAGAGAAGCCTTACAAGTGTGATGTTTGTGGTGCAGCATTTACTCAGAAAAGTCACCTACAACAACATAAAATAAAACATACAGGAGAGAAGCCTTACAAGTGTGATGTTTGTGGTGTGGCATTTACTATGAAAAGTAGCTTACAAAGACATAAAAGAATACATACAGGAGAGAAGCGTTATAAGTGTGATGTTTGTGGGGCTGCATTTATTTGGAAAAGTCACCTACAAGGACATAAAAGAATACATACAGGAGAGAAGCCTTACAAGTGTGATGTTTGTAGTGCAGCATTTACTCAGAAAAGTTACCTACAACAACATAAAATACTACACACAGGAGAGAAGCCTTACAAGTGTGATGTTTGTGGTGCAGCATTTACTATGAAAAGTAACTTACAAGGACATACAAGAATACATAAAGGAGAGAAGCCTTACAAGTGTGATGTTTGTGGTGCAGCATTTACTCTTAAAAGTAACTTACAAGGACATACAAGAATACATACAGGAGAGAAGCCTTACAAGTGTGATGTTTGTGGAGCAGCATTTACTATGAAAAGTAACTTACAAGTACATACAAGAATACATACAGGAGAGAAGCCTTACAAGTGTGATGTTTGTGGTATGGCATTAACTATGAAAAAGAACTTACAAGGACATAAAAGAATACATACAGGAGAGAAGCCTTACAAGTGTGATGTTTGTAGTGCAGCATTTATTCATAAAGTTAGCCTACAACAACATAAAGTAAAACATACAGGAGAGAAGTCTTACAAGTGTGATGTTTGTAGTGCAGCATTTACTCAGAAAAGTCACCTACAACGACATATAAGAATACATACAGGAGAGAAGCCTTACAAGTGTGATGTTTGTAGTACAGCATTTACTCAGAAAGGTAGCCTACAACAACATAAAGTAAAACATACAGGAGAGAAGCCTTAGAAGTGTGATGTTTGTAGTGCGGTATTTACTCAGAAATGTCACCTACAACAACATAAAATAAAACATACAGGAGAGAAGCCTTACAATGTGATGTTCGTGGTGCAGCATTTACTATGAAAAGTAGCTTACAAGGACATAAAAGAATACATACAGGAGAGAAGCCTTACAAGTGTGATGTTTGTAGTGCAGCATTTACTCAGAAAGGTCACCTACAACAACATAAAAGAATACATACAGGAGAGAAGCTTTACAAGTGTGATGTTTGTAGTGCAGCATTTACTCAGAAAAGTAGCCTACAACAACATAAAGTAAAACATACAGGAGAGAAGCCTTACAAGTGTGATGTTTGTAGTGCATTATTTACTCAGAAAAGTCACCTACAATGACATATAAGAATACATACAGGAGAGAAACCTTACAAGTGTCATGTTTGTAGTGCAGCATTTACTCAGAAATGTAGCCTACAACAACATAAAGTAAAACATACAGAAGAGAAGCCTTAGAAGTGTGATGTTTGTAGTGCATAAAGGCGAAACACCTTACAAGTGTGATGTTTGTGGTGCAGCATTTAAAATGAAATATAGCTTACATATACATAAAAGATTACATACAGGAGAGAAGCCCTAGAAGTGTGATGTTTGTGGTGTGGCATTTACTATGAAAAGTAGGTTACAAAGACATAAAAGAATACATACAGGAGAGAAGCCTTACAAGTGTGATGTTTGTGGTGCAGCATTTACTATGAAAAGTAACTTACAAGGACATAAAAGAATATATACAGGAGAGAAGCCTTACAAGTGTGATGTTTGTAGTGCAGCATTTACTCATAAAGTTAGCCTACAACAACATAAAGTAAAACATACAGGAGAGAAGTCTTACAAGTGTGATGTTTGTAGTGCAGCATTTACTCAGAAACATCACCTACAACGACATATAAGAATACATACAGGAGAGAAGCCTTACAAGTGTGATGTTTGTAGTACAGCATTTACTCAGAAAGGTAGCCTACAACAACATAAAGTAAAACATACAGAAGAGAAGCCTTACAAGTGTGATGTTTGTAGTGCGGTATTTACTCAGAAATGTCATCTACAACAACATAAAATAAAACATACAGGAGAGAAGCCTTACAAGTGTGATGTTTGTGGAGCAGCATTTACTATGAAAAGTAGCTTACAAGGACATAAAAGAATACATGCAGGAGAGAAGCCTTACAAGTGTGATGTTTGTAGTGCAGCATTTACTCAGAAACATCACCTACAACGACATATAAGAATACATACAGGAGAGAAGCCTTACAAGTGTGATGTTTGTAGTACAGCATTTACTCAGAAACGTAGCCTACAACAACATAAAGTAAAACATACAGGAGAGAAGCGTTACAAGTGTGATGTTTGTAGTGCAGCATTTACTCAGAAACATCACCTACAACGACATAAAATAAAACATACAGGAGAGAAGCCTTACAAGTGTGATGTTTGTAGTGCAGCATTTACTCAGAAATGTCACCTACAACAACATAAAATAAAACATACAGGAGAGAAGCCTTACAAGTGTGATGTTTGTAGTGCGGTATTTACTCAGAAATGTCATCTACAACAACATAAAATAAAACATACAGGAGAGAAGCCTTACAAGTGTGATGTTTGTAGTACAGCATTTACTCAGAAACGTAGCCTACAACAACATAAAGTAAAACATACAGGAGAGAAGCCTTACAAGTGTCATGGTGTTTACTATGAAAAGTAGCTTCATCATCACATCTCAACCCTTAACCCGTCATGGGTCGTAGGGGTGCCATGGTGGAAGCATCAGCAGACAGGGTCCTCCACTGCTCTCTATCCTCAGCAATGCGTACAAGTGTGGAAAAACCGTGTCCTGCCCATTCTTTGATGTTATCAGCCCAGGATTTTCTTTGCCTTCCTCTCTCCGTTTACCTTCGACTGTTCCCTGGAGGATTGTTTTGTTAGTTCTTTGACTTTTCCACACGCATATAGCGTGCGTACATTCCAAGTTCCAACAACAAAATTTTCTTCTTGGAAGTTTCAAAACAGGTGTTTTTGTACCCCATTCGCTGACTTATCAACTCTCAAGGGGGGCAATGAGAGCGCGGTCGTTGTTAATCCGGGCATCGGCCGATCCGGCAAATTATTACTGAGTTTGACTTTCCATCATAGCATTTCAGTGGGCAAGAGTAGCTTACAAGGACATAAAAGAATACATACAGGATGAGAAGCCTATACAAGTTGAATGTTTTGTAGTAATACAGCATTTACTCAGAAAGGTAGCCTACAACAACATAAAGTAAAACATACAGGAGAGAAGCCTTTAGAGTGTGTTGATGTTTGTAGTGCATAAAGGCGAAACAACCTTACAAAGTGTGATGTTTGTGGTGCAGCATTTAAAAATGAAATATAGCTTACATATACATAAAAGATTACATACAGGGAGATGCCTTACAATTGTGATGTTTTGTGGTGCAGCATTTTACTCAAATAACGTGAT
>JAMPIV010003519.1:0-105719 GCA_024509875.1 Oreohelix idahoensis
GATGAGAAGGACATTTTTACAAACCATAAGTACGAAAACTGAATAAAATATTACAATGAACGAACATAATAACAAACATAAGTTTCATGACTACACAACTAGACAAAAATTGGATCTTTAAATTCAGATAGCCGGTTCCTCATACACAGCAAAGGAAGCGGGCTCCTCAATATGACCACACATATACTACCCTATAGAACGCTCATTTTCTTTATAGACCTGCTGAAGTGCGGTAATGAATAAAAAAAATGAGCTCCCACCTACCTCCCGCGATTTACAAAACACATTGGACATAATGTGAATGCACACGTAAAGAAATTTAAATTCCGCAAAACAAACGATCTCATTCTAAACTCAACTGTATGTATCAATAAATGTAATTATCATGTTGCCAATAAAACTTCCTCCTGGATTCTCCTCCAAGCAAGGAACGTTGAAAAATCTGTAAAATAGACCCAGGTTCGGCCTACACATTGATACAGCTGACATCAAAGCAACAGGGGAACTCTTCTGAGGACATGGCCAACCCAGCTCCAGCGTCTGCCAGCTATGATGGTGTGCATGTCCTCTTGCTTGCTCCGAGTAAGCAGATCTTGGTTGGTGATGGTATTCGGCCAAAAGATTCGGAGAGTTTTTCTTAGGCATGTCGTGTGAAAAGAGGACAATTTCGACATTTCCTTCTCTGCAACTCTCCAGCTCTCCACGCCATAGAGAAGCACAGAAAGCACACAGCTCTGATATAATCATAATTTTGTGCTTGTGCTGTACTGAGAGGACTTCCAGATGTTTGTTTAGACTAAAAAAGGCTGTTCTTGCGTTGTTCATTCTGTTGTTGATGTCTCTCTGCTTGCTCCGCCGTCTGGTGTTACAATGCATCCTAGGTATGTGAAGGCATCTGTCTGTTCCAGTTGCTGATTCCTTACTGATATGGGCTCAGGGTTGCTCACATTGAGCGTCATTACCTCTGTCTTCTTTAGGTTGATGTTCAAGCCCACCTGCTGGCTAATACTTATGAAGCCTATCCGTTTTTTCCGGGATGTGTTGATGTGAATGTGCTAGCAGTGCAATGTCGTCTGCATATTCCAGATCTTCCAATGTAGAAATGTAGTCCATCTTATTCCTCTTGGACTGCCCTCTGTTGTCTGGCGCATCACCCAGCCTATGATTTTAAAAATAGAGTGGTTGATAAGGGGCATCCCTGTCGTACTCCTGTCTTCACTTCAAAGGTTAGGTTGCTCTGCCCAATGCTACACGTAAAGTTGGCATATAGGCTTTTTATGATTGACAAGGACTAATGCTACAACTAAAAGTGTATGCAACATTGGGGGCAAGCCAAAGGATCATTGATCTACAGTCTTTAAAAATTGTTGCAAGAAATAATTACAGACGTCGCTTTTGATTTCGTGCCCTGTTCAATATTTCAAGATGGCGAACTTCATCGTCTGCTAGCCTGTGAGAGGTTATGCGACAAGATTTGCAGTGCAGTACTTCCTTGTTCCAGTCAGAAAGGGAATGTTTTTCAAAGCAAATTATATTTACTGCATCCTGCTTCGTTTGAAATTTCAAGTGTGATGCCGAAGATGGCGATTTTCAAGACTACAATAGACCAAAGCGGATTACTGTTCGAGTCAGCTGTTCTGGAATTCTGGACCTAACGTTGGTCTGCTTTGTCTGGTTTGCATCGGTCTTGGAAGGAAAAGGCAGTGGAACTAGGAGGCATTTTTTCACTGGCAATCAGATGAGTACATTTTTAGATACATACAGACTGCAATGCTAAATATCTTGTTTGCAGTGTTTTTTTTTCCATGTTTTTTGTATCTATGCATTACTGCAGTCTGGCTGAGAGAGTAGGGATCGAAGAGGGAAGGCAAACCCGGTCCCAACAAATGCCATGCTGAAGTCGGATGTGTCGGCCGAAAGGCGCAGATATCGCAGCTCTGGCGTAAACAGACACAACGCAACCAACGTCCTTTTAGGACAAACGATGAAGAAGAAGAAGTATCTATGTCATTTATGTGTCTGTAATAGTGGGAGGTAGGAAATGACCTGTGAATTTTTTTCAATACCACTATATATCTGGTCGAGAAAGATTCATAGGCGTTCTTTAGGGTCTGGTTTATGATTGTCTCAAATAGCGAGGCCGGCGTTACAAAAAGCTGTGGGTTATCTGCTGTTATTGAGATCACCATGACCTCTTTTTGTTAGTTGTGCAGTATTGTTAATTGTAAAGTTTATTTTTGTGATTTAGTTGATGTAATTTGTTTGATTTAGTTCTTATCCATTATTGTTTATGAGATTTTTGATTTAGTTCTTATCCATTATTGTTTGTGAGATTGTTGATCTAACCTTGCTATCATATATTTATTAGATGTCATACATGTTTTAAATTCGTGCTTGTCTTTGTCATCACATATTGATAATATAATATATTTGCATTATTGTTTGGCTTTTGAAAAGCACAATAATTGTTAATCATGGCTACAGCGGAGTATTTCATAAAACTTTGGAAAGAATTTGGTATAAAGGTGAGATTTTAAGGACCTATGTGAAGAAGGAACTCAGAGATCAAAGACAATTGGAAAGAGAGGAGAAGAAGGCAGCTAACGAATTAGCCGAAAAATGAGACATAAAGAATTAAATGAAAAATGAGCTGAAAAGAATTTTGAAAATTTGTGAAAAAAGAAGAGAAGAAAATTGGCGCGTGAGAAAAGGTCAAAAATTCAGCCTATGCTGCTCCAGCTTGAAAAGTTAAAAATAGCCCTATTCTCAAGGCTCAGATGACCGAAATCAGAGCTCAACATGAACTTAGATTGGCAGAATAGGAGATTAGAATAATTGAGACAACAAAACAACCACAGCTATAATCCTGGAATGGTGGTGCTAGAGAAGAAAAGACTTATTTCTTCCACTTTTAAGTTAAAATACTGCTAACATTTTTAACTTAATGCTATAGATGACCATCTCAAGCAATCTGAATAGATATGAGAACATATTGCCACGAGTTTAAAAATGATAAAACTACCAACTACCTGGTCCCAGTAAGGCTAAATGACTTATTGGGTAGATGAAGCACTTACTGCAGGCGTAACCTTAGAATGAGCAGACTAGGAAAAGACTAAGATTATGCTATAAACAGCCATGTTATTAAAAAAAAAGTATCAATGGATGATAATCGCTAATAGAATTAAAATTTAGTCACTGTTACCAGATTCATCAAAAGATTTTCACTGAATTCATTTCAGCTTGTAAAGCTTTACTTTGCCTAGATTGAATTGAGTTTGTTCCAAAATTGGAAAGGGCATTAGAAGGAATATCTGATTTGGGTTCTGAGAGACAACGTCATTGTCCTTCAATTAGTGGCGACATTTTTTTCATTCTGCATGGGGAGGGAAGAGGAGATGAAAACCAGAGAATTTTGGCTAACCCTTGAAAACCAATTGGTAGTCTCAATACCAAGTTGCACATCCAGGATAGAAAACCTTGAGTAAAAATAGACATAAAGGATTACTTGCCAGCGGCATCTGCTAGGATGGTAAATTATAATACACCTAGAAGACAAGATCACAACCGCTTAGATAAAAACTATAGAGTTTAACCAAAATTTTAACTATGGCAATAACAGAGGCATGTACAATTTTAATTAAAACATTTCTACAGCCTCAGAGCCATTATAACTCTAGGCGATGGTGGATATCTATAGACAAGAGTCAGCATTCAGATCAAATGAATATCAAAACTAGTAGGAGGAAAATAAACAGATCAAGCAGAAGGACACAGGTCAATCCAATAAAAATACATGACAGGTTATAGTTAATAATAAGAGTTCTTATCAGAACAATAATTTTTAGACAATCGCGGGAATACCTAAAACGTTCAAATGCTGTCGTAAATGTTGAGTGACAATAAGCCAGATCCAGAATAATGCTTGGTGTGGCTCGATGCCAATGCAGTGCCGAGTATTCTCTATCCCACAGTGGCGAATTTGTATTGAAATGTAATTCTTTATTTTCAGCTACATGGGAGTCCTCAGGAATGTTTATGTGGACATTCCTTCTCACCAGTCACATGGTCCCTCTATGTATGAGAGTACATGGTTCACTGGAGCTTAATAAGGGCTTTGTTGTACAAAAAATTAGTGGTCACATTGTGAAGTGACATACTGGTTATCCACTACAATCGGTCTAAGCATGATCCTTTAGTGGATCCTGACCGGATTACACTGGCAGAGAAGTGAAAATGCATTACATATTGTGGCAGAGTGGAATACTGTAAACCATCAGCGGAAATATTTTTTGAATACACCTTATTTTAACAGGGCTAGCTCTTGTGTGTCTACTGAATAGTCCTATTGCTGGAGTAATCTTAGGAATAACCCAGGTCCTCCATGAATGTTTCTAGAGAAGACATTGAAAATTGGGAAAAAACAAGCACATAATAACTGCAAATGCTGTTACAATCCAGATCACAAGCTCGTGCTGAACAGGAAAAAAAAATATTCACAGACCCCAGTGATATTGCGTTAGATGAGGTAATGAATTGATAGGAGAGAATCTGAAGATTTGATGAATTATGAAAGATCTTGATAAATGATAGAGGATAATGATAATGACAAGGAAACTATTGATACACTGGAAGCAATGATGATCAATTTTACAGTAGAATTTGATTGATAAAGAAATCATTCATACCAAAACAAAACGAAGATGATTCTCTTAAAGAAGATTTTATTCATATGGTCAAAAATCAACTGATATTGATGTTTGATGATAGTGCTAAACATTGGATGACACCATAATGAATAGATATTTTAATTAGGAATTTTCAAGATATCTACGATCTGTAAAAAAAAACAGATTATGGTACCTACTTGCTTTAGGCCCATTTTGTTTTACGACCATGGCCACATGACAATAAATTGTGCAGGTCCACTTAGGTAATGCAAAGGACAAAACAGACGGCTTTGTGTCAACATTTTCTTTTGGCCCAGGTGTGACTAAAGAAAGTAAAAAGCTTTTGGTCTTAATTGCCCATAAGCTCAGTGTGCCAAAGTCTCGCAATAAAAAGACCTGGACATAATGCTCCCTATCCAGGCATCCTGATATTTTCATTTGGGTCCATTCATAAAGATGGCCTATCGGACCTTATTGGTCCATTAGAAAGTCACGTTCATGGCTAGGGGTCAATAAATGTGTAGCTTACTTGCATTGATAGGTGTAACCCATGGCCGGAGGCGATACCGGCTGAAAATCTATATCAACCAAGGACGTGTGCTGGATGCGCTATTTTTTAGTATTGAGCAGACTGTTTTTTTCCCGAAAACATACTATACTGAACAGGATCCCAGTTTCTTCTCTGACGATATGAAAGATGATGATGAAAATGTTGAGGCATTGAGAGATCGCTTAGAGCTATCTATCACGTTCAAGCGAATGGGTAAGAAATGAAAGACATCAATAGAGTTTAAAAACAAATGTTTTGCATGGTTTACGACTAAGTATCCACAAGATTGAGATCGAATATTGCCCGCAATTTCTCTTTGCTTATAGAGAAATTCCCAACGAAAATACCCTGGTTTGCGCATATTTGAATTGTAGTATTTGGTGCAAAGCCTAGAGTCACTATGTCTATCTTAAAACAATTGTTCACTGGAACAACATGGATGAGGAGGTTCAAACCTTCTTAACAATATTGATTTGGAATTTAAGACAGAAGATTAATCAGACGCATGCCAAATAGCAGTGGAGTCGTCAGAAAAAAACAAAATAAAGGCATCGATTGTTTATCAATCAAAACAGAAAACTGGCGCCAATTATGGACCCATGTGAGTGAAGCCTACGTATTACTTCCAAACACGGACAATTAATTACTTGTTTCATGGAAGGATAATTAAACAATTGTGGATAAATTGTCAGATGATTACTTTGTTTATAATCTGTTAAATGAATAGGATAACATTTTTTCATATTAATATGTAACAACACTTTCCTTACAAACTCGACCTCCACATCTGAAAACCTGTCTTTGAAGCTATCGATGAATTCTGTTGATCGTTGCTCCTCCTGTTAGCAGTTATATTCAGGAGGAGAGTTTCTGATTTTTCTGATGGTGGTGTAAACCAATAATATCTTTACCTGATGTGCATCTTTTTAGCTATTTTGGCTACTGAAAGCTGGAAAAATGTTTTCCATTGCTCCTACTCTAGCTTCTAATCGGAAAGAGCAGATTTCTGTATTACTGCAATCTTTTTTTCTGATGTGCTCACGATGTTCCTGGGCATACATATATCATTCACATGATATCGTGCTAACAGATTTCAGACTTATCAAACTCAAACCTTACCCTAAACACCGATTCATTTACAATCTCAGGTACAGGAAGTAAAGAAAACAAATGATTAGGTTAAAACATAATTGAACCTTCTAATTCACCATATAGTTTTCCTATGTTTTGATAAGAAAAAAAGACAAATCTATTCATATTTTTATAGAATATTTCAGACGTCTAAATGCTGTCACTCATTCAGATGACGGGCCGGAACCGTTTACAACTTCTGAGAATCCCCTTCTTGATAGATTGTCTACAGCTACGTTTTTAACAAAGTTTGACCTATCCAAAGGATATTTGGCAAGTGCCATTATCTAACAAATCTAAAAGCCTTATACAGCTTTTGCTACACCTTTAGGTTGTATTTAGTTCAGTTTACATTGTCCTTCGATCTTGTTAAAAAACGCTCACTGCTACATTTGTTCTCAAGATTGGCGTATACTATTTTCTGATCGATGATGACCTTGATCGACTTACATAGATGATATCTGTTTGTTCCTACGCATACGATTGGGATGATCATGTTAAACGGAATTCATTCTTTGTTATGAATACCTTACCCCCCGCCGCTTTTATCCACCACATTAATACTGCTAAGACCCTTCCAAAAACTAGAAATAGGATATAAAGAAAATTACTTTTCTTGGTCATAAGGTAGGATGTGGTTTTTTCAAAACACCTGAAGATTCTATCTACTGTTTCTAAAATTCTTGAATCTTTGAAATTACCTCCGAACAAAAAAACCAGATCGTTTGTTTGTTTAGGCCTCATAAATGTTCCTATAGAAAAATTTCTAGCCTAGTTTTTTCGGATATGACATTCAGTATTTTGTCAGCGTTAGGTAAAAATGAACGCCTCCAAATAATGAGTAATAAGGTCGCAATGCGTGTCGTCATGTGCTTTTAAATTTGCTTAAGGTTGAATTTTCGAGAATCACCAATTCTGAGGTTACCTGACATTCGATATCCTTTTTGTTTCTCAGAGTCGAACGCACAAATATAGTCCATACAGGCGGAACAGTATGACAGAATTTAAATGCCACATGCACCCTATTATGAAATGTGAGTCCGCAAAAGTTGTCACCTGCCAGACATAGATAATCCCCCTTGTCGAGAAGGAGTTGCTAGCCATATGCTTTTTCATTCAACAAACTTCCAGCGTATCTGATGCGACTCGAGTTCCACTCTGGAGACCGATCAAAAGGCTCTCGGCGTATCTACACACAGCAAAGATTTACTAATCAAAAAGCACAGACCTCACCTCACTGTACAACAATACGACTACACTATTAAAGCCGTAAAGGGAAGTCCCAAAAATGTGTTAGCGGACGTACTTTCCAGGTGCGTAAAAGACGCTTCACCATCTACCAACTCTACAAGTACAAATAACTCAATCTAGCACAGATACATACAGTATGAAGGTTGAGAATGCATGGCCAGATTATAATTTATTTTCGTTTTTAACATGTTGGGCTGATACCTGCTATGTTAACCTTCGCTTTGCTGTAAATTGTATTTATGTCCATGTGTAGACAATTGGAAAATACATTTTTTGATACATGTCCTACGCTGATGGTGTTTTAAGGTTGCCTTCGCTCTTGTGCAGCTATACAGGTATCTAGACACAATGCTTCCTACTTGCAGTGAAAATTGATGTTACCGTCTGGTCCATCTGATGGTGTGATGTTTGGAACTCTACAAACATCTTCAAATAACTGACCCCACTACGTGCGTCTTGTTCTATGTAGTTGATATTTTTCCGTCAAATCCCACCTGAACGGGGAACCCCTCCCCCGGAGGGGCGAGCTACCCCGTTTTGTCCATACCTTAAAACTGCAACATATCGGTCGTTATCTAATGGGTATCGATTAGATCTTCATGTTAGTTTCTGGATGTACGTATCTGCACGTTTTACGTCGGAAGTCTAACGACATTGCTGTATTCTTGTCTCTCAAGATCTTTAGCAGAGTTAGCCGGTCCTCAGTTTGGCAGAAGTGAAGAGACTGCAGGGCCTGCTTTCTAAGTTGTGCTCTGTTCCTCTCGATGTTCCCTGTTTACGGACGCATCTGTTCTTCTCTGCTAGTTTTCTGCTGCCTAGCTCGTTGATCTTGGTCTCTACAGAGTCAGCTCTCCCCCCCTTAAGTGATTATCAATGATCATAGATCGCACCACTGCAGTTCATTGGTCGATGCTAGAATTTATGATTGAGGGAATTGGACCTGCACATATGGCCCTGATGTACATGAGTTAGGAACTTTTAAATAAAATCTGCAACAAAAATGTCGAGACATCTTGATCACATAGCACGCTGCCCCCGCGACTCTCAAGCACTGGCTAGTCATGCAAGACTTATGAGCAAATCGTGGGAATGAGGGATTTCGTACGCGTGTACTATATTAAACATGCTGGTCTCTATCACGTCCTAACCTTGGATGCCTTCATAGCTTCTTTAAGCTTGGAGATCAGTTGTGTAAGAAGTACTGATTGTAAATTCTGTTACCACATATGTGCATGCCTTACTAGATTTCACACATAAAAATACCCTTTGATAAAGTGAGTGGACTTTACCATAGAATTTCTGCTTTTTCACGTGGGAATGTCCTGTATAAAACCAGGATCTAACGCTATGGAACTAGGGGAGAAGTTGTATGCAAAAACACCGACCAAAAAACTCCCTTTGCGGAGCCCCTTATGGAAGCCGATTCCAGTTTCAGAATTAAATTTACCTGTGTCTACAGACCTCTCTGGGTTTTCCCTCAATGTATGTGTAACAGAGTTTAGAATGTTTTCTCTGTAGATGCTGACAACTGATGCTAAGATGCTAAATACAGTGCATTCCACGAAAATGAGCAAATCATGCACAACAATTAAAGGTGTTAAAGAACTGGAGCTCAAAAGCTCCTGTGCTTCTGGCCATACTTGTTTTCCTACTAATCCCAGAGCAAATTCCTGACAGACCCCTGAGCTAGCAGCAGAACTATTCCTGAACCACTATTTGCACAAGTCTGGAAAACGAGGACTTAACAACTCATACATGAGTTGAGATACAAAGGAATAATTGGTCAAATTGCTACCAAAACTAGCAGAAATAATAAACAGAGAATTTCAAAAAGGCAGTAAACCACAAACTGAGGAAAGAACAGCCACCTTCATCTTTTAGAAAGAACAGAAGATGTTGTAGATCATATATTCACTTATCTCAGAAAACATTATAGAGCATGCTCAGAATGGCAAAGACAGCTTTACATTAATTTCGTTGATTTTGAAAAGGCTTTTGACAGCATACATAGGGACAGTTTATGGAAAATACTGAGGGCTTATGGAATTCCCAAGCTGCATAGTGGCATTCATAAAAATCCTTTATTCCAACTTTACGTGTAGTGTTGGGCAGAGCAACCTAACCTTCGAGGTGAAGACAGGAGTACGACAGGGATGCCCCTTATCAACCACTCTCTTTTTAACAGTCATAGACTGGGTGATGCGCCAGACAACAGAGGGCAGTCCAAGAGGAATAAGATGGACTACATTTTCAACATTGGAAGATCTGGAATATGCAGATGACATTGCACTGCTGGCACATTCACATCAACACATCCAGGAAAAAACGGATAGACTTAATAAGTATTTTAGCCAGCAGGTGGGCTTGAACATCAATTTAAAGAAGTCTGAGGTCTTAAGACGCTCAATGTGAGCAACCCTGAGCCCATATCAGTAAGGAATCAGCAACTGGTACAGACAGATACCTTCACATACCTAGGAAGCATAGTAACACCAGACGGTGGGGCAGGCAAAGACATCAACATCAGAATGAATAAGGCAAGAACAGCCTTTTTTAAGCCTAAACAACATCTGGAAGTCCTCTCAATACAGCACAAGCACAAAATTAAGATTATATCAGAGCTGTGTGCTTGCTTTTCTGTCTTCTCTATGGTGCGGAATGCTGGGAGAGTTACAGAGAAGGAAATGTCGAAATTGTCCTCTTTTCACACAACATCCTAAGAAAAATTCACCGAATCTTTTGGCCACAATATCATCACCAACCAAATCTGGAAGCCTTACTCTCGTAGCAAGCAAGAGGAACATGTCACTTTTCCATCCTAGTACCCCTGTTATTGACGTTTGATTTTTGTGTTTTGCCATGTCCTCAATTAGTGTACCCCGGTGCCATCACAAGAATAGTTTATGCTATGGACCCCTAAAGGAAATTTGTTATTATTGAGAGTTTTGTTGACCAAAATTTTCCTGGTCCTAGGACTGTTAATCATCAGATGCCACAGAATTTACCAGAGTTGGGCACTGAACAAGTGATGCAATCAAAAATGAGCAAAGTAAATGAAATAAAAATGTTGGCCCTAACAAGACGCACTAGTCTTTTGATGGCCACATGACTGCTTTGTTCGGTAGGCCGGCCTAAGGAATCATAAGAAAAAAGAAGAATACCGTAAAATATAGCTTACACAAAAACAGGCGAAATAAAGTCACTTTTTCAATAACAATGCTCCTGGTTATCTTTTACTAACATCTGGACGTGATAAAAAAAATAAAACCCATTTTCCAAGTTTTGGCAATAATCTTGATATAATTGAATCTCATTTTACTTACTTACTTATCCGTGGAGTCCGGTTTTCGGCTACCGGTGAGGTGCTAAGGAGGTTATGGACAAGTAGAGCGCCAGACCTTCTATCAGCAGTCTCTTCCATGGCCTAGGGTTTCCATAGTCTATCCACGGTCCGCTGTCATATGTAGTGCTTAGTATTATTTGATTGTCCTAAACTACGACTCTTGGCAGGTCCTCCCGTGAGGTTCTGGCCTGATGCAAAAAATAAAGCTCTTTGTTTATCCCATGCTAAGTCGAAGGTTTAGCCGATCTTGTCCTCCCATTTGCATGCATGACAAGGCCAAACCCTTTTCTCCTGGTAAGATATGAATTTAACAAGATTCTGAAGTTGGGTCTGCAGCGGATGGCCTTCTTAAAGTTTTCAACTTGACGGATCGACTGTTGCTAGACTTACAATGTACTACTAATCTGTGATTACATTCAACCACTTCCACAGATACCTCATTCTCTTGAGGTCCTTTCCATCTGGGCATACTGTGGGTTTTGCTCTTCCTTTCTTTACGACTCTTCTAAACAAAAAAACAAGACTTGGACATAGGCATGGTGGAGCTGTTAAACAGGCCATCATCGTTTTCTACCAACGCTCTCGTCTTGCTACCGAATCCACGATTTAATGGCCCCTGAAAAAAGTCTCCCACCTCTGCTTTTCAGTCTCCTGGCCAGAACCTTCTTTGATATCCCCTGCCTCCCATTTCGGTCTATTGGTAATATCTTCGATTATGTATTTAAAGTGGTCGAGCCTGCTCCATGGGACCTGTTTCCTCACCAACTTAAGATCTGATGTTTCTTTCTTCTCGTGATATCACCATGGATTTTGTTATTTTTAGAGCTGCTGGTATGACCATCCCTCTCTTTCCCAGCTCTTCCCCAAACTTTCTGCAATGTTGTGGTGGCGATTTGTGCCTCGTGATTTTAGCAATTCCATCTGCAACATCATCATCAATATGTCCAGCTCCGTAAATAATAACCTTCCTCATCGTCCTGTACCCCCACTGAATACTTTAACCTTGTTCTCCAGTCCTTAACATGCCTTGGATGACATCGTCCATAAGGGAGTATTGAAGAGGACAATGGAGATCAAGTGATTATCACCATTGTCTTACACCAGTGGTGGTCCTGAACTCTTCTGACTTATGGTTTGCTGTCCTCACATAATTTCTGCAAGACTTGTAGAAGCTCTGTATAGCATGAATCAGAGGTGCTGGAAGATTCTTCCTTGCCAAACAGTCCCAAAGTTTGCTCCAGGGGACCCTGTCAAACGCCTTTTCCAGATCTATGAAACAATTCCGATTGGATTCGTACCCTTATACCATAGAGGTTCTTTTGACTCAGCTTTCTGAGTGTAAGATTAGGTCTTGAGTACTTCGTTTGCTCGGAATCCGCACTGGGACTCTCCAGATCCTTAATGTGGCTCACTAGGCGTTCGGAGTCCTCCATGCTCTAGGGATCCTCTAGAGTAGATTTTTACCATTGCAGACTTATGGTGGTTTGTTGAAGGGAATATGCCCATTCCAGTAATGGTTCCTTTTGATCCCCATAATTCGATTGTCACTTTTCCTTTTTGTAGAAATTAATGGTTACTGAATGGTAAAAGAATCTCACAATAACCAGTAAATGATTCCAATACCTCACCCTTCCCCGGATCTCTAGGGAAAACCAATGAAGTTGCAGACTAATGTATAGCAACAAACAACCACCTAGTTTCCAAATAAATTTGGAGAACCTGTAGATGGTTCTTAAGAAATGTTCAAGGACATCTGTGTTTTCTATCCATTTCTTCATCCGGTGCAGTTTTACAAAATGGATCGTACCATATACCTAAAGAGAGCTTGGAACAGTTTTCAAAATGATAACTTAAGTCGCTCTCATCTTCCGTCTTACTTTCCTTCTTCTCCCTTCTACTGGCATTTCGTAGTTCAGCACGAAGCAATTTCCCTGTGACATACATGAACAGGATGTAAAAACCCATCAATGTCCTGCATAAAACATGCACCAATTGCTCCCTCTGCAGAGTAACAGTAAAAAGGGAATTGGTCAAGTCTGGCAAGTAGAAGCATACCACTTGGTGGAGATACATTTCTGGATCTTCCTCAGTGCACTAACAACATTCTTTATGTGGAGACCACCCTTTTCGGCGTACCCTTTAGACTGTTTTCTTTTCTCCTTACAACTGGGCAATGGCGAATCCGTGCCCACATTAGATCGCTTCTTACAGGAAACTACCGTGAGGACTATTCTTTGGACTAGCATAAGGGCTTCTCTGTGTGCTGAAAGAATGATTCTCTTGTCCCCCTACCACCATTGGTAAGCAGATGACGCATTGAGCCACATTAAAGCAGCCCACGCCCTGCCCAGAGAGCGAAAAGAATTTATAACTGTCCTTTCGGATTAATAACCTACTATCATCGTTTCATCTACTATTACACATTTTGCAAGATAATGCCTCCCTCCCCGATACGAGCTCGAGAATGTGAGGTTGTGTCCTCTTCACAACTTTCTCCTGAGCAGAACACCAGCTGGAAAGGGTCTCCATGGATTCAACACTTGTGAATAGCTTCCTGTGAATATTTGGAACACTTTTTGTCTGTCCTGGGAAACTGGCTATCACATTATGCTGACAGGAGGTACACTCAAAACGTTAGTAAATAAATGCTTTTAAATGCTTCTTAATTGTTTTTATGAATAAAAAGAGTTGGAGGACTGGGAAGAAAAAAAATTTGACCAAAAAAAAAAAAAAAGTCAGAATTACCCACTGGAGATAGCTACATCATCACTTGTGTTACCAAGATCCAAATTTTTGGTAAACTACATCCCATGTTTTTTTGAAATAAAATTAAAACAAATTTTTTATAGTTCAAGTTTATACTTCTAACTACTTGTCAATTGGCTTTAAGAAAGGGAAAGACACTCTTTTGTCACAAATTTTCTGTGACAACAGGTTTTTTCCATATAAAGGCCCCAGAAGTTCTATAATAAGAAAGCCTAAATTTATTATACGTAACTAATATTTTCTAAGAAGAATACGCATTTTTAGAAATTGTAACCTTTCTATAAATATTTGAAGGCCGTTTCAATTTTGCTTATGAAATAACCCATATTTGACCAATGGGAATTAATACTTGTTTTTGTTATAAAACAATTACAAAAGTTATGTAGATGGGTCATATGTGGGCCCCTGGCCTTAAGGGTTAAAAAAGTTAAAAAAGGATTGAGTTGGACTATTTATTTCTTGTGCGCCAGGTCGGAAAAGGAAAAAAACAAAAGATATATATAAGAAGAAAAACACTGGATAGGCAGCTGTGGATCATTGCCACCAATTTCCGGTGATGAGATGATGAACGTCAAAATCGTGTCCCTATTACAGGAAGCTATATTCCAGAGCGATACAACAGGATTGGACGGGAAGAGAGATGCAATCAAGTTTCCACCTGCCAGTGCAAAAGGGCTTTGGGAACAGCTGGACGAAGCCTTGGCAAAAGAGTTGGATAAAAACCTGAAGCAGATAACTTTGGAGAAGAAGCTGGAAATCTTTGGCGACATAATATATCTGCACTGTCGCAAAGTGTTCGGAGTGAGGGAGGCAAGGGAAAGTAACCCACCACGAAAAAGTAGAAGACAAATTAAAATAGAAGAAATCAGGAAACATAAGAAGCATGCCCGAAAACTTTTCAAGAACGCAGTTGCCACAGAGAAGGAAGGGTTACGACAGGTTTGGGAGCACCTGAAAGGCCAACATAATGCCCTTTGTAGAGCAGAAAGGTTGTGCAGGAAGAGAAAGAAGACGCGAAGGGATAGGGAAAGATTCTTCAGGGAGCCCTTCAAGTTTGCCAAAGAACTGTTTGAGCAGCCACGGTCTGGTACACTAAACATCAAGAAAGAAGACCCGGAAGAACACCTTAGAATGACATATTCAGATGGTCGCATAGATAAGCCGCTCAGCAGCATGGCAGGCCTTAAATGGCCGAGTAAGCCAGGAGCTGAATTTAACACCAAGCCCCCAACGGTGCAAGAGGTAGAAAGCATTGTCCAGAAAGCTCGGTGCAAGTCAGCTCCAGGTCCTAATGGTGTTCCATATGTGGTGTATAAGAGATGCCCTGAAGTGCTCAAACGACTGCTCCGTTTACTGAAGAATGCGTGGAAAACCCAGCTTGTAAGCAAGGAATGGAGAAAGGCGAACGGAGTCTACATCCCGAAGGAGCAAAATTCCACAGACATCAGTCAGTTCAGGCCAATCTCACTACTCAATGTGGAAGGGAAGATATTCTTCTCAGTGATGGCGAAAAGACTCACTACATACCTCCTGGCAAATGGGTACATTGACACTACCATTCAGAAAGGAGGTATCCCAGGTACACCAGGATGTCTAGAGCATGCCACAATGATCTGGGAAGCAATCCAAAAGGCAAAGTCTGACAGAACAAACCTCCATGTAATCTGGTTGGATCTAGCGAATGCTTATGGATCCGTTCCACATCAGATGTTGTGGCAGGCCCTAGAAATGTATCATGTTCCACAAGAGATTGTAGCAATGCTGAAGCTGTATTTCGCAGTGTTTGCTGTCAGATTTTCAGCCAGAGAGTACACAACAAAGTGGATTGGCCTTGAAGTTGGAATTGCGATGGGGTGTACCATCTCTCCGATACTATTCGTGATGGCTATGCAGGTAATCCTCAATGCGGCTGAAGGAATGGCTATAGGTCCAAAGCTCTGTGGAATGTGTCACATGCCACCGCTCAAAGCATTCATGGATGACACAACTATTCTGACATCAGATGAACATCAGGCCCGGAGGATTTAACACGCCTGGATGAACTAGTCAGCTGGTGCAGAATGAGCTTCAAACCCAAGAAGTCGAGAAGCCTATCAGTCAGGAAAGGGAAGATAGCAGAGGACATATTCATGGTTTCCAACCAAAGAATCTCTACTGTCATTGAGGAACCCGTTAAAAGTCTTGGCAGGGTGTACGATGCCTCATTAAAAGACTCAAAGGCAGTGCAACAGACAATAGAAATGGCAGACAGAGGGCTACAGATCATAGACCAAAGCAGACTCCTGGGAAAGTTCAAACTGTGGTGCCTCCAGTTCATGTTGATACCGAAGTTGCTGTGGCCACTGCTTATATATGAAATAAGCACAAGTACAGTGGAAGCTATAGAGCAGAAGATCAACAAGTTCATGAGAAAGTGGCTAGGGGTACCACCAGGTCTGTCAGATGTAGCACTGTACTGCAAAAAGTCAAAACATCTGCTTCCTTTCAAGTCAGTTGTTGAAGAGTACAAAGTTGGAAAGGCAAGGCTCGCAATGATGCTACGCGAGTCAGCTGATGACGTGGTTAAGTCCTTCAGCCCACACTGAAAACGGGAAGGAAGTGGAGAGTGGAAGAAGCTGTTGATGCTGCCCAAGAGTCACTCAAACTGAGGGAGGTAATCGGATACACACAAACGAATAGACGGGGATTTGGTCATGGAGACATCCGCTGGTGGTCCAAGGCATCAAGCAGGGAGCGCAGAGACATGGTAGTTCAGGAGATACGAGGAGCTGAGAATGATAAGAGGTTGCAAAAAGCAGTGCAGCAGGTCCAACAAGGCCAATGGACTACATGGGAAGGAGCCCTGCAGAGGTCCTTGACAAGGAATGATATATGGCGTATGGCACCTCTTCGGCTCAGCTTCGTTGTTAGATCAATGTATGACCTGCTTCCGTCGGCCACCAACCTTGTGAAATGGGGAAAGTCGGATGATGAGCAGTGCCCCCTGTGCCAGGGGAGGCAGACACTCGAACACGTGCTCTCAGCATGTAAGTTGTCATTAGGGCAAGGGCGATACACTTGGCGCCATAACAAAGTGCTAAATGAGCTTGCTGCGACAATAGATCTGGCAAGGATGAAGGCGAATAGCAAACCCAGGCCGAGCACCGCAAATACATACTTTCTGAGAGCAGGAAAGTCAGCACACCCCAAACCGAGTAAACCTGGTAGAAGTTTACCATCTCTTCTTGACTGTGCAAATGACTGGGAGATGGCGGTAGACCTACATGGACGAGGGGCATATCCAGAGAGTATCAGAAAATCGCGGAGACGGCCGGATATAGTGCTTCATTCTTCAGCAACGCTTCAGGTCATACTGATTGAACTGACCGTGCCATTTGAATCCAGATTAGACGAGCAACATTTCTTCAAAGCGGCCAAGTATAGTGATCTGGCCGCGGATCTGAGACACGATGGGTTCACTGCAAGCGTCATGGCTGTTGAAGTGGGCGCAAGAGGGCTTGTGGCTGCATCAGTGTATGATCTATTGAAACTGTTGGGGCTGAGGGGACAGGCGAGAACAAGGGCACTGAAGAGGCTTAGTGAAACTGCCGAAAAGGCATCAGGCTGGCTGTGGAACAACCGCAATGGGCAATGGAAATCGTGACAATAAACGCAGCGGTACAGAAAACACCAGGAATTTTTCTAAGTCCACAATACGCTGAGTTTTTGGTGTACTGGAGAAGGGGCTGTGGCTGAGAGGCGACGGGCGGTATGTGTTATAGAGGTGTCAGTGTCAGAATTTCAGTGGAGAACGCGCAGTGTGTGCGACGGAATAATTTGTCTTCTCTTTGTTACTTTCACGGTTGCCTCCACGGCTGGCGGAGTTGTGGATTAGGGTTGCTACCATGGGTGAAATGGGTTCATTTTTGATGCGGGACAACAGGAGGCTGAGACGCTTGGGAGTCGTGACCCAAGTGGGCCCGTCCCTCATATAGAGTGTCCCAAGGAGTATATCGGGCCGAAAACACTTGTCGGACGGGGGGAACTGCTTCTGATGATCAGATTGTTTCCTGTTGTATCGCTCTGTAAAAGAGTTTTCTATCACCTTCTATTTATAAGTTATGTCCTTTAAATATAATTTTATAGAATCCTAGTGTTACAGATCATAACCTACCATGGTAATTTCCCTATTACTCGTACCTTTTTTCTCCGCACAAGAATATTCTTGGCATGTTTTAAGTTATATTTCCCCTTGGCCCTCCCCTTTAGAAGAGTTTAACGCCTGGACAGCGGTAATCGTATATGTGCAAGTATCGAATAAGAAAAAACGAAATTTTAGAAACAAAATTGTTGGAAATAAAATTGTATATCTTTAAACTTGATGCTTTTGATTTATAGTTTTATATACACTTTTAATTTGTCACTTATTAATATTTTAAACATGCCCTACCCTCCCCCTGTTCCTCCCTCCCACAGAAGGACCAGACTCACAAGACTGAACGAAATTATATTAAAAAGTCCAATTTAGTAACGTACTGGAATTCCATGGTATTGACTGACACACCCGAGGGATTGACTGATGTATTCACTTTTTGGTTTGACTGAGTGATAGACGACGGGGGGAATTTTCAAGGATCTACATTTTTTATTTAAATGATGTAACAGACGGAATTGAATTTGTGGGTGGACTGATTTTCTGAAATGGAAGGCAAACTATCTAGACCCAATGGAATTGATAGAGTTTATAGTTTAAGCATGAACAGATTGAATTGTGTGTGAAAACATTTTATGGTCTGCGAGGTTTCCATAGCCAGTGTATTGCTGTATTTAGTACCTGACGTTGTAACGGTTTTAGATGGGTAATGTTTCTGGAATTGATAAATAGTCATTTTTGTTTTCAGTGGGAGAGTAAAAAAGGCTTAAAGTGGCCCATAGCCAAATACTACCGTAGAGGACTGAATTGTTAGAGACCTCACTATACTAGGTCACGCATTAGAGAGGTGGCGTGAAAGCAGTACCTATTCCTCGCTAACACCTTTTCCTTCCCTAATTTCACTCAAGTGAGAGAAGTCCAGGTATCCCCAGGGGAAAAAAAAACAGCTGATGGGCAGACTGAATCGTCAGGTCGCAAATACCGTGGAATCTTTTTACTTATTCTTCTTCTTTTTTCTTTGATCCTTAGCCCGCCGACCGTCACAAGCAGTCAGTGGCCATCACGCCTAGTGGTGTCTTGATTCAAGGCAACAACAAAATTGATTCCACCAGTCCTCCTCGCCAGGTTGTTTTTGGTCGGCCTCTCTTTCGTTTTCCTTCAGGGGTCCAAAGCATAGCTGTTCTTGTGATGGCCTCGGGGTCTCTTCTGAGGACATGACCAACCCAGCTCCAGCGTCTGCCAGCTATGATGGTGTGCATGTCCTCTTGCTTGCTACGAGTAAGCAGATCTTGGTTAGTGATGGTATTCGGCCAAAAGATTCGGTGAATTTTTCTTAGGCATGTTGTGTGAAAGGAGGACAATTTCGACATTTCCTTCTCTGTAACTCTCCAGCATTCCGCACCATAGAGAAGCACAGAAAGCACACAGCTCTGATATAATCTTAATTTTGTGCTTGTGCTGTATTGAGAGGACTTCCAGATGTTGTTTAGGCTAAAGAAGGCTGTTCTTGCCTTATTCATTCTGATGTTGATGTCTTTGCCTGCCCCCCGCCGTCTGGTGTTACTATGCTTCCTAGGTATGTGAAGGTATCTGTCTGTACCAATTGCTGATTCCTTACTGATATGGGCTCAGGGTTTGCTTACATTGAGCGTCATGACCTCAGACTTCTTTAAATTGATGTTCAAGCCCACCTGCTGGCTAAACTTATTAAGGCTATCCGTTTTTTCCTGGGTGGTTTGATGTGAATGTGCTAGTAGTGCAATGTGATCGGCATATTCCAGATCTTACAGTGTAGAAAATGTAGTGCATCTTATTTCACTTGGACTGCCCTCTGTTGCCTAGCGCCTCACCCAGTCTATGACTGTTAAAAATAGAGTGGTTGATAAGGGGCATCCCTGTCGTACTCCTGTCTTCACCTCAAAGGTTAGGTTGCTCTGCCCAACACTACACGTAAAGTTGGCATAGAGGCTTTTTATGATTGACACTATGCAGCTTGGAATTCCATAAGCCCTCAGTATTTTCCATAAACTGTCCCTATGTATGCTGTCAAAAGCCTTTTCAAAATCAACGAAATTAATGTAAAGCTGTCTTTGCCATTCTGAGCACTGCTCTATAATGTTCCTGAGAGTGAATATATGATCTACACATCTCCTGTTCTTTCTAAATCCTGCTTGTTCCTTTCTCAGTTTTGTGGTCTTTGCCTTTGAAATTCTCTGTATAATTAATTATCCTGCCTAGTATTTTGCTGGGAACTGAGAGAAGAGTGATTCCTCTCCAATTATTGCAGTCTGCAAGATCTCCCTTCTTGGGCAATTTGACAATTATTCCTTTGTTCCACTCTGATGGTGTTGTCCCCCGTTTTCCAGACTTGTGCAAATAGTGGTTCTAATAGTTCTGCTGCTAGCTCAGGGTCTGTCTTAAATAGCTCTGCATTTAAGTTATCATGGCCCGGAGCTTTGCCGTTCTTTAACCCTTTGATTGCTGTGATGATTTCTTCTTTTCGTGGAATGTCTGTATTCACATCTAGATCGTTTTCAGCTTCAGGAACATTCAATTGTGTCTCTGGTGGTTCCTTGTTCAGAGTTTCTCTGAAGTGCTCTGCCCATCTTGTTTCCTGTCCCTCTGCTGTCGTGATGAGATTACCTTGCTTATCTCTTACTAATGTAATATTGTTTGCACCTCGTTTTTTCCGCTGATGAATTTAGTTATTTTGTATACTGTGCTTTGTTCATTTCTCAGTGCTGCCTCTTCTGCCTGTCTTGCAAGATCGTCTAGGAAATTCCTTTTGTTGGCTCGGGTTTGGCGTTTAACTTCCTTGTCCAGCTGACTGTACTGTTCGCTATATAGTTGCTTTAACCTGGGGGACTTCGCTTCTGTTTTCTTTCTTTTCATTTTCCTTTCATCATCGTTATGGTGTTTAATAGTGTTTCTGGTGTTATCCAGTCTTGCTTCTTCCTTTCCTGGAATCCCAAGCATGATTTTTTTTGCTGCTTTCTTTGTATATTGTTGAAATGGTGTTGAAAATTTGGTCTATATCATCAGTCAATGTCTTTTTCCTGACTTTTGGCAAATTGATATCGTTTCTTTATGTCGGCCGCAAAAATTTTCTGGTAATAATAATAGTCCTTCAGTCATTTTGCTGATGAATCAAACCTTTCAGCTGTGTAGTTACAGTTGGTCCAGCCCTTCTGGAGTTTTCACTTTCAGTTTGCTCTCTTCGCCTAAATGAGGTATTGATCACTTCCATCACATAGTGCACCTCTTCTTACCTTCACATCTTGTAATGCATTGTCAGTGCCCTCCATCTACCGTTAACCATGACTGTGGGAACCTATCTGGTTTCTGTCCCACTGTTTCTGGCCTTGATTCCATGTTAAATTTGTGAATTTCTTTTATGTGGGACCAAGTGTTCCCTCCACATGACAAGGTTGTTAAGTGCTACTGTAATCTTAAGTGGGTTATCCCGTATTTTCATTTGCTTGAAGGCCGCACGTGACATTTCCCCATTTGTCACACTTTTCTTTCATTATATGTATTGTGTGTATGCCGTAACTTCCCGCAAATGAGGTCTCTTCCCATTTAGCCTCTTTAACTTGCTATAGGCATAGGTCGTCTCCAGGTCTTCGCTTGCCAAATAGGAGTGTGCTGGTGGAACGCAGGCATTATATACCGCTATCAGCTTTAGGTCTTTATCGTGAGTGTTGGTGTTTACCCTCAATCATTAATCGCAGATTCTTTTAACTTTTCCGGCTGTATCATTTCCTTCAGTATCAGTGAGTTCTGGAGTGAAATGGTAGACTGCAGTTACTTGCCAATGCCGGCTGTCATTTTCTGTTCACCATGATTGTCATTTGTAGAACCCCACTAGGTAGTGGAAGGTGCACCACTGCCACATTCATGTTATTAGTGATTTCCTATACCCACATCCTGACTCAGCATTTGTCTTTAACTTATTGTGAGGCCAAAGGTCCTTGCAATAAGGCTGGAATGAAGCGATTCAAAATCTGAAGCTCCTGTAAACTTTGAATACGACTGACGAGTGACATTATCTTCAAAGCCACAACAAGTCAGATAAGTAGGACCCAACATTGATTGCTTGTTTTATGCCTTCAACCTTGTCCTTAAAGATTAACTGGACGGCCATCTGACCTTTTGTGAAGGAAATACTCTTCACTCTTCAGAACATTGTTGCATCTCAGTAAATTTTGTTTTAGAAAAAGGCAAAGCTCTTGACCTTTAAAATGGTCCTCACTTTCTCAGAATCTTGAAATCGGAGCCAAGAATTGGCAATTGCTGGATGGAGGTTATGTGCAATATCCAGAATAGTTTATCCTAGTAAGCGAAGTTCATAGGGCTGGACCGTGCTTCCATCATAATTGACTGAAAATTCATGCCGTCAACTGACTTTTATCATTACCAAATTTATCAGGGCAGCCTATTCGTCCAACATCAGGAGGATTTCACTAATAAGTCATTTCCATCCCTACTAACCAGCAAGTGCCAATGCTTTTGTTGAGGTCTATCAAAATATATATTAAAGGTCTTTTTGCCTCCTTGATTTTTCCTAAGCTGCGGAGAACAAAAAAATCGCACTTATTTACGGACCAAACAATCCTAAAATGGAAAGTAAATTTGCTGCAGAATGGACATTCGGAGTCTGTGGCTCGTACTGTCAGTGGTGAAAGCCGAAGGAGGCTTGTACTGACATTAAACGTATGTCCTGACCGCAACAATGTTGATCCAAGAATAGGTTCTTTGGATCTATGTACAACAATGTACGAGACAGGTATAATAAGAACAGTCACGGCAGAAATGATGAAACTCCCCTTATTCCCCATCCTTATTGTTACACACCCGCCCTTGAGAACAAATTACAAACATATAGGAAAGACAATAACATGGAAAAGTTTCCAAACAGCAACCTCCACAACTTTTACATCTGAAGAGAGGATGTGACAGCACAATGAAGGCGTAGCCATATTCTACAGTCAGCATCATTAGACCCCATCCAGACATTACTGATGTAAACTACTCAACAACAAGTGGAAAAACTGAAAGATTAAGATTGGAGAGGGAGATTCACCAACACTACAATAATACAATGCTACGCACCAACGAATGATAGCGATGAGGAGGTCAAGGATGAATTCTATCAACAACTGCAGAAAGAAATGGAAGACACACCTAGATATGATCTTGTTATAATAATGGGAGACCTCAATGCGAAAGTTGGTACACACAATACATATAATGAAAGAGTAATGGGGAAATGCGGCAGCGGAACGGCAAACGAAAATGGAGATAAATTAATAAGTTTCTGTAGCATTAACATCCTGGTCATTGGAGGAACACTTTTTCCACATAAAGAAATTCACAAATTAACATGGGAATCACGAAATGGTCAGGACAGAAACCGGATAGACCACATCAAATTAACGGTAGATGGAGACATGCATTACAAGATGTGAAGGTAAGAAGAGGTGCAGATGTGGGAAGTGATCACCATTTAGTAGTAGCAAAACTGAAAGTGAAACTAAGAAGTGCTGGACCAACTGTAACTACACAGAAAAGTTTTGACATCAGCAAATTGAAGGACTCCCTTACCAGAAAAGCTTTTGCGGCCGACATAAAGAAACGATATCAATTTGCCAAAAGTCAGGAACAGACATTGACTGATGATATCGACCAGACTTTCAACCCCATTTCAACAATATACAAGAAAAGCCAGCAAATCCATGCTTGGATTCCAGAAAGGAAGAAGCAAGACTGGATAACACCAGAAAAAATTAAACACCATAAAGATGAGAAAGGAAATGAAAAGAAAGAAAACAGAAGCAAAAGTCCCCCAGGTTAAAGCAACTATATAGCGAACAGTACAGTCAGCTGGACAAGGAAGTTAAATGCCAAACCTGAGCCAACAAAAGGAATTTCCTAGACGATCTTGCAAGACAGGCAGAAGAGGCAGCACTGAGAAATGAACAAAGCACAGTATACAAAATAACTAAATTCATCAGCGGAAAAACGAGGTGCAAACAATATTACATTAGTAAGAGATAAGCAAGGAAATCTCATCACGACAGCAGAGGGACAGGAAACAAGATGGGGGCAGAGCGCTTCAGAGAAACTCTGAACAATGGAACCACCAAGACCAACACATTGAATGTTCCTGAAGCTGAAAACGATCCTAGATGTGAATACAGACATTCCATCAAAAGAAGAAATCACACAGCCAATCAAAGGGTTAAAGAACGGTAAAGCTCCGTGCCATAATAACTTAAATGCAGAGCTATTTAAGACAGACCCTGAGCTAGTCAGCAGAACTATTAGAAACCACTATTCGCACAAGTCCTGGGAAAACAGGGACAACACCATCAGAGTGGAACAAAGGAATAAATTGTCAAATTGCCCAAGAAGGGAGATCTTGCAGACTGCAATAATTGGAGAGGAATCACTCTTCTCTCAGTTCCCAGCAAAATACTAGGCAGGATAATTACACAGAGAATTTCAACAGCAGTAGACCACGAACTGAGGAAGAACAAGCAGGATTTAGAAAGAACAGAAGATGTGTAGATCATATATTCACTCTCAGGAACATTATAGAGCAGTGCTCAGAATGGCAAAGACAGCTTTACATTAATTTCGTTGATTTTGAAAAGGCTTTTGACAGCATACATAGGGACAGTTTATGGAAAATACTGAGGGCTTATGGAATTCCAAGCTGCATAGTGTCAATCATAAAAAGCCTCTATGCCAACTTTACGTGTAGTGTGGGGCAGAGCAACCTAACCTTCGAGGTGAAGACAGGAGTACGACAGGGATGCCCCTTAGCAACCACTCAAGTTTTTAAGAACTAGTCATAGATTGGGTGATTGTGCGCCAGTAACAACAGAGGGCAGTCCAAGAGGAATAAGATGGACAACATTTTCTACATTGGAAGATCTGGAATATGCAGATGACATTGCACTACTAGCACATTCACATCAACACATCCAGTCGAAAAAACGGATAGACTTAACAAGTTTAGCCAGCAGGTGGCTTTAACATCATTTAAAGAAGTCTGAGGTCATGATGCTCAATGTGAGTAACCCTGAGCCCCATCAATCAGTAAGGAATCAGGGGCAATATGTAAACAGGAACAGATACCTTCACATACCTAGGATGCATGAGTAACACAAGACTGCGGGGCAGCAAAGACATAAACATTCAGAATGAATAAGGCAAGAACAGCCTTCTTTAGCCCTAAACAACATCTGGAAGTCCCTCCCCAAATACCGCACAAGCACACAAAATTAAGATTATATCAGAGCTGTGTGCTTTCTGTGCTTCTCTATGGTGTGGAATGCTGGGGTGTTACAGAGAAGGAATGTCGAAATTGAGTCCTCAATTTCACGGTCAGCATGCCTAAGAAAAAAGGTCACCGAATTCTTTTGGCCGATACCATCTCTAACCAAGATCTGCTTACTCGTAGCAAGCAAGAGGGACCGCACACCATCAAGCTGGTCAAGACGCTGGAGTCGAAGGGGTGGCCATGTCCCCGTCATAAGAGACCCCGATGCCATCTCAAGAACATCTTTATGCGTTGGATCCCTGAAAGGAAAACGAAATTTAAGAGGCCGGACCAAAAACAACACTGGCGAGGACTGGTGGAGGCCTGAAAATGCAAAGAATGAAACCAGAGTTGGGGGCACTGGTACGAAGGAATGGCCCAACCGACCGGACAAAGTGGAATCAATTTGTTATGTTTGCCCTACAAGACCACCAACCTAGCGGTGATGGGCCCACTGACTGCTTTGACGGACGGCCGGCTAAGGATCATAGCAAAAGAAGAAGACACAGTAAAAAGATTCACGGTATCGACCGATTTCAGTTCCCTGCCCCAGCTGTAGAAATGGGTACCTGACATCTCCCCTCTTGAGTTAGGGGAAGGAAAAGGCAGCGAGGAAAGGTACAGGTCACGCCACCTCCTCCTAAGCTTCGACCTAGTTATAGAGGGAGGTCTCTAAGCACTTCACCTCCTCTACGGTAGTTATCTGCTATGGGACTACCTTTTTTACTCTCCCACTGAATCAAATGACTATTGATCAACTCAGACATTACCATGCTAACCCCGTACAGTCAGGTACTAAAATACACGTAAACTGGCTATGGAACCTCGAAGACCATAAAAATGTTTTTCAACACAATTCCAATCTGTCTAGCTCAACTATAAACTCTATCCAATACATTGGTCCAGAATAGTTTTGCCATCCAATTTCATTCAGTCCACACCACCAAATGCAATCCGTCTGTTACATCATTTTTAAAAGTAGATCCCTTGAAGTCCCCCCCCCGTCGTCCTATCACTCACGGGGGGGGGGGGGGGGGGGGGGGGGTGGGGGGGTGGGGGGGGGGGGTCAACCAAAAGGAATAAATAAGTTCCAATCCCTCGGTGTGTCAGTCAATACAGCGAATCAGTACGTTAATAAAATTGGAACTTTTAATATTAGTTTCCGTCAGTCTATGTGAGTCCTGTCCTTCTGTGGGATTGGGGGGAAGGGGGAGGGCTGTTATAAAATGAATGTAATAGTGACAAATAAAAGTGTATTAAACTATAAATCAAAAGAGCATCAAGTTTAAAGATACAATTATTTGGCACATTTTGTTTTCTAATTTCGTTTTTCATATTCGATACTTTGCACATAAACGATACCTGTCGCAGGAAAACTCTTCTAAGGGGAGGAAGGGAAATAACTCCAAGTGAATATTCTTTGCGGGAGAAAAAAGGTTCGAGTAATAGGAAAAATTACCCTGTAGGTTATTATCTGTAACACTATGATTCTATAAAATTATATTTAAAGACTAAACTTATAATAGAGGTGGATAGAAAACTCTTTACAGAGCGATACAACAGGAAAAAATCTGATCATCAGAAGCAGTCCCCCCGTCCGACAAGTGTTTCGGCCCGATATACTCCTTTACACTCTAAGGGGGGCGGGCCCACTTGGGTCATGACTCCCAAGCGTCTCAGCCCTCCTGTTGTCTTGTAATCGAAAATTGAACCCATTTCACTTATGGTAGCAAACTTTAATGCACAACTCCGCCAGCCGTGGAGGCAATTGTGAAAGTAACAAAGAGAAGACAAATTATTCCGTTCGTTTCCGTCGCACACACTGAGACACCATCGCGAAGCCGACGAGTCTAGCCACTGTCCCGCTCGCACACTGAAATTCTGACACTGACACCCCTATAATATAACACCGCCTGTCGCCGCTCAGTCACAGCCCGTTCACTAGATTTTTTGTACACCAAAAACTCAGCGTATTGTGGACTTAGAAAAATTCCAGGGTGTTTTCTGTACCGCAGCGTTTATTGTCACGATTTCCATTGCCCATTGCGGTTTGTTCCACAGCCAGCCTGATGCCCTTTTCGGCAGTTTCACTAACGCCTCTTCAGTGCCCTTGTTCTCGACTGTCCCCTCAGCCCCAACAGTTTTTTCAATAGATCATACACTGATGCAGCCACAAGCCCTCTTGCGCCATTTCAACAGCCATGACCCTTGCAGTGAACCCATCGTGTCTCAGATCCGCGGCCAGGTCACTATACTATAGTTTGGCCGCTTTGAACGAATGTTGCTCGTCTAATCTGGATTACAACAATGGCACGGTCAGTTCAATCAGTATGACCTGAAAGCGTTGCTGAAGAATGAAGCACTATATCCGGCCGTCTCCGCGATTTTCTGATACTCTCTGGATATGCCCCTCGTCCAGGTAGGTCCTACCGCCATCTCCCAGTCGTTTGCACAGTCAAGAAGAGATGGTAAACTGCTACCAGGTTTACTCGGTTTGGGGTGTGCTGACTTTCCTGCCCTCAGAAAGTATGTATTTGCGGTGCTCGGCCTGGGTTTGCTATTCGCCTTCATCCTTGCCAGATCTATTGTCGCAGCAAGCTCATTTAGCACTTTGTTATGGCGCCAAGTGTATCGCCTTAGCCCTAATGACACCTTACACGCTGAGAGCACGTGTTCGAGTGTCTGCCTCCCCTGGCACAGGGGGCACTGCTCATCATCCGACTTTCCCCATTTCACAAGGTTGGTGGCCGACGGCAGCAGGTCATACATTAATCTAACAACGAAGCTGAGCCTAAGAGGTGCCATATGCCATATATCATTCTATGTCAAGGACCTCTGCAGGGCTCCTTCCCATGTAGTTCATTTGGCCTTGTATTTGGATCTGCTGCACTGCTTTTTGCAACCTCTTATCATTCTCAGCTCCTCGTAATCTCCTGAACTACCATGTCTCTGCGCTCCCTGCTTGATGCCTTGGACCACCAGCGGATGTCTCCATGACCAAATCCCCGTCTATTCGTTTGTGTGTATCCGTTTTCCTCCCTCAGTTTGAGTGACTCTTGGGCAGCATCAACATCTTCTTCCACTCTCCACTTCCTTCCCGTTTTCAGTGTGGGCTGAATGGACTTAACCACGTCATCAGCTGACTCGCGTAGCATCATTGCAAGCCTTGCCTTTCCAACTTTGTACTCTTCAACAACTGACTTGAAAGGAAGCAGAAGTTTTGACTTTTTGCAGTACAGTGCTACATCTGACAGACCTGGTGGTAGTCCCCCCCTAGCCACTTTCTCATGAACTTGTTGACCTTCTGCTCTATAGCTTCCACTGTACTTGTGCTTATTTCATATATAAGCAGTGGCCACAGCAACTTCGGTATCAACATGAACTAGAGGCACCACAGTTTGAACTTTCCCAGGAGTCTGCTTTGGTCTATGATCTGTAGCCCTCTGTCTGCCATTCTCTATTGTCTGTTGCACTGCCCTTCGAAGTCTTTAAATGAGGCATCGTTCACCCTCCCGGCCAAGACTTTTAACAGGTTCCTCAATGACAGTAGGGATTCTTTGGTTGAAACCATGAATATGACCTCTGCTAATCTTCCCTTTCCTGACTGATAGGCTTCTCGACTTCTTGGGTTTGAAGCTCATTCTGCACCACTGACTAGTTCATCCAGGCGTGCTAACATCCTCCGGCCTGATGTTCATCTGAATGTCAGAATTGTTTTTGTGTCATCCATGAAGGGCTTTTGAGCGGTGGCATGTGACACATTCCACCGAGCTTTGGACCTATAGCCATTCCTTCAGCCGCATTGAGGATTACCTGCATAGCCATCACGAATAGTATCGGATAGATGGTACACCCCATCGCAATGCCAACTTCAAGGCCAATTCACTTCGTGGTGTACTCTCTGGTTGAAAATCTGACAGCGAACCATGCGAAATACAGATTCAGCATTGCTGCAATCTCTAGTGGTACATGATACATTTCTAGGGCCTGGCACGACATCTGGTGTGGAACGGATCCATAAGCATTCGCTAGATCCAACCAGATTACATGGAGGTTTGTTTCTGTCAGACATTGCCTTTTGGATTGCTTTCCCAGATCATTGTGGCATGCTCTAGACATCCTGGGTGTACCTGGGATACCTCCTTTCTGAATGGTAGTGTCAATGTTCCATTTTGCCAGGATGGGTATGTAGTGAGTCTTTTCGCCATCACTGAGAAGAATATCTTTCCCCCCTTCCACATTGAGTAGTGAGATTGGCCTGAACTGACTGATGTCTCTGTGGAATTTTTGCTCCTTCGGGATGTAGACTCCGTTTCGCCTTTCTCCATTCCTTGCTTACAAGCTGGGTTTTTTCCACGCATTCTTCAGTAAACGGAGCAGTCGTTTGCGAGCACTTCAGGGCATCTCTTATACACCACATATGGAACACCATTAGGACCTGAGCTGACTTGCACCAAGCTTTCTGGACAATGCTTTCTACCTCTTGCACCGTTGGGGGCTTGGTGTTAAATTCAGCTCCTGGCTTACTCGGCCATTTAAAGGGCCTGCCATGCTGCTGAGCGGCTCATCTCTGCGACCATCTGAATATGTCACATTCTAAGGTGTTCTTCCAGGTCTTCCTTTCTTGATTTTTAGCGTACCCGACCGAGGGCTGCTCAAACAGTTCTTTGGCAAACTTGAAGGGCTCCCTGAAGAATCTTTCCCTATCCCTTCGAGTCTTCCTTCTCTTCCTGCACAACCTTTCTGCTCTACAAAGTCCATTATGTTGGCCTTTCAGGTGCTCCCAAACCTGTCGTAACCCTTTCCTTCTCTGTGGCAACTGCGATCTTGAAAAGTTTTCGGGCATGCATGTTCTGTTTCCTGAATGCTTCTATTTTAATTTGTCTTCTACTTTTTTCGTGGTGGGTTACTTTCCCTTGCCTCCCTCACTCCGAACACTTTGCGACAGTGCAGATATATTATGTCGCCGAAGATTTCCAGCTTCTTCTCCAAAGTTTATCTGCTTCAGGTTGTTATCCAACTCTTTTGCCAAGGCTTCGTCCAGCATGTTGTCCCAAAGCCCTTTTGCACTGGCAGGTGGAAACTTGATTGCATCTCTCTTCCCGTCCAAGAAGTGTGTGAGATCATCATCAGGCAGATCAACTTGCATGTACTCAGCACTGTGGATTGACTCCTGGCTGCGTTCTTCTAACGTCTTATCCGTCGAGACAGAGCGCTGTTGATCCCCCCCTGACGTATATTAGTAGTTGGGTGCAGGTAGATTTTCAGTTACCAACTCCCAGTGGGCGTCACGCCTTCCGTCCGTTTCCTCGCAGTTGTGGAATATATCAGTTCCCTGTGTGGTGTTGGTGCTGTGGAAACCAACCGGTAAATGGGCTATGAAACGCAGGATATATTAATTTGTTTTCCCAATATAGGGGTTACGTTTCACAATTAGCCCCCTAGCTGGTGGAAAAAGTGGTGGCTGCAAACAAAATGACAGTGGGTTCTCTTTTTCTACTCAAGACAAACAGGAGGCTGAGCTTGGGGAGTCATGACCCAGGTAGGCCCGCCCCGCCATAGAGTGGAAAAGAGAGCAAGTGGCCGAAATAACATGAATCAACTGTAGACTACATCTAGATGGATCAGATTTGGCCACCTGTTTGTATCCCTCTGAATATAGCTTCCTGTCATAGGACACGATTTGACGTCATCCCACTCAAACACCCGGAAATTGGTTGCCAATGGATCCACAGCTGCCTATCCATTGTTTTTCTTCTATATATATATCTTTTTGTTTTTTTTCCTTTTCCGACCTGGCGCACAAAGAAATAATAGTCCAACTCATCCTTTTTTAACTTTCTTCAACCCCTTAAGGCCCAGCGGCCCACATATGGACCCATCATACCATAACTTTTGTAATAGTTTTTTTTTTATAACAAAACAAGTATTAATTTCCCACTTGGTCAAATATGGGTTTCTTTCCATCAGCAAATGAAACTGCCTTCAAATTTTTATAGAAAGTTACATTCTAAAATGCGTAATCAGTCTTAGAAATATTAGTTACGTAATATAATTTTTAGCTTTCCATTATTAGAACTTCTGGGGCCCTTATATGAAACACCTGTTGGTCACAGAACATTTGTGACAAAAGAAGTGTCTTTCCCTTATCTTAAAAGCCAATTGAAAAGTAGTTAAAAGAGTATATACCTTGAACTCTATGGATATTTTATATTCCACAATGGATGTTAGGTTACAAAAATTTGTATACTCTGGATAACACAAGTGATGAAGTAGCTATCCACCAGTGGGTAAATACTGACTTATTTTATTTTTTTGGTCAAATTTTTTCTCTTCCCAGTCCCCTCCAACTCTTTTTATACCTCATAAAAAAAATTAAGCATTTAAGCATTTCATTTACTAACAGTTTTGTAGTGTACCACCTGTCAGCATAAATGTGATAGCCAGTTCCCAGACAAGACAAAAGTGTTCCAAAAATTCACAGGAAGCCTATTCACAAGCTGTTGATTCATGAGACCCTTCCAGCTGGTGTTTGCTCAGGAGAAAGTTGAGAAGAAGACACACATACATTCTCGAGCTCGTATCGGGGAGAGGCATTATCTTGCAAATGTGCTAATAGTAGATGGAACGATGATAGTAGGTATTATCCGAAAGGACAGTATAATTCTTTTCGCTCTGGCAGGCGTGGCTGCTTTAATGTGGCTCAATGCGTCATCTGGCTTACCAATGTGGTAGGGACACAGAGAATCATTCTTTCAGCACACAGAGAAGCCCTTATGCTAGTCCAAAGAATAGTCCTCACGGTAGTCCTGTAAGAAGCGATTCCTAATGTGGGAACAGGATTCGCATTGCCCCAGTTGTAAGGAGAAAAGAAACAGTCTAAAGGGTACGCCGAACAGGGTGGTCTCCACTAAAGAATGTGATAGAGCACTGAGGAAGATCAAGAATGTATTCTCCACCAAGTGTATGCTTCTACTGCCAGACTTGACCAATTCCTTTGTACTGATACTTCTGCAGAGAGCATTGGTGCATGTTTTATGCAGGAAATGATGGGTTTTTACATCCTGTCATGTATGTCAACAGGAAATTGCTTCGTGCTGAAATGCGAAATGCCAGTAGAGAGAGAGAGAGAGAAAGAGAGAGAGAGAGAGAGAGAGAGAGAGAGAGGATTCAGTTATCATTTGAACTGTTTCCAAGCTCTCTAGGTATTTGGTACGATCCCATTTTGTGCTGGAAATGGACCATTGTCCATTGACATTTCTTAAGTCATCTAGGTCTCCAAATTCTCATTTGACAAGGTGGTTGTTGTTGCTTTAATAGTGCAACTTCATGGTTTTCCCTATTCAGGGAAAATTTACTGTTATTGTAGATTCTTTACCATCATAACACCAATTTTCAAAAAGGGTGACAATCGACAATGTGGAAACCATAGAGGCATATCCCTTCTCAGTGTCCCTGGTAAAATCTACTCTAGAATCCTAGAGCAGAGACTCCGACGCTTAGCTGAGCCACAAGTGGATGAGGTCCAGTGCAGATTCCGAGCAAACCGAAGTACTCAAGACCTAATCTTCACACTCAGAAAGCTGAGTCAAAAGGCCCTTGAGTATAAGAGTGAAATCCATCTTTGTTTCATAGATCTGGAAAAGGCGTTTGACAGGGTTCCCTGGAGCAAACTTTGGGACTGTTTGGCAAGGAAGAATATTCCAGCACCTCTGATTCATGCTATACAGAGCTTCTACAAGTCTTGCAGAAATTATGTGAGGACAGCAAACCATAAGTCAGAAGAGTTCAGGACCACCACTGGTGTAAGACAAGGTGATATCCTATCACCTTGCCTCTTCATACTCCTTATGGACGATGTCATCAAGGCATGTAAGGAGAGAACAAGAAAGTATTCAGTGGGGTACTGGAAGATGAGACAGGTCTATATTTCGGAGCTGGCATTTGCTGATGATGTTGCCCTGATTGCTAAATCAAAGGCACATCTCCAATCCAACCTGCAAGTCTGGAAGGAAGAGCTGGAGAAGAGAGGGATGGTCATAAGCAGCTCTAAAACAAAATCCATGGTGATATCACGAGAAGAAAGAAAACATCAGATTAAGTTGGGAGAACAGGTCCTGGAGCAGGTCGACCACTTTAAACATCTCGGAGCTATTATAGACCGAAAGGGAGGCATCAAAGAAGAGTTGGCCACTCGAAAAGCAGCGGCTGGGAGACTTTATCAGGCCATAAATCGTGGATTCCTCAGCAAGAAAGAGGTTGGTAAGAAAACGAAGATGGCTGTATACCGCTCCACCTATGTCCCAGTCTTGACATGTGGATGCGAGTCGTGGGCAATGACTACAACCCACAAAAGCCAGATCCAAACCTCAGAAATGAGGTATCTGAGGAAAGTGGTTGAAGTAACAAAAAGAGACATGGTCCGCAACCAGACGATCCGTCAAGGCCTAAAATCCCATCCGCTGCAGACCCAAATAGAACAGTCCCAACTAAGATGGTTTGGCCATGTCTGCAGAATGGGAGAAGATCGGCTACCACGACAAGCATGGGAAACAAAGAGCCAGGGATCCAGACCTACGGGAAGACCCAGAGTCCGCTGGGAGGACAACATTAGACAATCTTTGAAGGACCGAGGACTAGAATGGAACCAGGCCAGGAAGAAGACAGCTGATAGAATGGTCTGGCGCTCTCTCTTCCAAACCTCTACACCTCACGGTAGAAGGGGAACGACTAAGTAAGTAAGTAAGTAGATTCTTTATCAAGATTATGAAAACTTGGATGGGTTTTTATTTTTTTTCATCACGTCCAATGTAGTACCTGATACCTTTGCATTGTTATTGTTTTGCTGACTTTTTTTCGCCTGTTTTTGTGTAAGCTATATTCTTACGGTATTCTTCTTTCTTCTTTGATCCTTAGCCGCCTACCGTCAAAGCAGTCAGTGGCCATCACGCCTAGTGGCGTCTTGTAGGGCAACAACAAATTGATTCCACTTTGCTCGGTCGGTGGCCATCCTTCGTACAGTGCCCCAACTCTGGTTCATTCTTTGCATCTCAGCCTCCACAGTCCTCCGCCAAGTTGTTTTTGGTCGGCCTCTCTTTCGTTTTCCTTCAGGGGTCCATAGCATAGCTGTTCTTGTGATGGCATCGGGGTCTCTTCTGAGGACATGGCCAACCCAGCTCCAGCGTCTGCCAGCTATGATGGTGTGCGTGTCCTCTTGCTTGCTACGAGTAAGCAGATCTTGGTTAGTGATGGTATTTGGCCAAAAGATTCGGATAATTTTTCTTAGGCATGTTGTGTGAAAAGAGGACAATTTCGACATTTCCTTCTCTGTAACTCTCCAGCATTCCGCACCATAGAGAAGCACATAAAGCACACAGCTCTGATATAATCCTAATTTTGTGCTTGTGCTGTATTGGGAGGACTTCCAGATGTCGTTTAGGCTAAAGAAGGCTGTTCTTGCCTTATTCATTTTGATGTTGATGTCTTTGCCTGCCCCGCCGTCTGGTGTTACTATGCTTCCTAGGTATGTGAAGGTCTCTGTCTGTACCAGTTGCTGATTCCTTACTGATATGGGCTCAGGGTTGCTCACATTGAGCGTCATGACCTCTGACTTCTTTAAATTGATGTTCAAGCCCACCTGCTGGCTAAACTTATTAAGTCTATCCGTTTTTTCCTGGATGTGTTGATGTGAATGTGCTAGCAGTGCAATGTCATCTGCATATTCCAGTTCTTCCAATGTAGAAAATGTTGTCCATCTTATTCCTCTTGGACTGCCCTCTGTTGTCTGGCGCATCACCCAGTCTATGACTGTTAAAAATAGAGTGGTTGATAAGGGGCATCCCTGTCGTACTCCTGTCTTCACCTCAAAGGTTAGGTTGCTCTGCCCAACACTACACGTAAAGTTGGCATAAAGGCTTTTTATGATTGACACTATGCAGCTTGGAATTCCATAAGCCCTCAGTATTTTCCATAAACTGTCCCTATGTATGCTGTCAAAAGCCTTTTCAAAATCAACGAAATTAATGTAAAACTGTCTTTGCCATTCTGAGCACTGCTCTATAATGTTCCTGAGAGTGAATATATGATCTACACATCTTCTGTTCTTTCTAAATCCTGCTTCCTCTTTCCTCAGTTTGTGGTCTACTGCCTTTGAAATTCTCTGTATAATTATCCTGCCTAGTATTTTGCTGGGAACTGAGAGAAGACTGATTCCTCTCCAATTATTGCAGTCTGCAAGATCTCCCTTCTTGGGCAATTTGACAATTATTCATTTGTTCCACTCTGATGGTGTTGTCCTCGTTTTCCACACTTGTGCAAATAGTGGTTCTAATAGTTCTGCTGCTAGCTCAGGGTCTGTCTTAAATAGCTCTGCATGTAAGTTATTATGGCCCGGAGCTTTGCCGTTCTTTAACCCTTTGATTGTTGTGATGATTTCTTCTTTTCGTGGAATGTCTGTATTTACATCTAGATCGTTTTCAGCTTCAGGAACATTCAATTGTTACACATAATTGAGGGAAACCCGAGGCCTGTAAACAGTAAATTAATATGAAACAAACTCGGCTTCCATAGTTCTCCGCAAATTGTTTTTGGTCGGTGTTGCATACACTTTTAGTTTTAGCGTTAGTCCTTGTATTATATGTCGAAGCGCAACTTCGGTAAAGGTCCCTCCTTTATCAAATATTTTTATGTGTGAAATTAGTAAGGCGTGCATATATGCTGGTAACAGATTTACAATCAGCCTTCTTACACAAACCTGATCTCCAACAATAAAGAAGCTATGAAGGCCAAGTTAGACGTTAAGACGACATATGTTTAATCATAGTACAAGCTCCAGTAAATTCATCTACGATTTGCTCATAAGATC
The DNA here is from genome assembly GCA_024509875.1 of Oreohelix idahoensis. Classification (NCBI taxonomy): domain Eukaryota; kingdom Metazoa; phylum Mollusca; class Gastropoda; order Stylommatophora; family Oreohelicidae; genus Oreohelix; species Oreohelix idahoensis. The sequence continues at coordinate 36,035 of JAMPIV010003519.1, forward strand.
ATTGCATAACCTAGCCAGTCTTGAGCGTCGCTATTCAGTCTGCTAATGACAAGATGTCCTCGACATTTTTGTTGCAGATTTTATTTAAAAGTTCCAACTCATGTACATCAGCATACAGCATTCAATTCCCTCAATATAAATCTCTAGCATCGACCCAATGAACTGTGTGGGCGATCTAGATGTTGAAACACTTTAAGACTCTGTAGAAACAACACAGTCCAGGAGCTAGAAATATATGCGTCCGTCCAAATTGAAAGACACACAAAAAAGGCCCAGAAGTCTCCTTCACTTCTGCCAAACTGAGACCGGCTAACGTCTGCTAAAATCTTGGCCCAAAAGGCAATGACGTACTTCCGGGTAAAACGTGGATACCGTACATCAACAACATGAAATCTAATCGATACCCATTTGATAACGACCGATATGTTATGAGTTTTAATTATAACAACTACTCGCCCCCCTCCCGCCCCTTCCCCCGTCAAATAACGAAAACGCAGTTTTCATTATTTGAGTGTTGTGAGTTAAACATCACCAAAGTGACCAGACGGTAACATCAAATTTCACTGCAAGTATGAAATTGTATAGTACCCATGTTTCTGCCACAAAGTAGGCAATTTAACACATGAGGCGTGGACAGTAGCAAAAAATGCTAATACAATTGTCTACACATGACATAAAACAATTTAACAGCAAAGCGAGGTAACCATAGCAGGATCAGCCAACATGTAAAAACGAAATAATTATATCAGTCCATGCATTCTCATCCTTCATACTGTATGTATCTGTGCTAGATTGAGTTATCTGTACTTGTAGAGTTGGTAGATGGTGAAGCGTCTTTTACGCACCTGGAAAGTACGTCCGCTAACACATTTTGACTTCCCTTTACGGCTTTAATAGTGTAGTCGTACAGTTGTACAGCGAGTGAGGCTCTAGCTGCTTTTTGATTAGTAAATCTTGCTGTGTGTAGATACGCGAAGGCCTTTTGATCGGTCTCCAGAGTGAATCGAGCTCGCATCAGATACCGCTGAAATTTGTTGAATGAAAAAGCAATGGCTAGCAACTCCTTCTCGACAATGGGATATCTCTGCTCTGCAGGTGACAACTTGCGACTCACATACATAATAGGGTGCATGTGGCATTTAAATTCTGTCATTACTGTTTCGCCTATGACTATATTTGTCGCGTCGACTCTGAGAACAAAAGGATATCGAATGTCAGGTAACCTCAGAATTGGTGATTTCGAAAAGGCAACCTTAAGCAAATTTAAAGCCACATGACACGCATGCGACCAAACTACATTATTTGGAGCGTTCATTTTAACCTACGCTGACAAAACTGAAGTCATATCCGAAAAACTAGGCAAAAATTTTCTATAGAAATTTATGAGGCCTAACAAACAACGAACTTTTTTTTTGTTCGAGGAATTTCAAGATTCAGAATTTTAGAAACTGCCGAATCTTCAGGTTTGAGAAAACCACATCCTACCTTATGACCAAGAAAAGAAATTTCATTATATCCTATTCTGATTTTGGAGGGTCTAGCAGTAATGTTGTGAACGCGTAAGGTATTCAACAAAGAATGAATTCCGTTAGCATGATCATCCCAAGTATGATGGAACAAACAGATATCATCTATGTAAGTGATCAGATCATCACGATCAGAAAATAGTCTACGCATCATGAGAACAAATGTAGCAGGAGCGTTAACAAGATCGAAAGACAAGTAACTGAACTAAAACAAACCTAAAGGTGTAGCAAAAGCTGTATAAGGCTTAGATTTGTTAGATAATGGCACTTGCCAATATCCTTTGGATAGGTCAAACTTTGTAAAAAACGTAGCTGTAGACAATCTATCAAGAAGGGATTCAAGAAGTTGTAACGGTTCCGCATCCTGAATAGTGACAACATTTAGACGTCTGAAATCTATACAAATATGAATAGATTTGTCTTTTTTCTTATCAAAACCATAGGAAAACTATATGGTGAATTAGAAGGTTCAATTATGTTTAACCTAATCATTTGTTTTCTTTCTTCCTGTACCTGAGATTGTAAATGAATCGGTGTAGGATAAGGTTTGAGTTTGATAAGTCTGAAATCTGTTAGCACGATATCATGTTGAATGATATATGTATGCCCAGGAACATCCGTGAGCACATCAGAAAAAGATTGCAGTAATACAGAAATCTGCTCTTTCCGATTAGAAGCTAGAGTAGGAGCAATGGAAACATTTTTCCAGCTTTCAGTAGCTAAAAGATGCACATCAGGTAAAGATAATATTGGTTTACCACCATCAGAAAAATCAGAACTCTCCTCCTGAATAACTGCTAAAGAGGAGCAACGATCAACAGATTCATCGATAGCTTCAAAGACAGGTTTCAGATGTGGAGGTCGAGTATGAAATTGTTGTAACATATTAATATGAAAAATGTTATCCTTTCATTTAACAGATATAACAAAGTAAACATCTGACAATTTATCCACAATTGTTTAATTAACCTTCCATGAAACAAGTAATTAATTGTCCGTGTTTGGAAGTAATACGTAGGCTTCATCACATGGTCATAATTGGCGCAGTTTTCTGTTTTGATTGATAAACAATCGAGCCTTTAATTTTGTTTTTTTCTGACGACTCCACTGCTATTTGGCATGCGTCAATAATCTTCTGTCTTAAATTCACAACATATTGATAAGAGGTTTGAACCTCCTCATCCATGTTAGTTCCAGTGAACAATTGTTTTAAGATAGACATAGGACCTCTAGGCTTTGCACCAAATACCAATTCAAATAGCGCAAACCCCGTATTTTCGTTGGGAATTTCTCTATAAGCAAAGAGAATAGCGGGCAATATTCGATCCCAATCTTGTGGATACTTAGTCGTAACCATGCAAAACATTTGTTTTAAACTCCTATGAAGTCTTTTATTCTTACCATTCACTTGAACGTGATAGATAGCACTAAGCGATCTCTCAATGCCAAACATTTTCATCATCTCTTTTATATCGTCAGAGAAGAATTGGGATCCCTGGTCAGATAGTATGTTTTCGGGAAAACCCAGTCTGCTAAATACTAAAAATAGCGCACCCGCAACGTCCACGGTTGATATAGATTTTAGCGGTATCGCCTCCGGCCATCGGGTACACATATCAATGCAAGTAAGCTAACATTTATGACCCCTAGCTGAAGTGACTTTTAATGGACCAATAAGGTCGATAGCCATCTTTGCGAATGGACACAAAGAAATATCAGATGCCTGGATAGGTGCATTATGTCCAGGTCTTTTTATTGCGAGACTTTGGCACACTGAGCATGTGCGACAAAATTTTTACATCTTTAGTCACACGAGGCCAAAAGAAATGTGACAAAAGCCTCTGTTTTGTCCTTGCAATACCTAAGTGACCTGCACAATTTATGTCATGGGCATGTCGTAAAACAAATGGTCTAAAGCAAGTAGGTACCATAATCTGTTTTTTCACAGATGTAGCATCTTGAAAATTCCTAATTAAAATATCATTCATTAATGTCAACCAATGTTTAGCACTATCATCAAACATCATATCATTTGATTTTGCCATATGAAAAACTTCTTTAAAGAATCATCTTCTTTTTGTCTTTGTATGAATGATTCTTTATCAATCAATTCTACCTGTAAATTATCATCATCTTCCAGCTGATCAATATTATCCTTGTCATTATCATTATCTCTATCATTATCATGATTTTCATAATTCATCAAATCTTCAGATTCCTCCCTATCATTCATTACCTCATCTAACGCAATATCACTGTGGTTGTGATTATTCCTTTCAGCACGAGCTTGTGCTCTTATTGTAACAGCATTTGCAGTTATTAAGTGCTGTTTTTCCCAATTTTCAATGTCTTCTCTAGAACATTCATGGAGACCTGGGATATTTCCTAAGATTACTCCAGCAATAGGACTATTCAGTAGACACACAAGAGCTCTCCCTGTAAAATAAGGTGTATTCAAAAATATTTCCGCTGTTGGTTAGTATTCCACTCTGCCACCAAATGTAATGCATTTCACTTCTCTGCCAGTGTAATCCGACAGATCCACTAAAGATCTGCGTAGACCGATTGTAGTGGAACCAGTATTCCTCAAATGTGACACTAATTTTTTGTTAACAAAGCCCTTATTAAGCACCAGTGAACCAGTACTCTCATACAAGGACATGACTGGTGAAGGATGTCCACATAACATTCTTGAGACTCCCTGTAGCTGAAATAAAGAATTACATTCAATACAATTAGCACTGTTGGATAGATCAATACTGCACACATTTGCACGAGCCACACGAACATTATTCTGAACTGGCTTATAGTCACTCACATTTACGACAGCATTTGAACGTTTAGGGTTCCTCGATTGTCTAAAGTTATTGTTCTGATAAGAACCTCTATTATTATTATAATTGTCATTATTTTTATGGAATGACCTTTGTCCTCTGCTTGATCTGTTATTTCCTCCTCTGTTTTGATAATCATTTGATCTGAATGCTGACTCTTGTCTATAATATCCACCATCATTAGAGTTATAATTTCTCTGAGGCTGTTGAAATGTTTTATTAAAATTGTACCTACCTCTGTTATTGCCATAGTTAAAAGTTTGGTTAACTCTATAGTTTTTATCTATGCTGTTAGATCTTTGCCTAGGTGTATTATAATTTACCATCCTAGCAGATGCCGCTGGCAAGTAATCCTTTATGTTATTTTTACTCAATTTTCTACCTGGATGTGCAACTTGGTATTAACTACCAAGAGTTTCAAGTTAGCCAAATTCTCTGGTTTCCTCTCTTGCAGGAATGAAAAAAGTCTCCACTAATTGAAGACAATGACTTGTCTCTCAGAACCAAATCAGATAGTCCTTCAAATGCCCTTTCAATTTTGGACAACTCAATCCATCTAGCAAAGTAAAGTTTACAAGCTGAAATGAATTCAGTGAAACCTTTTGATGAATCTGGTAACAGCGACTTAAATTTCATTATATAGCTATTATCATCCAATTGATACTTTTTTTAATAACATGGCTTTTATAGCATCATAGTCTTTCCTAGTCTGCTCATTTAAGGTTAAGACTGCAGTAAATGCTTCATTACCAATAGTTCATTTACTCAGTCCAATTTTGAACTTTTTTTTCAATAACTATATGGCATATTTTATAGCATCATAGTCCTTTTGAACCAAGGCAGAAATGTATGAATTTTATAACAAATAAATAAAACGCAGCTCAATCACACATATGACAAGACAAGCACGAATTTAAAACATGTATGACATCTAATAAATATATGATAGCAAGGTTAGATCAACAATCTCACAAACAATAATGGATAAGAACTAAATCAAAAATCTCATAAACAATAATGGATAAGAACTAAATCAAACAAATTACATCAACTAAACCACAAAAATAAACTTTACAATTAACAATACTGCACAGCTAACAAAAAGAGGTCATGGTGATCTCAATAACAGCAGATAACCCACAGCTTTTTGTAACGCCGGCCTCGCTATTTGAGACAATCATAAACCAGACCCTAAAGAACGCCTATGAATCTTTCTCGACCAGATATATAGTGGTATTGAAAAAAATTCACAGGTCATTTCCTACCTCCCACTATTACAGACACATAAATGACATAGATACTTCTTCTTCTTCATCGTTTGTCCTGAAAAGGACGTTGGTTGCGTTGTGTCTGTTTACGCCAGAGCTGCGATATCTGCGCCTTTCGGCCGACACATCCGACTTCAGCATGGCATTTGTTGGGACCGGGTTTGCCTTCCCTCTTCGATCCCTACTCTCTCAGCCAGACTGCAGTAATGCATAGATACAAAAAACATGGAAAAAAAACACTGCAAACAAGATATTTAGCATTGCAGTCTGTATGTATCTAAAAATGTACTCATCTGATTGCCAGTGAAAAAATGCCTCCTAGTTCCACTGCCTTTTCCTTCCAAGACCGATGCAAACCAGACAAAGCAGACCAACGTTAGGTCCAGAATTCCAGAACAGCTGACTCGAACAGTAATCCGCTTTGGTCTATTGTAGTCTTGAAAATCGCCATCTTCGGCATCACACTTGAAATTTCAAACGAAGCAGGATGCAGTAAATATAATTTGCTTTGAAAACATTCCCTTTCTGACTGGAACAAGGAAGTACTGCACTGCAAATGGTGTCGCATAACCTGTCAAAGGCTAGCAGACGATGAAGTTCGCCATCTTGAAATATTGAACAGAGAAGGAAATCAAAAGCGACGCCTGTAATTATTTCTTGCAAAAAATGTATTTGAGACTGTAGATCAATGATCCTTTGGCTTGCCCCCAATGTTGCATACACTTTTAGTTGTAGCATTAGTCCTTGTCAATCATAAAAAGCCTATATGCCAACTTTACGTGTAGCATTGGGCAGAGCAACCTAACCTTTGAAGTGAAGACAGGAGTACGACAGGGATGCCCCTTATCAACCACTCTATTTTTAAAATCATAGGCTGGGTGATGCGCCAGACAACAGAGGGCAGTCCAAGAGGAATAAGATGGACTACATTTCTACATTGGAAGATCTGGAATATGCAGACGACATTGCACTGCTAGCACATTCACATCAACACATCCAGGAAAAAACGGATAGACTTAATAAGTATAGCCAGCAGGTGGGCTTGAACATCAACCTAAAGAAGACAGAGGTAATGACGCTCAATGTGAGCAACCCTGAGCCCATATCAGTAAGGAATCAGCAACTGGAACAGACAGATGCCTTCACATACCTAGGATGCATTGTAACACCAGACGGCGGAGCAAGCAGAGACATCAACAACAGAATGAACAACGCAAGAACAGCCTTTTTTAGTCTAAACAACATCTGGAAGTCCTCTCAGTACAGCACAAGCACAAAATTATGGTTATATCAGAGCTGTGTGCTTTCTGTGCTTCTCTATGGCGTGGAGAGCTGGAGAGTTGCAGAGAAGGAAATGTCGAAATTGTCCTCTTTTCACACGACATGCCTAAGAAAAACTCTCCGAATCTTTTGGCCGAATACCATCACCAACCAAGATCTGCTTACTCGGAGCAAGCAAGAGGACATGCACACCATTATAGCTGGCAGATGCTGGAGCCATGTCCTCAGAATAGTCCCCGATGCCATCACAAGAAGAAGAAGAAGAATTTACTTGAACTATGAAAGGGACTTTCGATGTATAATTATCTTCGTGTGTGCCTCAAAAGTCTTCGCCTAGTAAGAAAGAGACGTACTTCATCGATTTCAGAAGCCAAGTTTATGAGTTCTGCTGAAGATGGCGAGTTTTCTACGTGAATGTTGGACCAGAGCTGTGTCCTTTGATGTCAGCTGTATCAAGTGCTAGGCCTAACCTGGGTCTATTTTACAGATTTTTTCAACGTTCCTTGCTTGGAGGAGTATCCAGGAGGAAGTTTTATTGGCAACAGATAAGTACATTTATTGATACATACAGCTTGAGTTTAGAATGAGATCTGTTTGCCGGAATTTAAATTTCATTACGTGTGCATTCATTATGTCAATGTGTTTGTAACATAGCGGGAGGTAGGAGGGACTCATTTTTTTTTATTTCATACCGCTTCAGCAGGTCTATAAAGAAATGAGCGTTCTATAGGGTAGTATCTGTGTGGTTCATATTTGAGATAAGGAGACAAGATGAACTCCGAAAAGAAGAAATAAAATTATTTGTAAAAAGAAGACAAGAAGAATTATGTGAAAAAAAGAAGACAAGATGAACTCCGAAAAGAAGAAATAGAACTATCTGAAAAACGAAGACAAGAAGAATTAATTGAGAAAAGAAGATCAGAAGAAATGGAAATGGAAAAAATTAGCCTATGCTAGATCTCAAGAGGGGATAAAATTTCAACAAGCTAAATCTCTAGAGGAGATAAAATCTCAACAAGCAATACAATTAGCTGAGATAGAACTTGAAAAATTAAGACTACAACAGCCACAGGTAAATCCTATGTTGGGTGAAGGTAGAAACAGGGATCATTCTACTGGTATCAGGATTAATTTGCCGAAATTTTATTCGTCCATAGACGATATTTCGTGCTTTTTGAATAGATACGAGACATATTGTGAAGAGTTTAAAATTGAAAAAACTACTTGATCCAGTAGACTTATGAACTTATTAGTGGGTGAACCATTAACTGCAGTCTGTACCTTAGATGAGCAGATTCTAAAGGACTATGATGCTGTTAAACTGATTCTACTTAAAAAGTACCAATTAGTTGAAGATGGTTACAGGTTAAAATTTAAGTCATTGTTCCCAGATTCAGGTAGAGACTTTACTGAATTTATTTCAGCTTCAAAACTAAATTTTTCTAGATGGATTGAATTATCCAAAATTGAAAAGACTTTTTGATGGATTGTCGGAATTGATTTTAAGAGACAATGTGTTTGTCTTCTGTTAGTGCTGATTTTCTTGCATTTTTACAAGAAAGAAAACCAGAAAATTTGACTAAGTTACAAACTCTCGGTCCTCAATATCAAGTGGCACATCCTAATAGAATACTTAGCAAAAACAATGTTAAAGAGTCACAACCAGCTGCGTCTGCCAGGTCTTTTAATGATAATGCACCTAGGTATAGATCGAGTAGTATTGACAAAAATCACAGAGTAAATCAGTCACATAACTATGGTAATAATAGAGGGAGATACAACTTTAACAAATATCAACCTCTAAGAAATTTTAATTCATATAATGATGGAGTTTACTATCAACAACAAACTTCATTTAGAACTAGAAACCCTGAACGCACAAATGCTGTGGTCCATGATGTTGATAAAATCATAATAGTGTGGTAGCACATGCTAATTCTTGCAGTGTGGATAACAACTGCACCTAAAATCAAAGTAGAGGACAGTAAAAATCTTTTTACAGAGGAAAAGGGTCTTATGGTTAATAAGTCGGACTATACTGGAAAAGAAGTTAAATGCATCACTTTTGGATTTATCCAATAATACTGTAGAGTACTTATCCCAACAGCGGAGTAATGTCTTCGTTCGAGAGTACTGGTTCATTAGTTCTTAACAAAGGTTTTGTGAATAATCAATTGGTGTCTTTATTGAGGGATACAGGAGCTACAACTATTGGTGTACGTAGAACATTGGTTGATAAGTCGGACTATACTGGAAAAGAAGTTAAATGCATCACTTTTGGAGGTACTGTAGAGTACTATCCAACAGCGGAGGTATTCTTAGATACTCCATACTTTACTGGAAGAACACTTGTATGCCTCTTGAATAACCCAATTGCTGGGATCATATTAGGAAACATTTCTAATATTCATGAATGTACAAAAGAAGATATTGGAAGATGGGAACAACAACATCTAATATGTTCAAATGCTGTAACTACTAGAGCTCAGGCTCGTAATGAAAGGGATAAACAAATACCAGATGTTAATATTTTATCTGAGGACATAAGTGAAGAAATTGTTTCAGAGGAAGAAGATGAAAATAATAATGAAAATCATTATAATCAAGAGATTACTGATGATATTCAGGTAATGAATGATGACAATAATAATGATGATGATATTTTCCAAATGGAACTCATTGATAAGGAAAACTTTATACAAAGACAGAAGGATGATATTTCCTTAAGAAATTTTTTTCACATTGCTCATTTGAATGATGAAATATTTGATGATAATGCAAAACACTGGTATACTCTAAAAAATGGCATATTAGTTAGAAATTATCAAGATGCTAATTCTTTAAAAAAGCAAATTATGGCACCAGCTTGTTTTCGTCTATTTGTTTTACGACATGCACATGACATTGAATGTGCTGGACATTTAGGAGCTGCTAGGACAAAACAGAGGGTTTTGTCACACTTCTTTTGGCCTGGAGTAACAAAAGATGTGAAATCTTTTTGTCGTACTTGTACATTATGCCAAAGTTTAGCATCCAGGACACCGAAACATGATGCTCCTATTCAGGCAGCTGATATTTCTTTGCAGCCCTTCGCAAAGATGGCCATTGATATTATTAGTCCTTTAAAGGTAACTTCAGCCAGAGGTCATCAATACGTGTTGACTTGCATTGATATGTGCACACGTTGGCCTGAAGCAATACCATTGAAAACTATTACAACGGTAGGTATTGCTGATGCTCTATTTTTTGATTTTTAGTCGTCTAGGTTTTCCTGAAAATATTTTTATCTGACAGGGGAACACAATTAGTTTCAGATGCAATGAAACAGGTGATGGAAATGTTTGGGATTGAGAGATCACTTAGTTCAATCTATCATCCGCAATCTAAGGTTAAAATTGAAGTTCTGAATAGAACGTTAAAACAAATGTTACATAAAGTCACCATGAAATATCCACAAAATTGGGACAGAGTTTTGCCAGCAATTTTATTTGCTTACAGAGAAATTAAAAATGAGCATGTTTTGGCGCAAAACCAAGAGGCCCAATGTTAATATTGAAACAGCTATTAATTGGAGCTGACATGAACAAAGAGGTTCAAACCTCATACCAATATGTTGTCAATTTAAGAAAAAAAAATAATTAACGCATGTCAGATAGCAGTAGATTCATCTGAAAAGGCAAAGCTTAAGGCTAGGTTGTTTGTCAACCAGAACCGTAAATTACGCCAATTATGGCCTGGTCATGAAGCATACGTGCTATTACCTAACAAAGATAACAAATTACTTGTATCGTGGAGAGGACCCTATAGGATTGTTGAGAAACTGTCGGATGTTGATTATATTGTTTCAATAAATGGAAAGGAGAAACATTTCATATCAATATGTTGCAGCAGTTTCATACACGTCCACCACATCTTAGACCAGTTTTTGAAGCTCTTGACGAATCTGTCAATCGTCATTCTTTTTTGGCTGTAATACAGGTGGAAAATTCTGACTTGTCTGATGGAGATGAATCACTTTTAGTGTTACCAAGTGTTCATGTCTTAGCTACTGAGAGTTGGAAAGATGTCTCTATATCACCAACTCTGACTTCTCATCAGAAAGAACAAGTTACTCATTTACTACTATCTTTTTCTGATCTCCTTACAGGTGTTCCAGGACATACTGATATTATCGAACATGATATCATCCTCACTGATTTTCAACCTATTAAGTTGAAACCATATCCTATACCGATACACTTAAAGTCTCAAGTTAAGGAAGAATTAGAACAGATGGTTAAATTAGATATCATTTCTCCATCGCATTCTCCTTATAGTTTTCCGATAATTTTGATTCGGAAAAAAGATAAATCTATCCGCATATGCATAGATTTTAGACGTTTAAATTCTATCACAGTTCAGGGTGCTGAACCTCTTCCTTTATTAGAATCATTGTTGGATAGGTTACCTTCTGCTACATTTTTCACTAAATTTGACCTATCAAAAGGCTAATGGCAAGTGCCATTATCGGAGAAATCCTAGCCTTACACTTCCTTCTCAACACCTTTAGGACTATTCGAATTCAACTATATGTCTTTTGGGTTAGTGAATGCTCCTGCGACATTCGCTCGCATGATGCGAAGAATCTTTTCTGACAGAGAAGATCTCATTACATTTATAGATGACATTTGTCTGTTTCATCGATCATGGGATGAACATCTAGTAGGTATACAATCCTTATTAAATACTTTACGTATACACAACTTGTCTGCACGTCCATCTAAAACTAGAGTGGGATTTCAAGAGATTTCATTTCTGGGACATAAAGTAGGAGGTGGTCTCTTAAAACCGAAGGATTCGACTATTTCAAAGATTCTAAACCTTGATATTCCTAAAAATAAAAAGCAAGTTAGAAGTCTCCTCGGTTTACTCAATTTGTATCGTAAATTTTTACCTAATTTTGCAGAGATAACTTCAGTGTTGTCTTCTTTAGTGAAAAAAAAATTCCCCAAACAGAGTCATATGGACTCAAGTGTGTGATGTTTCTCTAAATGCTCTTAATTGTTCATTTTCAAAAATGCCTATCTTGAAATTGCCTGATCCTTCCAAACATTTTACTCTCAGGGTCGATGCATCAAAATCATCGATTGGTGGCTCATTAATGCAAGAATGGGATGGCTGTCTACACCCCACACTTTACATGAGTAGGAAACCGACGCCTACTGAGCAACGGTATCCTATCATCGAACGAGAACTCCTAGCAGTGGTGTTCTGATTCTCCAAGTTGCAGAGGTATTTGTTAGGAGCGCCATTTACGCTAGAGACGGACCAACGTGCATTATCCTTTCTCAAAACAGCAAGATTCAAGAATAAAAGAGCAGCTCGAGCATCCTTTGCTTTGCAGCCGTATGAATATGAAATTAAACCTATCAAGGGCAGCCAGAACGTATAGGCGGATGTACTTTCTCGATGCATGAAACATCCATTATCTCCTGTAAATACTTCAGATGGTACATAAACTCACATGTAATGGATAAACATACGTTCTTATCAACTTAACAGGTCAAGAATACAGACATAACTGCATGCTCATGTGAACGATTGCACATTCCATGTGTTGAATTTGTGTCTCATGCTTTAGGATTGACTGCAAAAATGCATCTCCATGTACAGAAACAAGGTTCAAAACTACAGGCAGCTCGCCATGCAATATGATGATGAAGTTTTCTGTACAGCCAAAATGAACTTACATATCATTACGTTCAATGTATTATCTCGAATACGGTGGTTCAATGACAGTACTTACATACCACATGTATGCTATAAAATGACTACTTGCAGTATATAATTTCAACTCGTGTCGTTCAAGGCAGATTTCTTGAATTAATTATTAACTTTTGCATTAAAAAACAGAAAAAGGGAAGTAACTATGAAATGACTATTGTGTATATTCAAAGGGGACACAACAAATAAATAGCTTCTCAAGTTTGACATGAAAAATAAGGATTTCTATAATGACTGATAGTGCATTTCAGGTATGTTCCTATTGCATGGTAGACAAATAAGGACATTAGGAATAAGTGAAAACAACATACATCAGTGAACATTTTCATGAACATGCTTTTTTCAAATGACTTTGAATCAAGAACTATAAACTGTAAACAGTGACATTAACTATTAAGTAACATTAATTAGTTAATTTGTGATTAATTAAGGTAAACCACATGAATGTTACATACACACTGGAATTTATTACTTTATTGTGTTCATATTTCACATAATATATTTTCACAATACATTACATTGACATATTCAAGTCATGACATTACATTACTTAAATACACACAGTAATAATTATTTTGACATATTGTCGCAGTCACTCATTATGAATTGATTTGTCTGCCTCATTTGATCTATTGTCTCTATTAATTGATATTTATGCATTGCATTAAGAGACTAAGGTACTGATATTACTGTAAATTAATATAAAACAAATATAAAGGTATGTTCTGTTGTCTGGTGTTCTACTTCTTTATTTCCTGCGAGTGCCTGATAACATACCTTTATATTTGTTTCATATTAATTTACTGTTTACAGGCTTCGGGTTTCCCTCCCTTATGTGTCATACTGATATTACTAACTTGACATCAGGTGTTTTTGACATGGTGTGCTGTATGAGTGCTTTGACTGATATATTTATTTCTTTGCACATGTTGCCTTATGCTTACTATGGTGACCTCAAATTTGTGTTAAAAGATGTGTCTTCTATAAAGGCAATGGGTTTGGTAATTACATCACTAAATTCCACACCCTGCGTGTCTAATTGTTGACTATGGAGCACGGATCTAGGTGCTATATGAATCATGACAACTGTAAGAGTTGATATTATCATCTGGTTACTCCAGTGATTTTGTGGACTTTGCCACGGAAATAATGAAAAGTTCCTTTTCATTATTTAAGAGGAGGGGGGAGTTAATGTTATGTGTAAATATCATAACATTGGTTTTCTACGATCACTTCCTGGTTGATTTGTTTATGGACTGTTGTCCTTGGTTTTAGGAAGTGACGTCATTAATTTTGCTAGCTATGTTAGCAGACGATAAGATCTCTATGTGGGCCAAGAAAGCGTGCCTTGCCGTCATTGGAATGTGTGGCTTTTCATGGTGTCGGAAGCTTATGTGTATTTGCTCCAGAGAGTTAAATTATTTCCTCGATCTGCATTATGTTGTAACATCAGCTGGATTACGCATACACCTCCGTGTGTAATGCTAGCTTCTTTATTTATGCAGGATTGACAGAGGATGCTGTGTTGTACGTGAGTGACATATTATTAAATAAAAAGGTATGAAAACGTCGACGACATCTTTCATTAGTACGAGACTGTAGTTCGACGATATATAGACTGTCATACTGATGCCTTTGTGCATGAACATACTCTCTTGATGTAAGTGTGGAGCTGTGAAATGTCTATATATATATATATATATATATATATATATATATATATATATATATATATATATATATATATATATATATATATATATATATATATATAAGTGTTCAATCCGGCCTTTGGACGTTTATTATCATTTGCAAGTATACGGACCAGGGGAGGGATTTTGAATGGGAAATATCCCTAATGACACTGGCTTATCAGTAGTGTTCGTACTTCAAGACGACCAAGCCTTCACGACACCAATATAAGATGTATAAGTAGCTGAGACGAAGTCTACAACCATAAATATAAAGCCACCTGCATGTATGTAACCCCTGGAAGTCTAAGTAAGCCCGTATCAAGGGGGTTAACGAGTCTCTCGAATTTCGTTAGTCTACTAGTGTTGATTGCTTTCCAAATATCTTTACTGTTTGTTTTGTTCTGAACTAAAGTTTGTTTTCTTTTCTCTTACTTACTTAGTCGTTCCCCTTCTACCGTGAGGTGTAGAGGTTTGGAAGAGAGAGCGCCAGACTATCCTATCGGCTGTCTTTCTCCTGGCATGGTTCCATTCTAGTCCTCGGTCATTCAAAGATTGTCTAATATTGTCCTCCCAGCGGGCTCTGGGTCGTCCTGGGGGTCTTGATCATTTGCTCTTTGTTTCCCATGCTTGTCGTGGTAGCCGATCTTCTCCCATTCTGCAGATATGGCCAAACCATCTTAGTTGGGACTGTTCTACTTGAGTCTGCTGGGTGTGGGTTTTTAGTCCTTGACGTGTCGTCTGGTTGCGGATCATGTCTCTTCTTGTTACTTCAACCACCTTCATCAGATACTTCATTTTTGAGGTTTGAATCTGGCTTTTGTGGGTTGCAATCATTGCCCATGACTCGCATCCATATGTCAAGACTGGGACATAGGTGGAGCGGTATACAGCCATCTTCGTTTTCTTACCAACCTCTCTCTTGCTGATGAATCCTCGATTTTTGACCAGAAAGTCTCCCAGATGCTGCTTTTCGAGTGGCCAACTCTTCTTTGATGAATCTCTTTCTGTCTATAATAGCTCCGAGATATTTAAAGTGGTCGACCTACTCCAGGACCTGTTTTCACAGATTAATCTGTTGTCTTCTTTCTTCTCATGATATCACCATGGATTTTGTTTTAGAGCTGCTTATGACTATTCCTCTCTTCTCCAGCTCTTCCTTCCAGACTTGCAGGTTGGATTGGAGATGTGCCTCTGATTTAGCAATCAGGGCAACATCATCAGCAAATGCCAGCTCTGAATTACATACCATTCTCATCTTCCAGTACCCTACTGAATACTTTCTTGTTCTCTCCTTACATGCCTTGATACCATCGTCCATGAGGAGTATGAAAAGATAAAGTGACAGAATACCACCTTGTCTTACACAGTGGTGGTCCTGAACTCTTCTGACTTATGGTTTGCTGTACTCACATAATTTCTGCAAGACTTGTAGAAGCACTGTAGTGCATGAATCAGAGGTGCTGGAATGTTCTTCTTTGCCAAACAGTCCCAAGTTTGCTCCAGGGGACCCTGTCAAACACCTTTTCCAGATCTATGAAACAAAGATGGATCTCACTCTTATACTCAAGGACCTTTTCGCGCAGCTGTCTGAGAGTGAAGATTAGGTCTTGAGTACTTCGATTTGCTTGGAATCCGCACTGGACCTCATCCAATTGTGGCTCAGCTAGGCGTCGGTGTCTCTGCTCTAGGATTCTAGAGTAGATATTACCAGGGACACTGAGAAGGGATATGCCTCAATGGTTTCCACATTGTCGATTGTCACCCTTTTTGAAAATTGGTGTTATGATGGCAATCTCCCAATCCTTTGGTATGGTCTTGTTGCACCACGCTGCTTGTAGGACACTTAAGAGTAATAGGTCGCCTGATGCTCTGTAGCGGGAGGTTATTTAAAATTATTTATCTATGTAAGAATTCAGGTATCTCAAATGCTACCAGGATAGTATGCCAGTAAAGAGTTCTGGTCTTACAAATAATACCCCAGTCTTAGAAATAAGCACTGGTGTATGGATATCATAGAAATAGTCAGACTGTGAAAACCCTGGCCAGTTGGTAAGAAGTTGTACCAGGATTTAAGGTGTCTCCTCCCTGTGACTATCTTATGATTTCTTATTTTCTAGGGGATAATTAAAATGAACATTCACTGTAACCACAAATGTAAGAAGCGAATAATTCCTCAGGTACAGTTAAAATATTTTAATATTTACACTAATATTCTATTTCTGCTAGTTGGAAAAGAGCATTAAAATATATAAAAAATATTCACACAGTTACTATTATTGTCTGTTTAGACTTCAATCACTTTAAACATATCACTGTTCTTAGTCCTCTGACATTACACATAACTGTCATCAATTGACTGAATTTCTTACTGGTTTAAATACTGTTTTCAACTATTAGCTGTTTTTCATATATGGGTCATCAGTGTCTTAAATGACACTTATCTTTCAACTTGACAATGCTGACACTGAACTGTCCTTTGTAGATATCAGACTTGGTTGATCCAGCTATAGGTATGCCAATGACCAGTTGAAGTTCACTCTTTGGGGTCCTGCACTTTTGTGGGATTGCCTCTGATGAACAACACAGGCTTCTGATACTTGACAGTCTGGTTTGAGTTATTTCATGGAACCTGAAACATCATATCAGCCTTGGCTAGTATCTGGCTAGACTTGTAGCTGACTAGCACAGATGTCAGACCAGTCAGTCATCAGATGTCACTGTTGTACAATCATAGTAAGTAAGGACATCATTTCAGTGATACCGAAGTATTAACATTTCAATTAATTTTAGCTGACTAGCACATATGTCAGACTAGTCAGTCATCAGATGTCAAAGATATACAGTCATAGTAAGGAACAACAATTCAATGATACAGAATTAGTATTAACATTATCAGTAATAACCATCATCTAGTTTATTCTTCTCCTGTACATCCTTTAATTTTCTATAACTTGCTCTTCCCAAATCACATCAGGTACAAATTCAAATACTGATGCCATTCTTAGCATCTACATCAAATTAATACACAACTAGATAAAGTAAGTGACCAACTGCCCAAGCGATCAAGTTGCTTTCTTCGGTAGTACAATTACATAGATTTGGAATTGAAACCTGGCTGTGGAACACTCCAGTGTACCAGCTGTAAATGGGCACTCAGTTGTGCGCTCGAACTAGGAAAGGAAAAGGCAGCGAGGAAGGAGACTGGTCACCTAACCTCGTAAAAGCGATATCTTCCATGATGAAGCTTCTAACCCTTCATTTGCCTATGGCAATCTCTGCCATGGGACTGCCTTTCTCTTCGTAAGAGATACAGCAATTAATATGCTGGATGTTATCTACATTTGACTGTGGGGCTAGTTGTGATTAATTTTTGTACAAGCAACAATCATCCACAATGCACATGTTTAGATCATATTAAAAATAACATTACATTATATTAAGGAATATTCTACGTGCATATTTTGTGAAGTCTATACGAACCTGAAATAACAAAAAATATTATACATGATAGTTTCATAATTTCGCTTACCCTCAGACTCCAGACACTTGACTGAAAAACTTCTGGCGATCCGCTCACAATTCAGATGATATTAGCGTAGTGGCGATCCTCTGCCATCAGTATGTCTCAATCCTAATTTCAGTGTGTCTCCTTTGTTGTTGTTGTTTTCGTCTACTATGTTGCTGTAATACCCTGTTCAACCTGAAAGTTGGTTATAATTGGGGTATATTGTGTGCTTTCTTTCTTCGGTGCTAGCCCGTTGATAGTCCTGAAAAGGACTGGTCCTAAAAAGGACCACTAGCTGATTGTCTGGATACCTATTAGTTGCTTGTCTGTTTATGGTGTTGTGGCGTTCTCATGGTGTACATATCCTGTCTTACGGGTTACAAATGGTTATATTTGGGTATATAGGATGTTAATGTCTGCGCTGGTATCACGTTCCTAGTCCTGGAGATGATTGGTTCTGAAAAGGACCACTGGCTGCCTGTTCGGTCTCTACTAGTCGCTGTCTGTTTTGGCTACGTTTTGTTCTATGGCTGTTGCTATTATCTTTGGTAAGAAGCCCATTATGGTTTTGATGATTATTTGGTGTTCCGCTTCTTTTCTTCTTTCTTGATTTCTTTGTAGTACTTCTATGATTTCGGTTATTATTTTGTCTTTAGTTTCTTTGTTTTGCTCTCTATTTTTTGTAAGGATATCCTCAACGATCCTTCTCTCTGTTTCAATTCTTTTGAGGATTTTTGAGTTTTCTTCTGTCAGCTTTGTCAGCTTCCTGACATCTGCTTCTATCTGCTGCTGAACTCTTTTCATTTCTTCCAGCATTTCTTTAGCGTTCTGTAGCTCAGTTACGTCTTCACTGTCAATTTGTTTTTTGAGAGTCTGCCTGCTTTTGTTCTCACCCTGGAGTTTCCGTTTAATTTCTGTTACTTCCGCTTTCAGCTGATGTAACTGTCTTCTGTCCATCGTGCGCTGTTTGTCTGCAATATCCGCAGCCACTCTGTGTTTTACCTCTTTAAAAGATATGTTTTTGGACACGGCCTCCTTCAAGATGTTCTTTGTTTCCTGAAACACAGGGCAGCCTCGGTACCTAGCCCCGTGGTTTCCGAGGCAGTTTGCACAGGTACTGTTTGTGTTTATTGCTTTGTAGTTGTGGTCCTCCTTCGCCCTGGGGCAGTTGCCATATTGGTGGTTTCCCGCGCAAAATCGGCAGACTGCGTCCCTCCTGCATGTTTTCTTGGTGTGTGAAAACTGCTGGCAGTTAGAGCACTGCATCACCGGAGGGATATAGGCTTCTGCCTTTTTTGTTGTTGCTTGGAGCGTCAGTCTCTCGGGTCTTGTTGATCCTTCTACCGTAACTATCATCAGATTGGTATCTTTCTTTGCCCAGGTTTTTAGCCTTTCTACCTGCGTGATTTTTAGATTTGCGTTTTCAGCCTAAAGGCGTCTGTGGACCTCGGCGTCGAAACATCTGGTATCCACCCCTCTGATGACCAACTTCTTTGTTGTTTTGTACTTTTCCACCACCAGTTTTATTTGGTGGGGCAACTGGACTTCTTTTGGGCTAGATTCCAGTTCGGTCATCAGTGAAGTGGTTGTTGTAGTGCTGTTGAGCAAAATCACGACTCCCTTTTCGTGCCTCCGTACTTTAGAGATGCCTCTCTTGCCAGTTATTGACTCGAGGATGCAGATCACTTTGTCATCTGGTAGGGCCCTGAGTGAAGCCTCATCTCCCGACATCTGCGGGATCTTAACGCACCTCTCTATCGCATCTGTGTCGCCGGCATCGTGTGGTTGTGTCTTCGGTGTTTGGCGTAGCTTCTCTGTGGTAGACAGGGTTTCTGCTGACGATCCGTGTACGTGTGGTGGTGGCCCCTGGGTTTTAGGCTCCTGTAGTCTTTTCTCTCTTCTTTCCAGCATCTGACTTATCGGTTTTAACGCTTCAATCATGTCTTCATCTTCTGACATCTGTTCTATCTGCTCTAACGTTCTCATCATGTAGTCATATTCTGGGTCTTCTTCATCAAGGTCGGAACCGTTTGCTTCTGCTCCCTTCTCTGCCTCGCAAGGAGTCGGGCCCCTCAGGCTTTCTGTCGGGTCGATACACGTCGCAGCTAACTCCGTCGTCGTGTCAAGAGTTGGAGAAGGATCGGTCCCGGCACGAGTACTTGGGGCAGACTTGCTCTCTCGCTGTCTGTCTTTGTTGCTTGTGGCTTTGTTATTCCCCTGGTTGTTCTGCGCTGGTGGGCTGGTGTAAACCTTTCTCCTTTTGGTGTGTGGTTTATTTCTGGTCATTTTGACGATAATGCGGTCTTATTTCGAGTAGTCGAATGATCTTGCGAATGAATGATCAAACGAATGAAAAAAAGGGGAGAGAGGGTGTCTCCTTTCAGTTTACGCTACGCTCTTTATAAGACTCTGGCGGACGGATCGGAGAGCACTGACGTACCAGCCTATACTCCGGCTGAAATTTTTTCCTGAGGCAGCGGTTTCGCATGATTTGTGTGATGTCTGAAACTTTCCCTTTCTCATCCTCGGCTTATATATTATCCATACTGTTCCATCCTATCTTGTTTTATACAGCCGATATATCTCTATTATCCTATCCATGTAATTTCACACACTGTTCTATGTTGATTTTAGTATTTAGAACAGAAGTGGGTTTACAGGCTTTCAGCTTAATTGTAGACCGCCGTAATACGCATATATCTCCATAAATGATAACATCCTACTGTTTTTCCTTATATACAGTTATACACAATCCTCTCCTGGACTACAAGGTGATATCCTTTTTTACAAAGATTCCATTATGCTCTTATTTATCATTACCGATTGTCGATGTCTCATCGACATTTTGCCGATACACCGCCATTTTACAAGCGGCCGGCTCTGGACAATCGATCGGTGAATGGTCTGTAAATTACACGACGGCACTTTTGCAATGTAATGAATCCAATTTTGCGACATGCTCCCATGTACTTAACCCTTTCTGGTGTTATACCATCATGCCCTGCTGCTTTGCCCATCTTGATTTTCTCCAGTGCTGCCTTCAGTTCTTCAATCTTTATCACCATTGTTTTCCTCTTCTGTGCTAGTGGTTATCATTTTTGATGCTTGACCTTGCTCACCATCAAGGAATTCTGAGAAATATTCTTTCCATCTTTCCATTACTTCCTTCGGGGCAGTAAGCAATTTTGCCTTGCTTGTCGTTTATAAATTTGAGATTGCATTGTTTTTCCTTCCTCATGTTCTATAGGGTCTTATAGAACAATTTCTGGTTTTCTAGCCCATCTTTTCTCCAAATTCTTTCCATGACTTCTGTTTTGCTGCTAGCACCTTATTCTTTGCTTCTTTTCTGAGTATCACATATTCTCTATATTTCTCTATTTGTCCTGCTGTGTTTTTAGCTCCTAAGTATTGTTTCCATGCCATTTTCTTCTCTCTTTTTTCTCTTTGACTTCCTCTGTCCACCAAGGTGTCCTCTTTCTCTTGTTCCCAAGTCGTACTTCACCACTTGCTTCTGCAGCAGCTGTCTTTATGATGTCCTTGAATTTAAGCCAGAGGGTTTCCAAGTCATCAGGTTGTTCTTTTGTGTTTCTCACCGCTGTAGCAATAAGCCCCCGATATCTGGTCTTTTTTCTGGCTCTCTCAGTCTTAATGCTCATTTCTCCAGTTTGTTTTCTTAGTTTCTTGCGTGATGTTACGCAGTTCTTAGGGTGAGCAACTCTTTCAGTTATTCTTTTGATTGTAAGTAGGTAGTGATCACTTCCAATCTCTGGCCCACTCCAGACTCTAGCATCCCGGACATAATTGAATGAGCTCCTCCTAACAATGGCATGGTCGATCACTGACTTCTCATTCTTTGTTGGTTCACATCTACTGTATGTATGTATGCGGTTATGGGGAACTGTGTGTTTGTAATGATCAGATTCTGCTCACTGCAGAATCTAAGGAGTCGCTTTCCATTGTCATTGAGAGTATCTTCTCCATATCTTCCGATAACTCCACCCCATTTAGCATGGTCATTTTCAATTCTGGCATTTAAATCTCCGAGCACGATAATTTCATCTAGACAGTCATCCACTGTCCTTTAACGCAGCTCGAAGAATTCTTCCTTGACCTCTGCTCTCTCATCCTCATTTGGCCCATACACTATGACCAGGCTGACTATGGTTTCTCCTTCTTATAGTTTTACAACCATAATGCGCTCCGAGACAAATTTCCATTCCTTGATACTATCTTTTTGGTTTTTGGCCACAATGCAACCCACGCCCCTGATATGAGTAAATATCATATCATGTTTTGTATTCGATCACTTCCTGATATATATTGTTTACACACGGTATCCCGTGGTTGCAGGAAGTGACGTCTTGACTCCTGCTCTGGATTGATAGCAGACGTGAGTTTTGATTTGGGACAAGCTAGCGTCTCTAACCGGCAGTCTGCTTGTGTCGTTTGACCAGTATGCATGGAATGTGTCCAGTAGGGCCTGATTTTAGATTGTGTTAATTGCCTTTGGGCATCTTTATATTGCACCTGCAAGATCGATTACCATCACTGCCTTATGCATTCATTAACGGTATAATGTCAGATTAGTCTTAGCAGTGTGTATGGAATTCTTGGGCACGTAAGTTGACTGTTCCATTAAAACTGAGATTATCAGAATCAAAGACAGTAGAGACATGTGCTAGTAAAAGCTACGATGTCGTACCATACTCAATGTGGAGTACTGTGTCATTAAATGTATGAATTGTGCCAAGAAGTTAGGCCTTGTTACTGAGTACCTGTGGTGCGGGCCAGGGAGCTTGTGTGTGACTGGCCATATTTAAATATATATTATAATTCCTCAAATGGAATATACAAGGAGAACCCTGGAGGGTATTCAGCAGGCCACTGTAATAAGGAGTGTCAAGCCTTAAGTCTAATGCACTTCTACCACAGGACGTCGGGAGGACGGTTCCTGAAGTAATAATAATATTCTTAAATTTACCCGTACCATTTCTGGGGGCCAAGCGAAAGGATGCCTTACAAGCCGAAGAACGCCTAACAAGTCGAGGACTATTTTTTCAAAATGGCGGCACGCATCGTCTGCCAAACTTTTTTATGAATGGAAGGGATTTCCATCAACATGAATGTGCCTCAAGTTGTCACTAAGTTATAAAAGTGACCCATTGTTACACAGAAGTCATAGGAACTGACTATCTTCATCCAAGAATCAAGTATTCTGTCAAAAATCATGGACCAGATCGATGTCCTTCAATGTCAGCATGAAGCAATCTTAGGCCTAACCAAAGACTAGGCTACGATCATCACTACATTCCTTGCTTGTCGAAGTCTCAAGAAGGATTGTTTTCTTGGCAACAGATAAGTCTGTTTATTGTTACATACAGCTTGGCTGTAAATACAATCTGTTTGCCTGATATCTGACTTCACCATATGTGTTTTCATTACGTGTTTTTGGTTTTGTAACTAGCGGGCAGGATGGGGGGACTTGATTTGTGTTATTCAATACCGCGAAAGCTAGGTCGAATGAGCAAATCAAGCGTTCTGTAGGGCAGTATCTGTGTGATTCAGATAGAGGACCCAGCATATTCTGCTGGTTGTATAAAAGTTTGCCTCTATTGAATTTAACAGATCCATTTTTGTTAGCTGTGTAGTCATGTTTACCTATTGTTTGTTCTCATAAGTACTGTCATTGTTATATTTTATTTAGTTCATTGCATTATTGTTTGTAATATTGTCTATTCTCCTCTGACTATCTTTCATTTCATAGATGTCATAATTGTTGTGATATGCGTCTTGTCTTGTCTAGTTGTACTAGAGCATTAGTTTAAATTAATTCATATATATATTATAGTTATTTCCTTAGTTAACCATTTGTATTTCCTTTAGTTGCTCGAACCCTGTCTTGCTGTTCTTACTTGTTGTAGTTTCTATTTTTTTCATTGCTCCATATTGTTTATCTGAATACATCTACTATTGCAATTATAAGTTGATCTGAGATTGGTGGATGAAGTATTGAATATTTAGCTGACATATTCATATACATAAAAGTTAAAATATTGTGTATTATTGAGAAACACAAGAATAAGCAACCATGACTTCATTAAAGGATTTAATGAAAATTGGAAAAGAACTTAATTTGGAAGGTCCAGCCTTGCAAGCCTATGTGGATAAAGAAATAAATAGACAAGAAGAACTTCGCAAAGAAGAATTGGCTGAAAAAAGGAGACAAGAAGAACTCCATAAAGAAGAATTAAGGAGACAAGAAGAGCTCCGTAAAGAAGAATTAGCTGAAAAAAGGAGATCAGAAGAATTGGCTCTTGAAAGGGAAAAATTAGCCTATGCCAGATCTCAAGAGGAGAAAGCTCAAGAGGAGATGAAATTGCAACAAATTAAAACTCAAGAGGAGATGAAATTGCAACAAATTAAAGCTCAAGAAGAGATCAAATCTCAACAAGCTCAAACTATAAGACTAGCTGAGATTGAACTGGAAAAATTAAAATTACAACAACCACTGTTGCATCCTGGGGTAGGTGAAGATAAAAATAAAGATCATACTACTGCCATAAGGATTAATTTGCCAAAATTTAATGCATCCATAGATGACATTTCATGCTTCCTAAATAGGTTCCAAACTTATTGTGAAGAATATAAGATTGACAAATCTACATGGACATGTAGACTTATGAATTTATTGGTTGGTGAACAATTAACTGTAGTCTCCACTTTGGATGACCAGACTAGAAAGGATTAGGAAGCTGTTAAGGTGATTTTATTGCAGAGGTATCAATTAGATGATGAGGGTTATCGTCAGAAATTTCGGTCTTTGTACCCTGATTCTGGAAAAGATTTCACTGAATTTATTTCAGCTGTTAAACTGAATTTTTCTAGATGGATTGAACTATCCAAGACTGAAAAAACTTTTGAGGGATTGTCAGATTTAATTCTAAGAGACAAGGTTTTGTCATCTATTAGTTCTGATTTTCTTGCGTTCCTGCAGGAAAGAAAACCAGAGAATCTAACCAAATTACAAACCCTAGGACGTCAATATCAAGTTGCAAATCCTAATAGAGTATTGAGCAAAAACAATGTAAAGGACTCATTACCAGCAGCATCGGCCAGGTCATTCCAAGACAATGCACCTAGGTATAGATCAAACAGTATGGATAGGAATCAAAGATTTAAACCATCACATAATTACAGTCAAAATAGAGGTAGATACAATTTTAATAAACACCAACCTCAAAGAAACTGGAATTCATATCAGGAGGATAACTTTTATCCACAAACCTCATTTAAGTACAATAACTGGCAAAATAGAGGAGAATATAACTCAAAATCAAATAGAGGGCAGAAATCATTTTATAGAGGAAATGATCAAAATGCAAATAAAAGATCTTATCATAACAATACTTCCAGACAATCAAGAAACACTGAACGTACCAATGCCATTCTTCATGATAATAATCAGAACCATAATGATATTGTAGCACATGCAAATTCATGCAGTGTAGACTTAGCAAATAGTGATAACTGCACTAATTGCAATTCTTTATTTCAGCCTCAAGGAGTGAACAGATTATTATGCGGACACCCCCTCCCAGTCATGTCATCTTTTGAAAGTACTGGTTCATTGATCTTGAACAGAGGTTTTGTCAATAATAAGTTAGTATCTTTACTCAGAGATACTGGTGCAACCACCATTGGTGTGCGCAAGGCCTTGGTTGATAAGGTGGAATATATAGGAAAACAAGTGAAATGCATAACTTTTGGAGGAACTGTGGAATATTACCCCACAGCGGAGGTGTTTTTGGACACACCTTATTTTACAGGAAGAACACTGGTATGCCTTGGACGATCCAATTGCTGGAATTATTATGGGAAACATACCTAAATTGCATGAATGTACACAGGAAGATATTGAAATATGGGAAGGACAACACTTATTATGTTCAAATGCTGTGACTACCAGAGCTCAGTCTCGCATGGATAATAATCATCACAAACCAGTTATTGATGTGTTACCTGAAGATATAACTGAAGATACCACTTCAGAAGATGAAGAAGAAAAGGAAAATAATAATGATGATATAATTCATTATCAACAGGAAAATAATGATGATATTAAGGTAATGAATGATGTGAATACTGATGATGACAATTTATTTCAGATGGAGCTCATTGATAAGGAAACCTTTATACAAAGACAGAAAGATGATATTTCTTTAAAAAAATATTTTCATATTGCTCATTTGAATGATGTAATGGTAGATGACTGTGCAAAACACTGGTATACTATCAAAAATGGAATTTTAGTAAGAAACTATCAAGTTGCTAATTCCTTAAAGAAACAGATTATGGTACCAGCTTGTTTTCGACCATTCATTTTACGACATGCACATGACATTGAATGTGCAGGACATTTAGGTGTTGCTAGAACAAAACAAAGAGTTTTGTCATATTTTTTTTGGCCCGGAATTACGAAAGACGTCAAATTATTTTGTCGTACATGTAACATCTGCCAAAGTGTAGCAACCAGAAAACCAAAACATGATGCGCCCATTCAAGCATCTGATATTTCTTTGCGTCCCTTCGCAAAGATGGCCATTGACATTATTGGCCCTTTAAAGGTAACATCAGCCAGAGGTCATCAATATGTGTTGACCTGCATAGATATGTGCAAACGCTGGCCAGAAGCTATTCCTTTAAAAACCATCACCACGGTAGATATTGCTGATACATTATTCTTGATTTTTAGTAGAATAGGTTTTCCTGAAAACATCCTGTCTGATAGAGGAACTCAGTTAGTTTCAGATGCTATGAAACAGGTTATGGATATGTTTGGGATTCAAAGATCCCTTAGTTCAATATACCATCCTCAGTCTAACGGGAAAATAGAAGTCCTCAACAGATCCTTAAAACAAATGCTACATAAGGTTACAATTAAATATCCTCAAAATTTGGACAGAGTCCTCCCAGCTATTTTATTTGCGTATCGAGAGATAAAAAATGAACATACAGGCTTTAGTCCATTCGAATTGGTTTTTGGCACCAGACCACGAGGCCCAATGTCTATATTAAAACAACTTTTAATTGGTGCGGAGATGAACAAGGAGGTTCAGACCTCATATCAGTATGTGGTCAATTTGGGGAAAAAAATAATAGACGCATGCCAAATAGCAGTAGGTTCATCTGAAAAGGCAAAGCTTAGGGCGAGGTTATTTATTAACCAAAACCGCAAATTACGCCAACTTTGGCCTGGTGATGAAGCTTACGTACTATTACCCAGGAGAGATAATAAATTATTAGTCTCATGGAGAGGACCTTACAGGATTGTGGAGAAACTGTCTGATGTTGATTATATTGTCTCAGTAGAGGGAAAAGAAAAAACTTTTCATATCAATATGTTACAGCAGTTTCATACACGTCCACCATATCTAAGACCAGTCTTTGAAGCTCTTGATCAATCTGTCTGTCGTCATTCTTCTTTGGCTGTCATACAGGAAGAAAATTCTGATTTGACTGATGGTAATGACTCACTATTAGTATTACCTAGTCTTCACTACTTGGCTACTGAAAGTTGGAAAGATGTTGATATATCGCCAACTCTATCTTCTTTCCAAAAAGAACAGGTTACTTCAATCTTACGTTCTTTTGCTGATGTCCTTACTGATGTCCCAGGACACACTGATATCATCGAACATGATATTATTCTGACAGACTTTTAACCAATTAAGTTGAAACCTTACCCTATTCCTATACATTTACAATGTCAAGTTAAGGAGGAACTAGAGCAGATGGTGAAATTAAATGTCATTTCTCCATCTCATTCCCCTTATAGTTTTCCGATGGTTTTGATCCGGAAAAAAGACAAATCTATACGTATATGCATAGATTTTAGACGTCTAAATTCGGTCACCATCCACGACGCGGAACCACTTCCCGTGTTAGAGTCTTTATTGGATAGACTAGCTACGGCTACATTTTTCTCTAAATTTGATCTATCTAAAGGCTATTTCCAAGTGCCATTAACGGAACGATCCAAGCCTTATACTGCATTTGCTACCCCATTAGGACTCTTTCAATTCAATTATATGTCCTTTCGTTTAGTAAACGCACCTGCGACCTTCGTTCGCATGATGAGACGACTCTTCTCTGACAGAGACGACCTAATTACTTACATTGACGACATTTGTCTGTTTCATCAATCATGGGATGAACATTTGGAGGGTATTCAATCCTTACTTAGCACTCTACGTCTTCATAATTTATCTGCACGTCCATCTAAGACTAAGATTGGATTTCAGGAGATTTCATTTTTAGGTTATAAAGGAGGAGGAGGTTTTTTGAAAACAGAGGATACTATTATCTCTAGGATTCTAAACCTTGATATACCTAAGACCAAAAAACAGGTTAGAAGTATTCTGGGGCTCCTAAACTTTTATCGCAAGTTTATCCCTAATTTTGCAGAGTATACGTTCGTGTTGTCTTCACTGGTGAAGAAAGAGTCACCAAATAGGTTTGTTTGTAGTCGAGAGGGTCATGTAACTTTGGATAGATTAAAATGTCTGTATTCCAAGTTGCCTATATTGAGATTGCCTGATCCTTCTAAACATTTTACTCTTAGAGTCGACGCTTCAAAAACGTCCATTGGAGGTTCGCTGTTGCAAGAATGGAATGGCTGTTTGCATCCAACACTTTATGATAGCAGGAAGCTAACGCCGACTGAGCAGCGTTACCCGGTCATTGAAAGAGAGCTACTGGCTCTTGTGTTCTGCTTCTCTAAACTGCAGCGCTACCTGCTTGGTGCAAGTTTCACACTCGAGACGGACCAAAGAGCACTTTCTTACCTGAAAACAGCGAGATTCAAGAATGCAAAGGCTGCCCGTGCCTCATTGGCCCTTCAACCCTATAATTACCAGATTAAACCCATCGAAGGAAAGGTGAACGTGATGGCCGATGTTCTATCAAGATGCGTGAAGCATCCGCTATCGCCAGTTGTCTCCGCAAATGCTGCTTCAATCCAACTTTGATTCTCAATAAGTACAGTACTTCCTTTCTGACAAGTCAGGAATTATTTCACAAATATGAAGCATCATGAACTAAGGCACATGCCTTCCGTTAACAGATATACCCCATACTTCAGGGATTACAGCCACATTGCTTCGTCATGCACTTAAACCAGTTGCAAAACAGGAGACACTATGCCAAGCAACATGATGATGATGAATTGCTGTCCATCCTAAATCAAGATATATATTCAAGCATTCGTCATATGATGTCTAATGCAATTGCTCAAGAACAAGACTTCGCTACTTCATACACGTTGTACAATGACTCTTGGCAGTATGACGATCCAAGTCGGTACAATTCAGATACTTTGCTGCAATTTCCAAAATGATTTGCACTAATTAACTGTCTCAAACGTTGAGTAAAAAGGGAAGTAACTAAAATTACTGACTTCAAAGTTCAAAAAGGGACATAACAAAGAAATTATATTTCAACATATACTTATAAAATTCTCAAGTACAGAATGAAGAATGGTATCTATGCTGTATATGCTATTGCATGGAAGACAAACATCGACAACCGACATAGATGAAAAATGGATTTTTTTTTCAATGAACTATTTCGTTCCGGCATATGTACTTAACTGGAAATCAATAACAACGATGTGCGAACTAGTGATTTACTGAAACTTTAATTCTTTTAAATACTTCTACAGGAAGAACTTTGTATGGTCTAACATGACCAGTTTTAATAACCCTAGTGATATTACATTGGTTCATTAATGTATCACTATGTGAATTGAATTACATTGGTGCTTACACTTAGTATAACCTATATCCTTCATATGTTTAGATATTAAGTAATATATCTTCATATGACATCTCATTAACATTGTCATTCACCACATGACATTGCATACATACAAATATTAATAATTATTTTGACATATTGTCACAGTCACCATTTATATTTTGACTTGTCTGCCTCATATGTTCTATTCTGTCTTTGATTGCTTATTACGCATTTCATTTGATAGATAGGTAGACTTACATACCGACATGACTTAGGGCGTTTCTTGACATGGTATGCTGTATGAGTGCCATGACTGACATATCGACTTTTCTTCACTGCCTTCTAATTAATGTAGTTACCTCACATTTGTGTCAAAAGAGCGTCTGCTAACGATAATGGGTTTGGTTATGTTATTACTAAATACCACACCTTGTGTGTTAAATTGTCGATTATGGAGCACGCCTCTAGGTGCTATCATAATGATGACAGTTGAATATTTGGATATTGTCATATGGTTTCTCCAGTGACCTTGTAAGATTGTACTATGGAAATAATGAAAAGTTCCTTTTCATTATTTTAGTCCAGGGAGGGGGGGGGGGGGGGGGGAAATGATATGAGTAAATAACATATCGTGTTTTGTATTCGATCACTTCCTGATATGTATTGTTTACACACGGTATCCCGTGGTTGCAGGAAGTGACGTCTTGACTCCTGCTCTGGATTGATAGCAGACGTGAGTTTTGATTTGGGACAAGCTAGCGTCTCTAACCGGCAGTCTGCTTGTGTCGTTTGACCAGTATGCATGGAATGTGTCCAGTAGGACCTGATTTTAGATTGTGTTAATTGCCTTTGGGCATCCTTATATTGCACCTGCAAGATCGATTACCATCACTGCCTTATGCATTCATTAACGGTATAATGTCAGATTAGTCTTAGCAGTGTGTATGGAATTCTTGGGCACGTAAGTTGACTGTTCCATTAAAACTGAGATTATCAGAATCAAGGACAGTAGAGACATGTGCTAGTAAAAGCTACGATGTCGTACCATACTCAATGTGGAGTACTGTGTCATTAAATGTATGAATTGTGCTAAGAAGTTAGGCCTTGTTACTGAGTACCTGTGGTGCGGGCCAGGGAGCTTGTGTGTGACTGGCCATATTTAAATATATATTATAATTCCTCAAATGGAATATACAAGGAGAACCCTGGAGGGTATTCAGCAGGCCACTGTAATAAGGAGTGTCAAGCCTTAAGTCTATAGCACTTCTACCACAGGACGTCGGGAGGACGGTTCCTGAAGTAATAATAATATTCTTAAATTTACCCTTACCAGCCCCTTTTAGCTCTTTCAGATGTGGGTACACCACTGTAGAGCAGCGTGTTGCCATCGAGATCCATCACCCCTTGTCCCTTTTTCTTTGTTTCCTTTATAGCCAGAATTTCTAATTTTGCTTTTCTCATCTCTTCCACCAGCTCCTCTTCTTTCCCATTTATACTTCTTGTGTTCCAAGTTCCATAAGTCGTAGTCCGTTCCAGTTCGTCGCCTTTAGAATCAGTCCGGTTTTCTCTCTTGTAGTTTCCGTAATCATGTTTTAAAGCAAACATGTGATTGGCCTGTTGTGCCTTCTTTTCTCTACGTATTAAATATTGTACTCGTACCTTATTTCCTTGTGCTCTGTATTTGTTAAATTTCTAATTTTTGTGAGCTCAATCTCACTGCCTCGAGATTTCTAATCCTTCCTGTATGATCCAAGTAGACTTTGTCTGTCGGTTCACACGAACTTCTTTAGTTGGTGCGTTGTTATCAAACTGACAATGAAAGATGCGTGTCCAATGAGCAATATCATCATTGGGATTGGAAAGCTGGTAAACACTGACTAGAGGTGCAACTCGCAGATCATGTAAAAATAGCTCATGGCTGGCATTTTTGAAACTTCTAAATTTAATACTTATACTTCTGGAAGTTTTATATTTGTTCTTTGACCACGTGTAACATTTTAAATAGTGGTCACTCATTGCGACAATAGGAACAGAGCATTCTATAATGTTTGCACAGGTGATGTAGATGTTGTCAATTGTTGCGAATGATGTTTCTGTTACTCTAGCTGGCTGGTTGACTATTTGTTTAAGTTGTATGATAGTATGATGTTTTTTCCACGTTTGGTTTGTAGTGTTGTGTCTGTCAATGTTGAAGTCGCCTAGAAGAATAATTTCTTCCATTCATAACCAAAGGAGCATTGGCCCTCAACAAACACATGCCAAGTCCTCCTGTCACGTGCCATCATCTCAAGTTATTTCCATGTTTTCCTCATCATTTTCACCTCTGTTTCCAGCTCTCTTCTCCATGTGCTTCTTGGTCTACTTCTGCCTCTCTTGCCCTGGGGGTTCCAGAACAAGGACTGCCTTGTAATGCTATCAACAGGTCTCCTCAGTGTGTGTCCAATCCATCGCCATCGTCTTCTTCTCATCTCTTGTTCCACTGGCACTTGTCTAGTTCTTGTCCTCAGTTCCACGTTGGTAACCTTGTCATACCATTTTAATCCTTCTATTCTACGCAAGCATCCATTTATGAAAGTCTGTAGCTTTTTGGTTGTTGTCTTTGTTGTTCTTTATGTCTCAGAGCTGGGACTTTGTGACACTGCTCGTAGAACTGTAATGTAATTTGTTTGTGAGGGACTGTCTTATGGGCAGTGGAAGAAACATAACATCATAACATTCAGCTTCCTGACTGTTGGTGGCATTATGTTTGTTGTAAGGTAAGCTACTCCCAATGGGTGTGCTTCTATGACCAGCCGGTAAGGTGTGTTGTGCATTCTTTTGATTGGATGATCTCATGGTAGATGGGTTTCTTTTCTCTGTGTATTTTGGGTTGTCGTTTTGCGTTCGATCTGGATATTTACTGTTTTTTGCAAGGATGCTGATTCCTAGTTTAGATATATGTATTTGATCTATGTAGAAGTGTTTCTTTGGTGCTCCTGAGTTACTTGTAAAGAAAAGAGTGTGGCTGGCTGGTAAAACTAATGTTGTTGTGTTTACAGTAGCTCTATAGCGTCTTGTTGTTGATGTCCGCTATGCGACGTTGGTAGCCATAGCAAAGTTGGAATAATTGATGACATATAGATAGAGGTGTTAGGAAATTTTTTGTTAATAATATTATAATGGTCAGTCTGGAAATCGCAGACTGGCTTACTCTGAGTCCATTCATTTTGTCGTTGATTCCTATATGTATTGTTCTTCTTGTAATGTTATGGTGTATGTCGAACTGATTTTATCAATTAGTCTGTCAGTTCCAGCCCTGGCATTATTATGACTGAGATGGATTATTCTTATATGGTGGACATCTGATCATTGTAAATGCCTTTTAAAAGAGAGTTGCCAATTATGATAAGAGTTGCTTCACTACATGGTTGTTGACTCGGCTTTCATTTTGATTTTTGTTGTCGTCATTAATTTTCTTGGTCTGAATCGTCCTGATGAGCCTGGGTTATTTGTATGGGTGGTAGGGGCGTTGGTAAATATGTTTTGGCAGTTGTTCACTTTGTACGGAAATCTCATTAAGGGCTGAGAACCTGGTACGTACTTTTACAAAAGTAGGGTAATTGTCGTGTGCATGTGTACCTGAAACTTGTTTGGTTTGACATTAGTGCTGCTTGAGGCATTCATTTGATATCTGTTCTTTTGTAGAATCACCTAAAGATTCAGGTACTATAAGATGATGCACTAAATGAGTTGTTATAGAACTAGAGAATTCACTCCGTAGTTGCATAATTGAATTATCTTCTCCCACAGAAAATATTTCATTTTTGAGGAGTTCCTTTTCTGTACTCATCGATTTGTGGACACTAGTCGTCGGATCAGCCACTAGAGCTCTCATTGTATCCTCCATTTTGAGCACCAGTTCCCGGGAGTCACGGTGTATTTATCCTGTGAGTGACTTCTGGGTGTTTTTCATGAGTTGAAGTTTCATCTGTTTGTGTGGCCGAGTCTTTAGGGCCCATGGGATATTCTATGACCAGCATATGCTGAGAAATTGGAGTATCTTAACCCTTTGAACCTGCAGTGCCAGTATTTCAGCTTCTTCAACTATTCCTAATTCCCGTAGTGCTGGTCAGTTTACATCAAAGGATTTTCACACGTACCTGAATTCCCATAAAAGGGCTACAAAGCTGCACTACCGTTGGGTGGTGTTTAGAGCGCCATGTATATGGTAGAAGGTTGAAAGGGGTGTGCTACTAAGAAAAGAAGAAAACACATTAATATTGGTGTTTAGTACCTGACTGGACGGGCTAGATGGTAATGTCTGAATGGATAAATAGTCATTTGCTTCAGAAGTAGTTTGTTCTTTCATGAAAGGAAAATTAGTAGAACATACACTGTGTATTAATAAAATAGTGAAGATGTCTAAACGGGAAAGACACTGGGCTGGTGCAGACAGACTGTATAATCTAGAGGAAGCCAGAAATATGTTATTTTACAGTGACAGCATCGGCAGTGAAAGTTTGTTGAGTGACGATGAATTTTTTTTCCCTTGAGTGTTAGCTTTCTATATGGTGACGTGCTGTAACTGTGGCTCTAAGCTCCCTCACACTTTTAAAGCTTCTCTATAGTATGTATTCATCTATGTTTTTTTCTGAATAGAGGACTGTGGAAACCCTACTCCACAAACATAAAACTTGTATTATGTATTCAAGGATTATAATATTGTTATTATCCAGTATGTTTTCTGTTGTGTTCCTTCAGGTTAGAAGACCATGTAAAATCTATTCCACAAACATCAACCTTGTAAGGCTTCTCTCCAGTATGTATTCTTGTGTGCTCCTTCAAGGTAGAAAACTGTGTAAACTCTACTCTATAATCATCACAATTGTAAAGCGTCTCTCCAATACGTATTCTGTGTTGTTTCAGACCAGAAGACTGAAGAAACCCTCTTTCACAAACATCACACTTCTAAGGCTTTTCCCTAGTAAGCATTCTTTTTTTATTCTTCAGACTAGAAGAATGTGCAAACCCTACTCCGCAAACATCAACTTGTAAGGCTTCTCTCCTGTATGTACTCTTTTTTCTTCCTTCAGGGTAGAAAACTGTGTAAACTCTACTCCACAAACATCACACTTGTAAGCTTCTCTCTAGTATGTGTTCTTTTGTGTTGTATCAGACCAACAGACTGAAAAAACCCTACTCCACAAACATCACACTTGTAATGCTTCTATAAAGTATGTATTATTTTATGTTCCTTCAGGTTAGAAGACCATGGAAACTGTACTCCACAAACATCACACTTGTAAGGCTTCTCTCCAGTATGTATTCTTCTGTGTTGTTTCAGACCAGAAGACTTAGTAAACTCTCCTCCACAAACATCACACGCGTAAGGATTCTCTCCAGTATGTATTCTTTTGTGTTCCTTCAGGTTGGAAGACCGTGTAAACTGTACTTCACAAACATCACACTTGTAAGGCTTCTCTCCAGTATGCATTCTTTTGTGTTGTATCTGACCAACAGACTGAGTAAACCCTACTCCACAAACATCACACTTGTAAGGCTTCTCTCTAGTATGTATTCTTCTGTGTTCCTTCAGGCTAGAAGACCATGTAAACTGTACTCCACAAACATCATACTTGTAAGGCTTCTCTCCAGTATGTATTCTTTTGTGTTCCTTCAGGTTAAAAGACCAAGTAAACTGTACTCCACAAACATCACACTTGTAAGACTTCTCTCCAGTATGCATTCTTTTGTGTTCCTTCAGGGTAGAATAATGTGTAAAGTCTGCTCCACAAATATCACACTTGTACGGCTTCTCTCCAGTATGAATTCTTCTGTGTTGTTTCAGACGAGATGACTTAGTAAACTCTCCTTAACAAACATCACACACATAAGGCTTTTCTCCAGAATGTATTCTTTTGTGTTCCTTCAGGTTAAAAGACCATGGACACTGTACTCGACAAACATCACACTTGTAAGGCTTCTCTCCAGCATGTATTCTTTTGTGTTGCTTCAGGTTAGAAGACCATGTAAACTGTATTCCACAAACATCACACTTGTAAGGCTTCTCTCCAGTATGTATTCTTTCGTGTTCCTTCAAGTTTGAAGACCATGTAAACTGTACTTCACAAACATCACACTTGTAATGCTTCTCTCCAGTATGTATTCTTTTGTGTTCCTTCAGGTTAGAAGGCCATGTAAACTGTACTCCACAAACATCACACTTGTAAGACTTCTCTCCAGTATGTATTTTTTTGTGTTCCTTCAGGTTAGAAGACCATGTAAATTGTTCACCACAAACACCACACTTGTAAGTCTTCTCTCCAGTATGTATTCTTTTGTGTTGTATCAGATTAACAGACTGAGTAAACCCTACTCCACAAACATCACACTTGTAAGGCTCCTCTCCAGTATGTATTCTTCTGTGTTCCATTAGGTTAGAAGACCATGTAAACTTTCCTCCACAAACATCACACTTGTAAGGCTTCTCTCCAGTATGTATTCTTTTGTGATGCTTCAGGTTGGAAGAACATGTAAACTGTACTCCACAAAGATCACAATTGTAAGGCTTCTCTCCAGTATGTGTTCTTCTGTGTTGTTTCAGACCCGAAGACTGAGTAAACCCGAATCCACAAACATCACACTTGTAAGGCTTCTCTCCAGTATGTATTCTTTTGTGTTCTTTCAGGTTAGAAGACCATGTAAACTGTACTCCACAAACATCACACTTGTAAGGCTTCTGTCCAGTATGTATTATTTTGTGTAGTATCAGACCAGCAGACTGAGTAAACCCTACTCCACAAACATCACACTTGTAAGGCATCTCTCCAGTATGTTTTCTTCTGTGTATTTTCAGACCAAAAGACCATGGAAAATCTATTCCACAAACATCACACTTGTAAGGCTTCTCTCCAGTATGTATTCTTTTGTGTTGTTTCAGACCAAAAGACATAGGAAACCCTCCTCCACAAACATCACACTTGTAAGGTTTCTCTCCAGTATGTATTCTTTTGTGTTTCTTCAGTTTAGAAGACCATGGAAACTGTATTCCACAAAAATCACACTTGTAAGGCTTCTCTCCAGTATGTATTCTTCTGTGTTGTTTCGGACCAAAAGACTTAGTAAATCCTCTTCCACAAACATCGCACTTGTAAGGCTTCTCTCCAGTATGTATTTTTTTGTGTTCCTTCATAGTAACAGACTGCGTAAACCCTACTCCACAAACATCACACTTGTAAGGCTTCTCAGCAGTATGTATTCTTCTGTGTTTTTTCAGACCAGAAGACCATGCAAAATCTATTCCATAAACATCACACTTGTAAGCCTTCTCTCCAGTATGTATTCTTTTTAGTTTTATCGGAGTAGAATATTGTGTTAGCATTACACCAGAAACATCATGTTCATAAAGGTTCTGTACCTTTTTACTCTGCATGTCATTAACAAATTCACGACTCATATCAACCCCTTCAAGGTCACCACATTTCTTTCTGTCATCTGACCCACTTTCATTTTGAATTGCGACCTTAAAATCATTCTGGGTCTCACCAATGATTGCTGACCTGTCATGACTAGTAACGGGATACACAGCTACATCACTTTCAGTTGTTTCAGACTCATTTGAATTATCATTTGTCAACAATGCAAAACTGGGATAATCATTCTTGCACAATCTGTCCTTGATGTTGATGCCCTGGGCTTGGTATGGCACATCTGAAGTTATATAGGATTTAGATAGAAATTATTTATCACGCTTTGGCTCATACATTAATACTTCCATTGCTCAAAATTTTTGACATTTTTGTTTCATTGTTGTCTTCATTTTTTCACCATTTCTTTTCATCTTTCGATACTATTATTTCATTGCTGCATTGGTATTTCGTACAATTTTGATACATTATGTCTCATTTCTCTGTTTGAATTTTTTAATTTGGAATTTGTGTTCTTTTTTTTCATACTTCAGCCCACATATTCATATTCACAAATAATTTAACATTTATATGATAATACATTAATTGATGAAATGAACTTGATTTGTTGATTATAATTTAAAATAAAAAAAAGCTTCGCTTTTTTTTTGTCTCGTGTGTGGAAGGTATTTGTTAAGTCCTTTTTGCGCTTGTAATTTAAATGTTGAGCACATCTAAGAAAATATATATGAATAATTATTTACGCGCTTTCATACATTATGTTGGACACAAAAGCGCAACGGTGTGCTCGTGGTTGTTGCCAATTAACAATTACGTTATGAGGAGATGCCTAATGGCTATGATTTGAGACGGTCGTCTGTGGACAAAATCTGATTTTAAGCCTTACCCAAATTATGGGAAGCAGTCATGAAGTTATTATAAGCCTCCTGGTAAGGAGTATTCACGTTGGCCAATGCAGGTCTCGTCTGTATGTTAATTATTATGATATTTTTGTCATTTGCCAATATCTGGCTGAACTTCAATACGCATATGCCATGACGTATTGCTAGTGGGATCCAGAGTCTTACTGAAGATTATCGGAATTATTCTGCAATATATTTAAAGGGGTCACTCAATAAAACCCGTCGTTGTAGACAATCTCCATTACGAAAAAAGCCATGATAGAACTATTTGTCATAACGTTCATCGCCGTCCTTGAGAGGTCGGCCGTTATCTAGAATGTCGATCAAGTACATGATCAAGATATATAAGAATGCTATGAACCATGATGCCTCTATGTAATTACCTACGTTATTAATGATGCCTGCTGCTACTATGATTGAATCTGTATTGCGTCTACGAATAAATGTATCGTCCATGTTGAGCCATGAATCCTGCGTACATCTTTTTCCAGTTAGTCAAACTTTATGACTACACCATTTATACGATGTTCTTTGAGTAACTTTGTTTGGTCTATCTTCACTACCCACAATCTGTCGCCCACCTGTAAGCCCGACCAAGGCTGATAGTAATTAAGTCAGCAACAGTAATAACATTCGCTAGCGTAGTGGTTACAACACCGCTCTGGCGACCGGGTGATTCAGGATCAAACCCGGGCGACGGCATTTGAGGATTTTTCGTCGACCGGGAATTGGACTGGATTAACTCGAGACCTGGCGAGAACATTTGAAGGAGTGTCGTCGACCAGGGATTGGCGGCTCCTGAGCCGACCCAGCTGCAATGGGTACCTCCGAAATCGGAGAGTATTTGCCTGAATGGCGAGGGACACCTGTCTCTGTACAAGAAAAAAAGGGATACTCACGTAAAATCAATGTCAGGTTAGACATTAGTAATAACCTGAGATTTCGCCTCGAGTATTAGCGGGCGTACGCAAAAAAAAAAAAAAAAAAAAAAAAATTCGCTAACCGTGCTACTCTTTCCCACGCAAGAATATAATAAAACACATACGCGATACAACACTTCTGCTTTTCATGAAACTCCAAGCAGCCAATCAAGTACAATGTTTCAACTGTGCAAAACACTATGGTTTTTCTCATGACGTTGTAGGGAGAACAGTCTTTGAGCCATCGGGTACTGTACGTTGTAATTTCAATTTACCTGACAACTGTGATGGATCATCTCGGAACAGCTAAGTAAATGAACACATCTTGTACTTAACATACAGCACAGCAGAGGCGTCCTTAAAGTACGTGGCACACTGGGTGGATCCTACGTTTGGCACCCTCCACTATAAAGAAATTTATTTGCAAATAAATGTTTAACAATACGTAGACCTACTTTAATAATAGTGTCTGATAACCGGGGCAGACCGCCCCCTCACAACCCCTTAGTACACCACTGCAGAATAAACCATTACTATTTCTCAGATATGGGTATTATGACGAACAAGAATTGAAGTCTGACTATTTAAAAAGCGTGTACAAATCAATATGCCACTCTGGACACGTTCATTTTTGAAGGACATGTTGGCACCAGCTATCAGAAACTGACCAACTTTGCGAAAGATACTGAAGAGAGACGGTACAGTTTCTTTTATTTTGCACAATGTGAAGGTCGATGTTAATCACATTTTACTAAGGCAGCTGTGTGATTATTAGAAAACCTTTTTCAAAGTGACATGTCAAATGTATTAACAAATAAACCAATTTTAATTACGCAATCGATTTTTAAAGTCAGGAAAAAACATTATTGGAAAACTGTAACTTCTGATTCTAAACTATATAACTGTTAACATAATTAGCTTTAAACTGCCCTGAGTTCGATTCGCCGGTAAGCCACTCACGTCTGTTGTTTTTCTGTTGTCTAGTTTTCTACTTCTTTACTTCTCACGAGCGTCCGAAAACATACCTTTAAGTGTGTGTAATATTTATTTACTGTTTACATGCCACGTGTTTCCCTTCTTTATGTGTTTAAACTAAAGTGCCATATTACGCTACTCATAAAATCAACATGAATTTTTTTTGACAGTTCATAGTCAACATCCATTTTTGAAGCTCTGTGTGTTTCTCAAAAAAAAAAAAAAAAAAAAAGTGGCAACACTGGCAACTGCAAAACCTTTGCAGCTAAAAAGAACCCATGTGTAAGTTATGAAATTTGTCTTTTATTTTTAAAATATAAACAGATGCGAGAAATATATACCTTGTCATCTTCCAGTACTGTGCTCGATGGCGTAGGTGACCATGACGGTTCACAATTTATTTCGCTCGCTGCTGTTTAGGCATATCGAATTCGTGGTTAAAGGACAATATTACTGCAGACCTCCATGCTGGTTTTGTAATTTTATTTTTAATGTGACTTCAGTGTTTGTCGGGCGTAATTATTTTCGACAAAGTTCGAAACAGTAGAGCCTATTGGCGATAGGTTCACTCTTTTTATCCTATGTAGTTTTGTATGTTTTATTTGACATATTCACCAACGTGGAAACGATTATAAGAAAACTGAAATCGTTGTTTCTTCTCTTATTAAACCAGCCAGCTGAACACCGAGGAGGCACGGGCAGCGTTGGTGTAGCTAGCAGTCCATTTCAGAGCCCCATCACGCTAGAAGATAGATAATGTTAGTCCTTTTTAGCACCTAGTGTCTATTAACCCTAGTCGGGCTAGCAGTCCTTTTCGAGACTATTTCATGCTAGCTGATTGATGCCTAGTAGCCCTTTTCCAGGCTTACATTTCATCAACACAGCGCTTCAGTTTAACAGAGTTCACTTATTTTTAAATGGCGATTGTCGAATTGCCATCACATATAGGCCTAACCAACAGACTTTAGTCTTGGTTGAAAGTAACATGCCTTGCCCTTAGAAGGCTCAACCTTGAATAACAACTACATTATTTCAGTAAGTGCATATGTTATACATACAAAAGTGAGAAATTGGCTGATGAATCTTGTGAAATGCTAGTAATTGTAATTTGGTGTGAAAAAGTAGGCCCTGTCTGTCAAATCTTGTGAAGTGTAGACCTAGAAAAAAACATTTGTGAGCTTACACTTATATAATTGCAATAAAGTGTTAAGAATATCAGTGCACATTTAGTTTGAAACTTTTCTAGACATGTTTATCACAGTCAATTCAAAGATATTATTTGATTATGTTTTGAAATAATGTTTTTTTTCTCAAAAACCTTTATTTCTATAAAAAGAGGTACCCAAAATTGGTGCAGCATTTCTCTTCAGGTGATGTTTAAAAACAGGCAGTAGATAGGGCCTACATATTTTATTTCAGTAACGAAAAATCTTTTGAAATGCTTTAAATCATTATAAGGTATGAAAGTGTATGTGTTATTCCTTGTGAAGTGCAGATGGGATAAAAATTAATTTTAAAAATATACAATTGTGTCATTAACTTAAATATTTCAGCTCCAGTTTAATCTATGGCCATAAAATGTTCAGAGTACCAATACACATTTAATTTGAAACATATCTACGTATCATTTTCATTTCACATAGCCTATATAATTTTTTAAAGAGAACCAACAATTTTTATAAAAAATGGGCACACAAAATGTTGCTTTTTTTCTAAATGTTGTTTTAAAAACAGGCAGTAAAAATATAGGACCTACATTGAATCAGTAGTTGCATGTGCTATGAATAAAAATATGGGAAAAGGGCTTAGAAATCTTGTGAAATGTTTTTAAACTATTATATTATGTGAAAAAAAATGTCTTGTGAAGTGTAGTCCTGATTAAAAATAAAAAAAAGATTAAGTAAATGTCCATTCATTTTAAAACATATCAACACATTTTTGTCACAATCACTTCACATTTATAATTGTTATGAATCTTTTTTCCAAAACCACATATTTCTGTAAAAAACCAAAGAACTATAAATATTATTATTGACATATACAAAATTCTATTTTATGTTTCCCATAAGAATTTCTTCTTCTTTGATTTTTAGCCGCCGAACATCAAAGCAGTCAGTGGCCATCACGCCTAGTGGCATCTTGTAGGGCAACAACAAATTGATTCCACTTTGCTCGGTCGGCGACCATCCTTCATACAGTGCCCCAACTCTGGTTCATTCTTTGCATCTCAGCCTCCACAGTCCTCCACCAGGTTGTTTTTGGTTGGCCTCTCTTTTGTTTTCCTTCAGGGGTCCAAAGCATAGCTGTTCTTGTGATGGCATCGGGGTCTCTTCTGAGGACATGGCCAACCCAGCTCCAGCGTCTGCCAGCTATGATGGTGTGCATGTCCTCTTGCTTGCTCAGAGTAAGCAGATCTTGGTTGGTGATTGTCAGAAGAATTTAGCCACTATTTATATGCTTTCATGGTAGTCATAAATACACTGTGGCTGGTTTTGACAGCCAGTGCAATAATGATGGAAGTGCTGAAGACAAGCAGGTGTGCTGCTGAGGACACAGTTCTTATCAGTTTTTATATAACGTATCAGATGCCTTGTGTCACAAAAGTTCTTCAAAGCTGAGACTGCTTGAGGTCTAACAATATCTGTAACTACATTTTCTTGGATACTTAGTGTTGATGGGTTATTTTCTAGATGTTGAATTCTGTTTGGTGTGTTATGAATGTTAGTACTTCAAGCGTGTCGTGTTGTCCTGGACAGTACCAAGTTGTGGCGAGAATCTAGGTCACTAGCGTGAGGTGCTGCCAGGGTATAGTAGATACATACATAATGTCAGTATTCCTGTAGATTCAGGCGTGTAATACTTGTATAGCAATGTGGTTGATCGTGTAAGTGTGTAGATAACAGTGCTGATAACACGAAGGCCGTATAGGCTCTTGGACGTCTTCACATTAACTCACACAACCACAAGTAGAAGTCAGTGAAGTAGGGAATGCTGCTGACGTTTACAATATTTATTCATGACGTACGATAATATGATGATGATGGATGAAACATTCAATAGCATAGATCGAGTACATAATGTGTGTAGTTACAAAGGTCAGCTTCAGGCATCACAGATCCCAGACATGTAACAATGTCTTAAACAATGTTTACTGTTTATGCAATAGCTCTAATCCCTGACTGAGCCCCGTCAGGTAAGCACTAGCAAATATCTTGCTTAGTACGGGCAATATCAGTTATTTAAACAAAGTCAATGCAATTGTCCTACAATTAGCAAAAAGACTTCAGACTGGCCTCACATGCCAGATACTTCATTCTGGGGAAGAAAAGTGGCCGTAAATATGGACCAATATATATAATGACGACGAAATCAGGCCGCAGGTCGTGGGCCTCGATAATCAGGTCACTCTCAGTTTACACAAGCTTCTGAGATTTAATATATTTTCTGCCAAACCATATTCTGCCTGCATTGCGGATCCATAAAGATGATTCCTAGGCTTATGTATGTAATGGGTCAACTTAGACCTCGTCCTTCAAATATGAAGCAATACTGGGGTACAGTATAATACCTCCTTGTGAGCTTTGCTCACCATGTCGCCATCAGCGATAAATGTACCTGTAAGATCTAAATGAGGCGAAAAGATCGAATAATGTTTCAGTTACCTTCTTAAAGAATCCTTACACTCTAAGAACACAACACAGCCAATACTGGCATAAAGAAACACTCAGGGACGGAAGAATGACAAACAGTCATTCCCAGAATTTCCAATCCCTATCGAAAACTTGGCAGAGAGGAATCTACGGATCGGCACATCCATTCTAAGCCTTAGGTACACTCTCTCTCAATCAGTCTCCCGGCTTTTGCCGCCAAGACCCCCGCGCATGCCCAAAGAGCATGGACCAG
This sequence comes from Oreohelix idahoensis, assembly GCA_024509875.1. NCBI lineage: Eukaryota > Metazoa > Mollusca > Gastropoda > Stylommatophora > Oreohelicidae > Oreohelix > Oreohelix idahoensis. The sequence goes on from JAMPIV010003519.1 coordinate 79,808, forward strand.
ATCGAGGCAAACCCAGACCAGGCGTTTCCGCCCAAGTGGGTGATATAGATACTCCGTAAATGATCCTATAAATAGACTTAAGCATGTCAACTATAAGACATTGCCTGAGACAGGACAACATAAGACAGGAGAAGATAATCACCAGTCAAACCTGTCACAGAAAGACAATATACATTTATCTCTCTTTGATCACATTAAACCAAAAATACATTAGGTTGGTGGGAGCTGCGCTAGCATAGTGGTTACCACACCGCTCTGGCGACCGGGTGATCCAGGATCAAACCCGGGTGACGGCATTTGAGGATTTTTCGTCGACCGGGATTTGGACTGGATTAACTCGAGACCTGGCTAGGACATTTGAAGGAGTAGTCGACCAGGGATTGGCGGCTCCTGAGCCGACCCAGCTGTAATGGGTACCTCCGAAATTGGAGAGTATTTGCCTGAATGGCGACGGGCACCTGTCTCTGTACAAGAAAAAAGGGATACTCACGTAAAATGAATGTCAGGTTAGACATAAATAATAACCTGAGATTTCGCCTCGAGTATTAGCGGGCGTACGAAAAAAAAAACAAACATTAGGTTGGTGTTTTTTTCCACCGTCAAAAATGACGGCAACATTACCACACCTCCCGGGGAAAAAAAATGGCACTTTTTTTGGAAATACATCTATGAGCCAGGTGCATTAAGCTCATAACGCGTGAGTAATGCGCCGATGAAAGGATCACCAAAAAATATAACATAATAATGTCAGATCCAATCGACGCACAGTAGAGCGTCTGGTGAGAAGAAAAAATCTCACTAGATAGGAGAAACTATTTTCTCAAAGTAAATATATCCGGGGAGGTGTTACCAACCAACTCAAAAGTGCAGGTAATGTTACAACAAAAGTTCATATCAATATGTGTATAAATGGTGAATGACAATTTCCATTAAGAGATTACACCAACATCGAAATCTCACGACGTATAATGTGTATATAACAATAAATTCAAATGGTCAATCATTAACAACATTGCAAAATCTTTTTACAAACATATAATTATATATGTGGATAGAACTAATATCTGATGACGTCAGAAGAACGAGACGATCCTTCATTCCGGCGATGTCTTGTAAGCAAAATCCTCAAGGAACATCAGGACGTCTATAGAAGTCATCATAGTTCTACAGCGTTCCAAGATATCACACCGGTTTGCTGAGAACAATACAAATAGTACACTTCTTAAAATGTTATAATGTATCATAGTCACTTAATATATATCTAAACTATAAATGTGGCCGCATTAATTTTTTCGACCTTTATTTCATATGAAACAAAGCCTTCCTCTGTTTTACCGAAGACGGTAACAGAGAAAGCAAGTAATAAACATAACCATGAGTTTAAACAAAGTGACAACAAGTGTTATAGAAGCATGTTATTGTAAGAACAGATCATAACTTTAGATATGTAACAGAAGATCTATTCAAAAGAGCTAAGTAGCTTCATGTGGGCATCGAGACAATATGTCTGCCATCACATTAGCCGAACCACGGATAGCTCGTACCGTGAAATGAAAAGGTTGAAGAGCAATAGCATATCGAGTGGATCTCAAACTCTTCAAATCCTTATTCTGCATAGCTGTGAGAGCTTTTTGGTCGGTTTCTACTACAAAATGCGCGCCAAGAAGGAATCTTTGGAGTTTAAGAATTGCCCAGACCATAGCTAGCAATTCTCGGTCTAGAACAGAATAATTCCTTTCTGCCGCATTTAGTTTTCTCGAGACATACATTACAGGATGCAGAGTCTCAGAATACTCTTGCATCAGTGCTGCCCCGATCCCTATTGCTGAGGCATCACTACGAAGGACAAACGTCCTATCGGCTGTAGGTAGTCTTAAAATAGGAGGAGACGAAATTAATGACTTAATCTGATCCAATGAAGATTGGCATTCTTGGGACCAACGCACCATATTAGGAGACCCTTTCTTCAATAGGGTTGAGAGTGGTGCCGTAATAGAGGAAAGATTTGGAACGAATCTTCCGTAGAACTGTATTAGGCCCAAGAGACTACTGATCTGTTTTTTAGTCTTAGGAATAGTGATGTTCAGTATCTTAGAAGTGTTGTGGTCTTCTGTCTTCAAGAGACCATGACCAACACGATGACCAAGAAAAGAAATCTCACTAAACCCAACATAGCCTTTAGAGGGTTTAGCTGTCAAATTATGCTCACGTAGAGTAGACAACAGTTCATCTAATCCCAGATAGTGATTTTCCCAAGAATCGCTAAAAAGACAGATATCGTCCAAGTATGCAATCACATCAGACCGATATGCCAGTATTCGATGCATCATGCGTACGAATGTAGCTGGGGCATTCATGAGGCCAAAAGGCATAAAGTTCCATTGGAATAAACCCCTAGGTGTGGAGAAAGCAGTGAAAGGTTTGGCTCGTTCAGTTAGAGGAACTTGCCAGTATCCTTTAGACAAGTTCAGCTTTGTAAAGAAACGAGAATTGGAAAGTCTAGTAAGTAACTCATCCAACAGAGGCATAGGTTCTGCATCGAACTTCGTTACTTGATTTAGTTTACGGTAATCGACGCAGATGCGTATGTTATTGTCTTTTTTTTCGGACAATAACCATAGACAATGAGTATGCCGAATTGGATGGTTCAATTATTCCTAACTTTATCATTTCATCCAACTCTTTCTCGACTTGAGTTTGGAAGTGGATAGGAATAGGATAAGGTCTGACCCTGATAGGAGTATGGTCAGTCAATACAATGTCATGTTCAATGACTGTAGTGTGTCCAGGAATGTCCATGAGAACATCCTGAAATGCTTGTAACATGGAAGAGATTTGTGACTGTTCCCTAGTTGATAAATTAGGTGAAATTGCAACATCCTTCCATAATTCCATAGAATGAAGTGGAAACATTGGAAGAGAAAGATTAACATCAGAGAAAGTAGATTCCTCATCCTGTGTGACAGACAGGGATGAGTAATGGCCACGAGCGACTGTAGCGTCATCCGTCACTTGAAAGATAGGTTGTAAGTACTCTGGACGTTCATAAAATTCTGCAAGCATATTTATGTGAAAAGTTTTATGCTTTCCGTCAATATCGACGACATAGTCGACATCAGAAATTTTAGATACAATCTCAAAAGGACCTTTCTAACCAATAAGAAGTCTATTTTCCCTGGAAGGAAGCAACACAAATGCTTTGTCTCCAGGACAAAGTTGACATAAGCATCTATTTTTATTTGCAAACTGTCTTGCCTTTGCCTTGGCAAATTCAGATGCGGAAGTTGCTAATTTGCAAGCTTCAATGATTTTCTGCCTGAGAGCAATGACATACTCATAAGAAGATTGTGTGTCATCACTAATGTCATTGGCAGCTATCAGATCGTGAAGCAAGGACATTGGGCCGCGCGGACGCACGCCAAAGACGAGCTCGGAAGGAGAAAACCTGGTATGTTCATTAGGAACCTCTCTATAAGCAAAGAGAGCAGCGGGTAAGACTCTGTCCCAATCCTGAGGATGATCCTCAGTTATTTTCCCAAGTAAATTTTTGAGAGTTCTATTGAGACGTTCGACTAGTCCATTAAACATCGGATGATAAATACTACTCAGTGATCTCTTGATATTAAGAGTAATCATCACCTGCGACATTGTCTCAGATATCAGTTGGGTGCCATGGTCTGACAAGATTTCCCTAGGGAATCCCAACCGCGAAAATATCAGCCAAAGAGCGTCTGCAATATCAGCAGTCGAAATGCTCTTCAGAGGTATGGCCTCTGGCCATCGAGTACACATGTCAACACATGTAAGAATAAATTGATGTCCTCTGGCTGATTTTATTTTGAAAGGACCAATGATATCTATCGCCATTTTCTGAAATGGACGGATAGGAATGTCCGCAGCCTGGATAGGTGCTGCATGGTGAGGACCTTTCGATTTTACTTCTTGACATACTCTACACGAGCAACAATAAAGACGTATGTCTCTGTTGACGAATGGCCAAAAGAAAGCCGCAAGAACTCTCGACTTTGTACGTGAAAATCCCATATGACCAGCGCATTGGGAGTCGTGAGCATGTTGCAGTATTCTAACTCTCATGTCTTTCGGAACAAGAATTTGTGAATGTATAGACATGTCTGAGTGCTATACCATACGCACTAGTACGCCATTCTTCATAGTGATCCAAGATTTGTGATCTGTGTCCTTATTTGGGTCACCTTTTTTTTGCCAGAACGAAGAATTTTTTTAACGAAATGTCTTCCTGTTGACTTTTGATAAAAGAGTCACGTGAAATCACATCATGATCATCTTGATCACGTACCTCAACACCTTCGGTCGATGTAGTCTGAGGCATATTCTGAGCTTGCGCTCTCGTGACAACTGCATTAGCAGCTTCTAAGTTATGTTCTTCCCAAGCAATAATCTGCTGCGGGGTACACTCTTTTATGCCATGTATACGCCCGACGATAAGATCCGCAATAGGATTCGGAAGCAGACATGCTTGGACCTCTCCTGTAAAGAAGGGAGTAGCTATACGGATGATAGTGGTAGAGTATTTTTCCACTGTGCCACCAAATGTTACACATTTGATCACTCTTCCAGTGGCACATGAAGGATCTACCAGAGATTGTCTAACCCCAATAGTGGTACATCCAGAATCAAAGAGGACTGAGACTGGATCACCATTCATAAGACCCCTATGTAGAATAAGAGATCCTCTCCCGTCATGCGCAGCTGCGGCAGGAAGAGCGGGCAGAGGATGACCGCAACTCAAGGTGGATATAGTAGTAGGTTCAAATAAAGTGGTGCACTGAGGGCATTGAGATGCTGTCCCATAATCAAAGGCAGAACAAGAACTAGCACTAGCGCTAGGTTTACTATTGTTTTGTTCATTACTAACTCCCTGTGACTCTTGTTCAGCACAGTTAGTATGATGACATGATCTGTTATTATTATGCTGCCATCTACCTTGATTACTATTTCCTTTGGAATTATGGTAATTACCCCTATTGCTATTATTATTTTGGTTTGAACCGCAGTTTTCACAATTGTGATTGTGATTTACACCTTGATGAAAATATCTATCAGACTGATACTGCTGTCTTCTTAAAGAATTATGGCGAGGATAGTTTTTATTGTGGCTACCCCTTTTAAAGTTACCAAATTTGTTGGAACCATAATTATGAGGGCTATCAGATTGCCTCCAATTCCTAGAAGACGAGCCTCTTTGGCATGAATCACTTTGATCCTGTCCAAAGTTACGCTTACTTTTCTTATCGAAGTTGCGCTGAGTACCTTTAACTTTACCTCCGAAATTAGAATTGTATGGAGTCGCAGAAGCCACGGGTAAACCTTCTTTAATCTTACTATTGCTAATCATTTGTTGTGGATGAGCAGTGACATATTGGCAACAATATTGTTCCATTTCTTTTATGTCCTTAGGTTTACGTTCGTGTATAAAGGCAAGAAAAGACTCATTAACAGATGACATTACTTTGTCTCTAAGCAACAAGTCCATAAGTGCTTCATAAGTATGTTCAGTCTTAGACAACTCTATCCATCTAGTGAAAGTAAGGCGTATCTTTCCTATAAAGTCTGAGAACTCTACACCAGATTCTGGTAATATAGTCTTAAAATGAAGATGGTAATCATCTTCTTTAAGCTGATATCTTTTCAATAAGGCTGCTCTGACAACTTCATAATTAGTCCTATCATGTTCTTCTATTGCCATTATAATATTTAATGGTTCACCTGTAAGTGAATTCAACAGTTGTCTAACATATTGTGCCTTATCTACTTTATATGTTACACAATTAAGTTCTAGTCTATCTAGATAGAACGTTATGTCATCTTTCATAGGGTTAAAATGAGGAAGTTTGAACTTATAATCATGACTTTCGTGCTTGAAGAAGTCACTTGAGAACTACTCATATTTGTCACTTTTAGTTTCTCTACCTCCAAAGCCATGAGTCTTTCTTCATGTTCCATTTTCTGTTTTTCTTTCCTCTCTTCAGCTTCCCTTATTAACTTCTTCTCCTCAAATTCTCTGTCTTGCTGAATCTTCCTTTCTTCAGCTTCTCTTTAATGCTTTTTATCTTCAAACTCTCTGTCTAGCTGAATCTTCCTTTCTTCAGCTTCCCTGTCTAGCTGTGCTTGAATCTTTTTCTCCTCAGCTTTTTGTGCTTTGGCATACTGAGCAAGCGCAAAATCTTCCAATTTATCATCAGTCTTGCCAAGGGCCAACCCTTGCTGGATGAAGAAATCTAATGTAGACATCCTGTCTACAAATGTGCTGTCAATATCTGAAATAGCAACACAAGTTATCCCAATCTCAGTGGGAGATGTCTTTTATAAAGACTATGTACAATTACCTTATTTATTAAGTCACCAGTAATCAGCTCAGTATATAATTTGCATCATATAAATAAACGTACATGATCAAGTATACATGAAGACTATATATTTTATCAATATCATGATAACTAAACAAAGACAAGCATCTAAACAAACGAAAACATTCGCAGAGGTCAAAAGAAAATACAGCTTAACTAAATCAAATGTTGTGAAAAATCACAATGATAACTGCGAAAAATTCACAATTATACAATGACAACACAGTGTATAAACAAAAGGGTGTAAAGAAATTAACAATAGAAAAGAGAAGGCAGACAAATACAAACTAAAACAAATAAAAAACTAAAGTACGGAGAAAAAAATAACGAAAACAACACTAACACATCTCGTCACAACTAAGAAAAAAAAATAAATAGCAACGAAAGTCGCTTGCAATTTCCACACTGAGAAATATGCACAATCCCTAAAGAACGCTTACAATACCCTCGGTTAAGTGGGATATTTACTGTAAGACCCTCCAACCTGAACCCGCAGAAAAACAAATACACCCTAACTCAACAAGTAAACAAAGAACAAGTAAAAAATAGCATGCATATAATGAATGTAACGAGGAAGGCTTATTTGCACATTAAATAAAGGCTAAGTTTAACACGTAAACCAGGCCACTTATCTTTAAGCTTAATCCTCTACAACCGCAAAGATGCAGCTCATTGCAGTACACTTGTAAACACAAGTAGATGTTCCACCGTTGAAGGTCACCGTAACTTGACAACGGGTGTAGTAGTCTCCAAAGTGGAGCTATCAAACCATACTCGACTTCAGTTGAGAATGTTTGTAGACTGTCGTAGTAAACAACAGGTTGCACTGTTCTATGTTTACAATTCGAGCTTGCACTTAAACTTGTGACGTGAACTTTGACACTTATGTCCTTCGATGATTGTCACAGTGTTAAACAACTTCATCAGCAGCTGTGGTCTATGTAGCACTATTGTAGCAGCTGTGGTCCATGTAGCACATTCTGCAGCAGCTGTGGTCCATGTAGTGATTCTGTATCATCCATAAATGTATACATCGATCAGCAGACGTTGACCTATTTCCTACTGTGTAGCTGACAACTAAACGTCAATCTTGTTTTCCGGATGTAAACATCCGGATGTGGGCAGGAAAATCCATGTCGTTGACAAAAACCCACGAATCTGGTCCACCAGATGTTGAAGGGTTATTTTCTAGATGTTGAATTCTGTTTGGTGTGTTATGAATGTTAGTACTTCAAGCGTGTCGTGTTGTCCTGGACAGTACCAAGTTGTGGCGAGAATCTAGGTCACTAGCGTGAGGTGCCGCCAGGGTATAGTAGACACATACATAATGTCAGTATTCCTGTAGATTCAGACGTGTAATACTTGTATAGCAATGTGGTTGATTGTGTAAGTGTGTAGATAACAGTGCTGATAACACGAAGGCCGTATAGGCTCTTGGACGTCTTCACATTAACTCACACAACCACAAGTAGAAGTCAGTGAAATAGGGAATGCTGCTGACGTTTACAATATTTATTCATGACGTACGATAATACGATGATGATGGACGAAACAGTCAATAGTATAGATCGAGTACATAATGTGTGTAGTTACAAAGGTCAGCTTCAGGCATCACAGATCCCAGACATGTAAACCCTGGCCTTCAAAGTATCTATACGCTGCTTAGACAGCGCAGACTTTGCTGGCTTGGCCATGTTCGCCTCATGGAAGATGGTCGCATCCCAAAAGATATCTTCTACGGACAATTAGCAGATGGCAAGAGAACAGTTGGGCGACCACAGCTGAGGTTCAAAGATGTGTGCAAGAGAGATATGAGGGCACTGGACATGGATCCAGCAACATGGGAGGATGAAGCTGCCGATCGCACTAAGTGGCGATGCTATTTACGGCACCACCTCAGATTGGGCGAAGAGAGGCTCACACAAGAAGCAGAGGTGAGGAGAAAACGTCAAAAGGAGCACCAGGAAAATAAGCAGCTGAGGGCTGCCACCTCAGGGGCGCATTCCCATAGTCAGTTATGACTGAAGGGGCTATTATTATTACTGGGGTACAGTATAATACCTCCTTGTGAGCTTCGCTCACCATGTCGCCATCAGCGATAAATGTACCTGTAAGATCTAAATGAGACGAAAAGATTGAATAATGTTTCAGTTACCTTCTTAAAGAATCCTTACCCTCTAAGGTAACACAAAACAGCTAATACTGGCATAAAGAAACACTCAGGGACGGAAGAATGACAAACAGTCATTCCCAGAATTTCTAATCCCTATCGAAAACTTGGCAGAGAGGAATCTACGGATCGGCACATCCGATTTTTAGCCTTAGGTACACTCTCTCTCAATCAGTCTCCCGGCTTTTGCCGCCAAGACCCCCGCGCATGCCCAAAGAGCATGGACCAGATCGAGGCAAACCCAGACCAGGCGTTTCCGCCCAAGCGGATGATATAGATACTCCATAAATGATCCTATAAATAGACTTAAGACATGTCAACTATAAGACATTGCCTGAGACAGGACAACATAAGACAGGAGAAGATAATCACCAGTCAAACCTGTCACAGAAAGACAATATACATTTATCTCTCTTTGATCACATTAAACAAAAAATACATTAGGTTGGTGTTTTTTTCCACCGTCAAAAATGACGGCAACACTTAGTTTACTCAAAAAAGCAGAAGCTTCATTTAGTTCATGAAGCAGATTTCTCTTGATGACAATTGAAGCACTGACCTTGTCTTCTTCAAGCAGCCAGAAGAAAATTGTTTCCAACTATTGAAAAAAATATATATTATGTACACCATAATAGTCAACTCATTGGTCTAGGAGGTCATATCCATTCATTGAATTGTTGTATTTCTCTATAATTTTCAGTTTTGCAATGTTCTTCCATGTGGTTATGGTCTCTACTTAGGCCTGAGAAAACACAAGAAAAACTGATTTCTTGGCCTTTTTATCTTTAAACAAAAGGCTGTAAACAACAGCTTGCTTGTTTGTGGCATGTACCTTCTGTATTCAAGATAACTAAGGTGCAGTCTTTTCCTTGTGAATGTCATCAGAGGCACGATACATAATATGATATAAAGCTTCATTTCTATTTTTTTTAAACGTGACTAAACCAAGGTGTATGCAATTCTGCAGATGTAGACCAGTAGTGATGAATGAATGGTTTCTTCTGAATCTCAATATTTAGTAGGACAGCAGTAAAAATATCCAGTTCAAAGGATTTGACTTTGTTCCATCTAGCATACATTAAATATTGTTTCAAAGGATTATTCTGAACACATTTGAGTTTGGTATAATAACTGATGCACTGACACATGTAATCATTAATTTCAACAGTAAATAAAACACTATATCATTTCAGTGGGGTTGACAGGTCAAACCCCTAGGTCACACCTTTTGACAAAACTAAATTGCTTTCTGTGTCAAGCCTTCAGCAATTTCTATCCACTGGGACATCTTGTGAGACTCTACTTTCCTCTCAACTTGTAGCTGCACTGTTAGCTTTACTGGTTGTTTGAATTGAGTTTTTTTTCCTTTACTGTCAGAAAGTTTATCAACTGTTATGCTTACTCATACCTGTTCATTCAGCTGCTCAGTATCCCCATTAGAATAGTCACTTTCATGAATATTGTAACCTGAAGTATTTACAAAGTCCTCATCTGAATCACTAAGACTAACTGAAAAACTACTGTCACTAAAATTCTCATCTGTTTACTGAGAAATAAGCAACTGTTCTTGATCAGCTTATAGCCAGTGTTAAGAAGATGAATCTATTGCCATTGCTCATAAACAAATGATTAGCAGCACTAATAATGGATATAAAGTAATATAAAATTTAAGCTTCATACATTTTTTTAGCATTTCAAAATGTTCACACAATCTGAATGTATTCAAATGATTTAAATCAGCTTATTGCCAGGTATTGTCATATTTTCTTTTCAAATTCAGACATCATGCTGGTGCAAGATATGGCTTGCAGATAAATGTAAAGAGCAAAGTCATGTGTAGTACTACGTGTGGGGTAGAATGAGTTTAAGCTGTTTGATATGACTTGTTCATGTTTAAGGTTAAAGCTAGCTGTAATGTAAGTACCAATTGCCAGTCTGGCAACATAAGAGACACAATCTCCTTATCCAAACTTGTTATTTTTTAAATGTATGAATAAAAATATTCAGTTTAGCTTCAGTTATAAATAAATTATTATTTTTTTTTTAAATGTCTAAATTGTGCCAGTGTTTGCATGTGTGTGATTTTCCATTTCCTAAAAGTAGTCTGTTTTTACATATCACAGTGTAAAAAACACCATAAATGGAACGGAAGGAAGAAAAGTAATGTGAAAGCTTGAAGTGTTTGGAATCATTTGTTTAAATGTGCTTTTAAATTTTCACCAGCAATATGTAGCACTTGTACCTCACAAGATCTTCATTTTCCCTGCCATACCTCACTAATCATTATATATTTGTTTTCATTCTTGCTTTAATTATTTATTAGTTGATTAATTTCCCGCTCCACTTTTCCATCACCTCTAGCTCTGCACTCCCTGTAATGGGTAGGGTGTATGTGGGTGGATGTGGAAGATCAAGCAACAGTCATACACTGCCCATCTAGCTCACTAACTAATGATTAATACACTAACTCGAACAACCAGTTCAATATCCAAGAATATATTATAACAGAAACAAGTCACAATGTGCACAGGGCCATTACAATCATTGGAGATATAACACATCCCAATTATTCTGCAAACACTCTGCTTCTCTGAATAACTACAGCAACGAAGTAAGCTACTTCATAAACAACCACTGCACAATACTGGCTCTCTACTCACGGACTACTCTAGATATCTGCCCTTCTCTTCTCTATGCTCTTCACTGTCTACTCTTTACTGACCATCTCTACTAACCCAACACACATCTCTCACCCACTGATCCCTTTCATTTGTATTCACCAAACATGTGAAAACCTTCCACACTTCGCTGAACTTCATTCATGCATATCTATAGCTAGCAGCCTGTTTTAATCTCTACTCACAACATCGCTTGTAACTAGAATAATACAACTCAAGCATACCCAAATCACAACAACTCAAACAACTAATTAAACTCCATTGGAGCATGGGAATATTCATACATGCAAAACATCATGACACACCCTACCAACGCTGTTGATGACTTGCTGATACTTTATTTAGTTCTCACCTTACTTACTCCACTCTTCCCTTTTGAATATATTTTTAACTGTGGTCACCTGCCCTATTGTTTCCTCTGCAATTTGTAACACTTTTCTTTATTCTTACTTCTTTTATTCCAGCTATGTTCTCATGTAGGGCGTGTCTTCTGTCTGTACTTATCAGCTTGTAAGGCTTCTCTCCAGTATGTATTCTTTTGTGTTGTATCAGATCAACAGACTGAGTAAACCCTACTCCACAAACATCACACTTGTAAGGCTTCTCTCCAGTATGTATTCTTCTGTGTTCCTTCAGGCTAGAAAACCATGTAAACTTTCCTCCACAAACATCACACACGTAAGGCTTTTCTCCAGTATGTATTCTTTTGTGTTCCTTCAGGTTAGAAGACCATGGAAACTGTACTCCACAAACATCACACTTGTAAGGCTTCTCTCCAGTATGTATTCTTTTGTGTTGCTTCAGGTTAGAAGAAAATGTAAACTGTACTCCACAAATATCACACTTGTAAAGCTTCTCTCCAGTATGTGTTCTTCTGTGTTGTCTCAGACCCGAAGACTGAGTAAACCCGAATCCACAAACATCACAATTGTAAGGCTTCTCTCCAGTATGTATTCTTTTGTGTTCCTTCAGGCTAGAAGACCATGGAAACTGTACTCCACAAACATCACACTTGTAAGGCTTCTCTCCAGTATGTATTCTTTTGTGTTGCTTCAGGTTAGAAAAACATGTAAACTGTACTCCACAAATATCACACTTGTAAGGCTTCTCTCCAGTATGTGTTCTTCTGTGTATTATCAGACCAGTAGACTGAGTAAACCCTACTCCACAAAAACCCTACTCCACAAACATCACACTTGTAAGGCTTCTCTCCAGTATGTGTTCTTCTGTGTTGTATCAGACCAGCAGACTGAGTAAACCCTACTCCACAAACATCACACTTGTAAGGCATCTCTCCAGTATGTATTCTTTTGTGTATTTTCAGACCGCAAGATTGAATAAATCCTACTCCACAAACATCACACTTGTAAGGCTTCTCTCCAGTATGTGTTCTTCTGTGTTGTATCAGACCACCAGACTGAGTAAACCCTACTCCACAAACATCACACTTGTAAGGCATCTCTCCAGTATGTATTCTTTTGTGTATTTTCAGACCGCAAGACTTAATAAATCCTACTCCACAAACATCACACTTGTAAGGCTTCTCTCCAGTATGTATTCTTTTTAGTTTTATCGGAGTAGAATATTGTGTTAGCATTACACCAGAAACATCATGTTCATAAAGGTTCTGTTTCTTTTTACTCTGCATGTCGTTAACAAATTCACGACTCATATCAACCCCATCAAGGTCACCACTTTTCTTTCTAATGTCATCTGACTCACTTTCATTTTGAATTGCGACCTTAAAATCATTCTGGGTCTCACCAATGTTTGCTGATCTGTCATGACTAGTAATGGGATGTACAGCTACATCACTTAAAGTTGTTCCAGACTCATCATAATTGTCATTTGTCAACAATGCAAAACTGGTATAATCATTCTTGCACAATCTGTCCTTGATGTTGATGCCCTGGGCTTGGTATGGCACATCTGAAATTATATGGGATTTAGAAAGAAATAAATAACTAAGCAGTCAGTTATTAGATATCTTAAATTGTGTAGCTCTATAAAAAGACATACAGCTGCATCAAAATTTAAAACTGGGGATAAAAAGCCATTATGGCAACATTACATTTCATTCTAAATCTTCAATATCCTTTATTACAAAAAAATAGTTAATTTTCTTCATTATGTGCACGATTTTTTAAAACAAATGTTTACATTAATGTCTGCACAGATTCATTTTGCCAGATTTTGCTGAATGTTGTGAGTGGACTTAGTATAGTATATTTTTAGAAAATTCATATTAAATTTAGTTATGGGAAGCGTCAAGATGTTTTGCAAACAAGAAAATTATTTTAAAATAATAATAAAAAAACAAAGCAGCTTTAAAAGCAAACATTTCTTACAAGAGTGAAATTACGGTGAAATTTTTGTTGTTGTTGTTTTTGTTTTTTTTTAATTGCAGAAGTCTTTAACTGCTCAATCTGAAAAAGTTTAAAGGCAAAGGTTAAATACTCTGCTGTATCAGTGTGATGTGGCTGGTACCAAACTGTATTGACTACTGTTGTTCCTTTGGATCTACTGGTTGCAATTAGAGCAGGAACATGCTGCATGGGCAACAGCTTGATCTCCATATAACTGTGCCCAGCTCGCAATCTGGACAGGACACTCCAGCGTTACCCTATAAGTGTCGGGCCAACACAGGAAGTAGCGTTAATAGTCATAAGCTTCTTGCCCACCTGGTGTAAGGCATGGGAGCAGGGGTTAACTCTGACAGGTGGAGAGTGTTACTAGCTTCTTTTAAGTCTCTTAGGTATTGTTAGCATTTGACTGGTCTGTCGGGCCTGCTAATGTGGCCGACGTACTTTTGAATGAAACGAATATCTTGTGGGCTATTATTCTGTCATATGATGATGATCTGGTTATAATGGCAATGAAAACTCAGTAATGATCAACGAGCAGCACAGACATGCTGGACTCATTGCAAGAGTTAGTTACGAAACATATTTATTTTACAATACATTGACATCAGTGGTTTAGACACACCGACCACACTAGCCGCTGCCACATCAAGGTTAGCGGAAGCACTATGGCAACAAATTTTAGGATGCGCAGGTTTACGATAATAACCATGTTAAAAGATTTGAGCATATATATATATAATATATATATATATATATAATATATATATATATATATATATATATATATATATATATATATATATATATATATATATATATATATATATATATATATATATATTATATATATATATATATATATATATATAATGACGATCCAAAAACATCTCCTAGCGTTGTACTGAATGCACTAACAACTGACTCCACTGGTCAGGTTGAAGCTCTGCAGTAAATGGTACTGGAGGAATATGTATCTGAGGCTGGATACATGAACAAGCCAATTCTGGCTGAATATCACTGGCTAACAAAAAAAAAATTTTTTTTTCTTTCTCTAACATTTCTATATTTTTCTGGTCAATTTTAATGCGCTGTTTTTAAATTTGCAAACCGTTTTTCTCTATCAGGTCGGGATCTCTAGAAATACGCAATTGAAGTTTTTTAACAACGTATACAGTATTACAACATCATTTGTACAAGAAGTATAACAGTTATGTAGGCTTGAATTTCTCTGCAGTCGACTTTCGTTGGTGAATGGCATGTGGTACATTGCGATGAAGCATCCAACAATAATCGGCAAGCATGGTCACATTCCACCGTCCTTGATAACGTGACTCCATTATGGCGATATCTTGATGGAATCGTTCTCCATGTTCATCGCTGACTTCGCCAAGGTTGTCAGGGAAAAAGTCAAGATGCGAATCGAGCAAATGGATTTTGAGGGACATGTTACAGCCATAATTCTGTATGCATCTATGCACTGCTTAACAGTATGCACATAGTCGACAGATTTGTGATTTCCCAGAAAGTTATCGACGATCGATTTGAATGCCATCCATGCGCGAAGTTCACTACCATGTAACAAGTTCTCGAATTGTTTGTCTGCAATAACTTTCCTAATCTGAGGTCCTACAAAGATACCTTCCTTTGTCTTTGCATCGCTAACATGCGGAAACTTTTCTCGAAGATAAGTGAAAGCTTTGCTCGTTTTATCTAACGCTTTTACGAAATTCTTCATGAGCCCCAACTTTATATGTAACGGTGTAATGATGCTGTCTTTGTTAACTAATGGCTCGTGTATTACATTTTTATGCCCGAGCTGCATACGATCCCTGATAGGCCACACCTTTCTTGCATAATGTTCCTGTCTGTTGTGGCTGTCCCATTCACATAGGAAGCAACAAAATTTAGTATACCCAGTCTGCATGCCCGTGAGAATTGCAATGACCTTTAGGTATCCACAAATCCGCCATTGGTAGTCATTGTACTTTATTTTTGCCAAAAGTATAGCCATATTGTCATAAGTTTCTTTCATGTGAACAGAGTAGGCGACTGGAATTGATGAAAATAAATTTCCGTTATGCAATAACACGGCTTTTAGACTAGTCTTGGAAGAGTCGATGAAAAGTCGCCATTCGTTGACTATGTGCTCATGGCCGAGCTGCACCATTAGACCGTTTACATCTTTGCAATAGCAAATGTCATCATCCATCTCAAAGTATTGAACAAGTTCTCTGTGTCTATGACAAAATTTAGATATCGGAGTATTGGGCGCTAAAAGATTCCATTCTTTGAGTCGCGAACCGAGTAATTCCGCTTGATAAGAGCGAGATCACGTATTAGATCTGAAAGTTCTGAATGGTTAATTAAGTGAACACCATCATTCACCGGTATATATAATCCAAGTCAGAATTAGTTTCAAAAGCACGTAAACTATCACTTTCTGATGGTTCATTCACGTCTAACGGATATTGTTCTGGTGGAACTGGGATCGGACACGTGATTGGATCATGAGGCACTGGTTTCGAAACCGATTCAATATTTGGATAAACCACAGACTTTCTAGTTTTAAAAGTGAAACCATGGATATTTGTCAAGCAGAAGTAACAATCAGTAGCGTGATTTGTCGGTTCACGGCATATTACTGGCACTCCAAAAGGCATCGACTTATGCTTCGGCGATTTTCGTAACCAACCTGCCAATGTATTTGCACAAGTCGAACAAACTGCATTTGGTTTCCAAGATTTATTTGCATCATCAACTTTCGAATCGAAATAAAGTTCATATGCTTTCTTTAGTAATGGTGTAAAGTTTTTCTGGTGAACACGATCGGTAAAATATCCGCACACGTAACAGAACAGATCAGCCAAATTTCTACAACTTCTAGAAGCCATATTTCGCTCAGAATTATTTCAAAATACAGTAACTATTTGAAAAATAGCGTAACATATGTCATGCATCTTTTAGCAATATTCGCTCAGTTATTAAGTAGAATTATTTTAAGTAATTTTGAAAAATTAATTTTTAACCCATATGTCATGCATCTTTTAGCAAAATAAAAAGTAGAATTATTTTGCCCATTATCACCACCCGGTCGCCAAGCGGTTTTTAATTAGCATTCCCTTTTAGCAGTATAAAAAGTAGAATTATTTTGCATTTTATTAATTTTTAATAAGTTATATAGTAAAAATGAAACGGAGCAAATAACGGTTTCCCAAAAATATATTTATTCACAAATATCTTAAGAACCTGACGTGATAGAGATAAACGGATTTCAGATTTGAAATCAGCGCAAGAAACTGACCTAAGAACACTTATTCTTATATAAGAAAGAAAAATGTTGTTTGTCAGTGTTATTAACGATACATTATTCTTGACATATCTGGCACAAGAAAAACAACATCATCTCGCAGATGATTATAATCATTTCATGGCCGTGTCCTCCCTAGACTTGGGATAAGACCACGAAACAAAGAACGTCTGCTCACGACGAAGGATCTATGGATCTGCCTCAAGTACATTGCCTGTATGGCAACAAATCACCACATCATACCGTGCCATGCCTAGTTTAATACTGGTGCATGGTTGTACACAAATAACATTACAAAAAATATCACTGCTGTGCTCAGATGCATGTCTGAAAATCCCAGGCGTATATATGGTAGCTTTAAACATCTATCTGACCCTCAATAAATATAAAGTCTTTAACAGAGAGGTACTAGTATCGTCGATTTTCAAAAAGCCTTTGATAGTCAACACCGCCCATCATTGTGGAAGTTACTTACAATCTATGGTTTTCCAACAAAATATGTGAATATAATCAAAGCGCTATATGACAATGCAAGATGTTGTGTTAAAACAAATAAAGGGAATACAGAATGGTTTACAGTAGAAACAGGGGTGAAACAAGGCTGTATTATGTCACCACTACTTTTTGGAATAGCTATTGATTGGGTTATGAAAAACTATACCCACAACGAACAATTAGGTATAAAATGGACAGATGGAAAGTCCCTGGAAGACCTTGATTTTGCAGATGATTTAGCATTCTTAAGTCCAACACCCAGACAGGCCCAGGAAGCAGTAAATAATCTGTGTCATCTCTCGGTTAAAATAGGTCTCCAAATAAATGTCTTTAAAACTAAAGTTATGAACTTTTCTAACGAGACCTTCGATATCATCCTGAACGGGGAAAAACTACAGAAAGTTGAAAGTTTCAATTATTTAGGCAGTAAAATGACTCAGGATGGTGACACAACAAGAGAAATTCATACTAGAATTGCTTTGGCAGCTAGCGCCTTCAATAGATTGTCTAACATTTGGAAATTACGATCACTGAATATACATACCAAGCTTTGTATGTTTAATTCGAATGTTATCTCAGTGTTAACATACGGCTGTGAAAGTTGGAAAATAACAAAATCATTGGAGAACAAGCTGAATACATTTGAGAACAAATGTCTTAGAAAACTCATGAACATCAGTTGGAAAGAATTCAAGACTAATCGACAAATAAGAGAAGACTCTAAGCAGAAATATGTCTCCGACTATATAAGGAAAAGACGATGGTCATATATTGGTCATGTCCTACGAATGCAAAACAACAGAATACCACTACAGGCGCTCACTTGGGTTCCTGAGGGTAAGAGGAAAAAAGGAAGACCAAAAGAAACACTTAGAAGAACAATAATAATAGAAGGAAGAACGTTGGGCCTAAATAATGTGCAAGAGTTAAGAGGAGTGGCGTCACAACGAACAACCTGGAGAGCACTGGTTTCTGCCTTATGCGCTGTGTTTGGTGCTTAAAGAATTTATTATTATTATTATTACTAGTATCTCACAAGACAGCTATCACCTCCTTCAAACTGGGCAATCCCTGATCAATTAGGTGTTGTCCCGCTATTGTTAGCTTTCCCCATTGGGTGCATGGGGACTTGGGTCAAACCCAAACTGTGGACAGAACATGTCACACCAAACAATAATCACAAAAAGAGAATTAAAAGAAAGAAATAAAATATCAGATTGGAATGTCTGGAACATCTGGACTATGTTGACTGGACTATAAAAAATACTAGCAGTACATAAACGATGTCAGGAAGACAGCCTTATCAACCACAAACTGAAACAAATTCAGGTGGATATAGCGGTACTTCAGGAAATGCACCTGGCAGTTAATAAAACTAGAGGACACAGAGAAGATTTTCAAAAAATCACAAACTAAGATGGTTGAACCGGGTGAGAATGAATTAGAATGCCTGATAGCACTCCACCTGCAAACTAGTGCAGGATCCATTACTCTTGTCAGTGTGTGTGATCCTACATTGTACTCTGCCTCAGAAGCTAAAGACAAGTTGTATGAGAATCAAGCAGCAATCAAAAGCACACCTAGGCAAGAAAAACTTCTCCTTAGTGACTTCAATGCTAGAGTAGGTGTCAATAATGTTTCATGTCCATCATGCCTGGGCAAGTTTGGTATTGGCAGGATGAATGAAAATGGACAACGGCTCTTGAAGTTGTATGTCCATCATGATCAACACCTACTTTCAGACAAAACCCCAGTATAGGGTGTCATGGAGACACCCTTGATCCAAGCACTGGCACTAACTGGATCTGATTCGTGTTAGAAGACCACTTCTCAAGTCTGTACCATAGTGCAGACTGTGATACACATCTCTCCTTAGTTTGATTCAAAATTAGAGCACAACCAAGAAAGCTATCTGATGTCAGACATGAAGGGAAATCATGCATCAATACCAGTAAAATGTTAGACCCTGTCATGATCGCACATTTTACCACAACCTTCAAGAAAGTGCTCAGTTGCCCATAGCATTAAGATGCTGTTACCGAAAACTGGGAGCACGTACAGAACATCATTCAAAGTACTGTGCTTGCCACCTTTGGTAAGAAGACAGCCAAATGACTGGTTTGATACTTCATCAGATGTGATGACACCTGTAATTGAAGATAAGCTCAGTGCTGTGATTGAATACAAACATTCACTGAGTGCTAGAACCCAATAGATCTGAAGGCTACGAGAAGCAAAATCCAACAAACTGCTCAACATTGTACAAATAATTATTGGCTCCAGCTCAGTGAGAGCATCCAGACTGTAGTGCAAACAGGCAATACTAGACACATGTGTTGCAGTATAAAGAAAGCCCATGGTACTCAAAAGAAAATAAGACGACACCGCTAAAAATCGTCAGTGGGGAGAAACTAACTGATAAACGTAAACAGATGGAGAGGTGGGTCGAGCACTACTCTGAGCTTTACGCTAGAGACAAAACCGTCATGCATGCATGCATCCCTTGATGCTGTCAAATGTTTACCAACTATAGAGGAGCTGGATGCTGAACCAACATTGGAACAACTCAGCAAGGCCATTGATAGCTTAGCCTCTGGCAAAGCTCCTGGCAGTGATTGAATTCCTCCTGATTTAATCAAATGTTGTAAGATTACATCCACTCTACATGGTGTTGTGCCAGTGATGAGAGGAGTCAACTATCCCTCATGTGAAAAGCGAAGATTGTAATGCGTTATAACAATAAAGGAGACAGAAGTGATTACAATAACTACAGAGGCATCTCTCTTCTTAGTGTGATGGTTTGGGCAGAAGGATTTAATTTTACACAAGTAATAAATGTTTGATCTAGTCTACAGTGTTTATTTGTGTTCATGTTGGCATTATCTAACAATCTAAAGGAATTCAACATTTGCCATCTCTGAGGATGACAAACTTGTGACATGCAGGAAATGTAAGGAGAAATGACCCTCATTTATAGTGATCTTGACGCTGTCTGACACAAGTGGAATATACCTTGGTTGAGAAGGAAACAGTGAAACATGTGACGTTGTTAACAGATAATGTGGAAATGCTATCACCAGTAAGCGGGAAGACATCTTCGAATTCTTGTGCTATATATGTGATCTAATTTTCAGTGGATCTGTGTTGTCTGAATCCTGCTTGTTGAGGGGTTAATAGGTGTTTGTTTTCAAGGTGCCACATCAGTCTGGTATTAATCATGTGCTTCATCAGTTTTCCTACACAGCTTAGTAGGCTCATTGGTCTGTAACCATTTGATTCTTTCAGATCCTTGTCTTTCTTTTGGTATATATATTATCGCTGAAAAGATAAAATAATACAGACCCTGGATGACCTCAGAATTATCATCTCTCATCTCAACCCATAACCCGTCATGGGTCATAGGGGTGCCATGGTGAAAGCATCAGCAGACAGGGTCCTCCACTGCTCTCCATCAGCAATGCATACAAGTGTGGAAAAACCGTGTCCTGCCCATTCTTTGATGTTATCAGCCCAGGATTTTCTTTGCCTTCCTCTTCTCCGTTTACCTTTGACTGTTCCCTGCAAAATCGTTTTCAAAAGGGAGTCATGACGAGTTACATGCCCAAACCAGGCAAGCTTTCGACGTTTCACTACTGACAAAAGTGGTTCTTGGTGGCCTGCATAGGTGTTTATTTTCTCTCTAACATAGACATTTGTTTTGTGCTCTTTATAGCAAATGCGCAAAATTCTTCTATAACATTTATACTCAAAAGCCTGAATCCTTCACTCCGTATCTGCAGTGAGTGTCCAGCCCTCACACCCATACAAGAGAATAGATAATACAAGTGATTTGTATAATTTGATCTTCACAGGAAAAAACATGTTTCTTATGGCTATTCACCAATATCTTGCTTTTTTTTCTATAATAATTTCCATCCCATATTTTCCTGTTACTTTCTCCAGTCTAGAGGTAAGGTCTTGAAGTTCTGATTCTGTTCCAGCTATCAGATCAATATCATCAACAAAACGTAGATTGCAAAGAGATCGGCCTCCAATTAATATGGTTGTTTTATAATCGTAGAGAGCCTCCTGCATAATATGTTCTAGATATATATTAAAGAGCACTGGGGACAGGATACATCCCTGGCGAACTCCTACAGTTGTTTTGAAAAAATTCTCCAATGTCATTGCTTGCAAAAACAGCACTGCTTGCGTCCTTGTATAGTGCTTCAATGATATCTATGATGTTGGTATCAAAATTGAATTTTCTCATTATTTGCCATAAGCCTTCATGCCAGACTCGATCGAAGGCTTTTGTGAAATCGATGAAGTTATGGTATAAATCGTGTTGATGCTGGAGATGTTTTTCGATCAGTAATCTAATATTGAAGATTTGTTCTGAGGTACTTCTTTTTGGTCTAAAGCTAGCCTGTTCCTCGGACAAGATTTCTTCTGATTTCTGTTTTATT
Organism: Oreohelix idahoensis; assembly: GCA_024509875.1. Taxonomy (NCBI): domain Eukaryota; kingdom Metazoa; phylum Mollusca; class Gastropoda; order Stylommatophora; family Oreohelicidae; genus Oreohelix; species Oreohelix idahoensis. The sequence continues at coordinate 101,661 of JAMPIV010003519.1, forward strand.
CTGTTCAAAAGTATCCTTAACATCACTTTACTTGGATGACTAATAAGGCTAATGGTTCTGTAGTTCTTGCACATTTTTAGATTTCCTTTCTTTGGAAGCGGTATTACTAATGACTGCGTCCACTCTTTTGGCCATTTTTTTTTACTCCATATCTTCTGGCAAATTGTTGTCATGATTTTTACTATATCTGATCCTCCATATTTCAAGAGCCTTGCTGGGATATTATCCACACCCGGTGACTTTCCTCCTTTCATCGAACATTTAGCCTCTTCCACTTCTTCCCATAATATTGCTGCATTTCCGAGTTCCCTGTTTTCGCACTTAATGTTGTTTAATATGCTATAGTCGGTGTTGAGTTTACAGTTATACAATTCTTTACAATATTCTGTCCACCTTCTCATTACAGCTGTTTTTTTCATTGAGCAGAGCCCCATTGCTATCTTCTATGACAGTTACCCTGGGCTGTTGGGGTTTTGATAGTCTTCTTAATGTGTCAAAAGCTGCCTTGCTGTTACCTTTTATTAGCCCCGTATTAATGGACTCACATTGATCAGCTACCCATTTTTCTTTGGCCTGTTTCATTTTCTTTCTAATATTTTATTCACCATACTGTATTGCCATGCTGCTTCAGGAACCTCTTTCTTAACCTTTTTAATTTCCCGCCGTGTATCACATAACTTCAGAATGTCATCTGTAACCCATGGTTTGTTTATTTTCTTTCTTTTACCAAGTATTTCTGTTGCTGATTCAATGAGCACGTCTTTCATGTTCTCTGTGATTGAGTTGATATCATCCTAAAAAAAGTTAAGAGCTGCGAACTTTCCTACAACAGTTGCCTCAAAGATTCCCGTGATTTCTGGATCTTTCAGTTTGTCTAAATTGAATCTTAACTGAGAACATCTGTTTTGATTATAGTTCTTTTTGAGTTTAAGCTTGAGCGTCATCAATACCATGTCGTGATCACTACCAATGTCGGCGCCAGGAAAAGTCCTAGTCTTGGCTTTATTAATACTGGACTTGAATCTTTTGGATACAAGAATAAAATCAATTTGGCCATGTATCTCAGTTTTCGGGGGGATGCCAGGTTGTTCTTCTTTGATAACTTATGAGGAAATAGTTGTATTTGCAAAGGTTTAGTTTATAGTTGCTGGCAAATTTTAGTAGCCTTAGTCCTCGATCGTTGGTTTCTCCTGTCCCAAATTTCCCCACTGTGCCAGCCCCACTGACCTGTTATGCATCTCTGGCCCTATTTAGCATTGCCAATCACCTAGTACGATGAGAAGATCTTTCTTTTGAAAATTTTCTTGTTTCATCCAGATTTTCATAAAATGTATCAATTGCATCATCCTCATAGGTCAGTAGTGGTTGGCATTATACTTGTATGATGGAGATGTTCTTTGGATGTGCTGCAATTACGAATGGTGATTAGCCTGACTATTTATTGGGGTGCAGCTGATGACAGAGTTCAATCTATGTTTATGTACAATGAAAAACCTACTCCATGCTGATGATGTTTGGACTCATCTCCACGAAACCAAATTTTGTGACCCATCATCCGTTATTGATTCACCTAATCCTGTCCATCTGACTTCTGCTAGGCCCAGGAAATGTCCCACGAGTATCTAACAAGTTCATGTGTTTAGTTCTGGCTGATTTTCAGCACCACTCATATAGCGTGCGTACATTCCAAGTTTCCAACAACAAAACTTTTCTTAGGAAGTTACAAAAGGATGGGTTTTAAAAAAAAAAAAAAAAATCGAAAAAGGTGATTCGTCTTACGAGGGGACAAAAGACAAAGAAATAATCTATGTTACGGGCGAACACAAGGCCTTCGTCAGGAAAGGAAAGAAAGTGAAGGTTAGGATAAGACACAATAAGAACTTAAATAAATATAAAAAATAAACCCTAGGTACTTCCCTGAAGGCAAGGCATCGAAATCCTATCACTATTTGCTGTCCGCTGATGGACCAGCGGTGGCTGAAAAGGAAGTGACTTCCCCCACCGGATGTACACAATACATACTAAGAGAGAAAAAACTAAAAAACGAAACTGAACAATAAACTACCCAAGCATAATAATAGTGGGGACTGGAAATAGAAGAGGACAGAATGAGTGGGAGATAAATAAATATGAAATAAAAAATCAAGATCAAATTATGAAAACAGTGTATATTCATTACATATTTATGGAGGATGGCATAAAAATAGAAGAATAGGATAATAGTGGGAAAGAGTCAAAATAGAGCAAGAAGAGGAAAAGGGTGACCTCAGACAAAGGTGTGTAAAGTGTTGAGACCGGCTGGTTTTAGACACCTCATGCGGTGGATTAAGACGGTTCTCAAGCTGTTCTCGGCTGGGCAGTGTCAGAGGAGCAGGATCGGATTATTGTGAACCTGGTGATGTCCATGGGACCATACCATGGTGGTCAGGACCATTGAAGTGTATGGCAAACTGGTGTGGACTTTTTTGCTGAGAGATGTCATTTAAATGCTGGCTGAATTGTCCCCAAGTCGTTTTGCCTGTTTGGCCAATATAGGTTTTGCAGCAACGTTTACATATGATCGTATAAATGACATTGCGCGATTCACACGTGAAGCTACTAGTGATGGTGTACGTAGCCTTAGGGAAGGACACCTTCTGGGTTGAGATGACATACTTTCACGGGCTGCATCGTGTCCGACCACAGAGTAGTCTGCCAGTGTGAGTGGCATTCTCCTTGGGGAGACGGATGTGAGCAAGATCATCCTTCAAGTTCTTGTCGCGTCTATATGCCACCAAAGGTGCTTCACCGAATACTTCTTGGGTCACAGGCTCTGCTTGGAGGATAGGGAGGTCGGTGGAAAAAGGATCTGTTTGACAGCAGTACTGTGAGGGTGATGGGTCAAGATTAATTTGACTCTATCCGAAGTGGATTTATAGTGAGGTTTGAGGGCCTCCTGACGAGAGATGGGGGAGCATCAGAGGTGCAGAGGTGAGGAACATGTTCTGGATAAAGTCTGTTACGGAAGAAATCCAACATCTCATTTGCTCGGAAGTGGAAGTCATCGTCGTCTTGGCATAAACGGCGGAGGCGGAGAAGTTGTGAAAAAGGAAGGGAGTCACGACAGGCCCGAGGATGAGAAGAGGTATACAGGAGGTAGCTGTGGGCATCTGTCGGATTGTAGTATACTGAGGTATTAAGGCCGGAGGGCGTGATAGAAATAGTAATGTCAAGGAAGTTGACAGATACTGTGGAGACGAGGGAGGTGAACTTGATGGTGGGGTGAAAGTGGTTCACAAAGTCGATGAAGCGGTGTAAATCAGTCTCAGACATATATGTGAGACCTATGCCATCATCGATATATCTGCGGTAAAACCCAGGGAAAGGACCGGAGTATTGTTGCCATATCTGATGCTCCAAGTGGCCCATGAATAGACCGGCATAGCTGGGACCCATCTTCGTTCCCATGGCAACACCACTAATTTGGTCAAAAAACTGACCATTGAATTCAAAGGAATTCAGTTGAAGGACCAGTTCAGCAAGACGGAGAAGAGTGACAGTGGATATAGAAGGGCAAGTGCGTTGGTTCAAGAAAAAAACGAGGAGAGCTCGGAGACCCCCATCAGAGTGGGGAATAGAGGTTTTATACAGAGAACAGACGTTACTAACAAGAAAAGACGATAGGAGCAGTCTGCCTATGGGAGTCGGATAGAGGAGAAAGTTTTGTAAGAGCATGATTGGTGTCTTTGACAAAGGAGAGGGAAGATTCTCAATGATAGGCTGGAAAATGTTATCGAGGAAGTCAGAAATGTGTTCAGTGTTAGGACAGGAACAGGGCTGAGACAATAGGTCTGCCACGGTTGTTTGATCTATATGAATTTTGGGGAGCATGTACAGTACAATACAGGCTTTGCCCAAAGAGCTGTCATGAATCTAAATAGAGAAGATGAGATGCTTCAGGGGTGTGGGGAGAAAAGAGCTTTATAGTGATGCGAAGCCCCCTCTTCCAATATTTTGTTACAATGTGATTTTTAGTGAGACAGTCACATCCCGCTGGTACAGGGCCAGTAAAAAGAGCCA
>JAMPIV010003520.1:0-205000 GCA_024509875.1 Oreohelix idahoensis
ATCAAAACTCAGTTGAAAAGAAATATGGTATCTTTCAAGGCGACAACATCCTGGACCTTGCAGCAATTCTAACGGTCATTACAGGACTTTAAGTAGATGTCTCATACATGCAGTCCCGGATGCGAGGGATATTTTTTTGTTAGCCGGTTGAGATAAGTAAAAACGTCGTGTTGTTATTACACCGTTTTACGTGTAGCTGCATCTTATCTCGTAATATGTCCACTATTTCTTTATTCATGTTGCATGTTCTATGTTCAATGTTTTTTGTGGGAGGTAGGGAGGTCGATCTGACAAACGAGGTTCATCTCGAAGCCGATTCGGGCTCTTTGTCAGATGTTCTGTAGGTTTTGAATTATAAGTTTCAATTGAGCGATAATTCCGGTTCAAGGCTAGAAACCTTGCTGTAGTTCCGATCGCTACTTGCTTCTTATGATAGTAGTTGTTTAGCTGTTCCGTCAAGTTTTAATTGTTGTTTTCATAGCTATTTTTATTCGTACCTTAGTTTTATAATGTATTTTGTATGTGATTATTGTCCTTCTAACCTGACTATCGTTCAGTTTTTTACAAAACATATGTTTTTACACTGTGTTGTCAACTGTCTTGTGCATTATCGGATCGTAGATGTCATCGTAATTTTTTACGACATTCTATTTTAGTTCCACATTTTTATTTTAGTTGATTTCTACGACTGTTTTCATTTGTCTTGATTATCGTGTCGTGTCAGTATTGGTCTATTGTCTGTCACGTTATTGCTTTCATAACATTTCATGTTATAAATTACTTTATTAATTATTAATATAATTGCCTATTATATGACTTGATTTTACCGTTCTAGGACAGGAAAGAAGACCACTCGTTATAGTAACACTTTTAAGTAGTATTAGTACATAATAATATTGAATAATGTCTACCTTAGACTATTTTATTAAGCAAGCTAAGGCGCTTAATATACCTCCTGAAGAGATTAGATCATTTGTTATGACAGAATATAAAGAATCTCAAAGGTTGGAATCTCAAAGATTAGAAGCTGAGAAATTAAGATTGAAAAATTTGAGATTTGAGGCGGATGAAAATGAGAAAAAAATGAGATTGGCTGCTGAATTAGAAGAGAAACGGGCTGAGGAAAATGAAAAGAAGTTGAAATTTGAGGCAGATCAAAATCGGATTGAGGCTGAGGAAAATGAAAAGAAGAGGAAATTTATAGCTGAGGAAGAGGAGAAAAAAATGAGATTGGCCGCTGAATTAGAAGATAAACGATTTCAGCGTGAGGTAGAACAGAAAAGATGGGATGCTGAAGAAAAATTTAAAAGAGATGCAGCAGAAAAAGAAAGGCTACTTAAAATTGAGATGGACAATAAGCAAAGAGATGCGGCAGAAAAAGAAAGGCTACTTAAAATTGAGATGGACAATAAGCAAAGAGATGCTGCAGAAAAAGAAAGACTACTTAAAATCGAGATGGAAGTTAAACAAAAGGAAATGGAAGAAAGGAGATTGATAGCTGAACAAAATACAAGAAGACTTCAGCTTGAGACAGAAGAGAATGAAAAGAAACGTCAGCATGATTTGAAACTTGCCGAACTGGAATTTGATAGAATAAGATTGTCAAGTGAATGTAATACACAAAAGACTCAGGAAGGCCAGTCTTCATCTAGACATGAGAATTTTAGAGAGATTCATCTCAAATTGCCTAAATTTACTCCACAATCCGACGATGTCATATTTTTTTTGGACAGGTTTGAGGCTACATGTCGATCGTACAACTTGGATAAATCATTATATTGCACCCACTTATCCAGATTACTAACAGGAGAGGCAATGGCTGTTTATCACACTACTAGCTCTATAGATAAAAATGATTATGATGCTCTCAGGGCCGCTCTTCTAAACAAATTTCAGATGTCAGAGGAACAATACAGACTTAGGTTCAAGTCTATGCTCCCGCAATCTAGCAAGAATTTTGATGATTTTCTTTCTCAAATACGTCTTACCTTAGAACGATGGATAGAACTATCCAAGGTAGAGAAATCGTATGATGGTATTTTTGACTTATTACTTCGCGATAAAGTTTTATCAGCAGTAAGTCCTGCATTTCTTGCGTTCCTACATGAACGTAAACCTGGTAATATAAAAGAAATGTCAGAACATTGTAAAAATTTCTGCACCGCTCATCCTAACATGGATGTCAGCAATGCACAGCTTAAAGACGATTTACCCGTTGCTTTCGCCATGCAACAAAACAATTTCCCTAGAAATCGTTCGATAAGCAGCGATAGAAATTTTCAAAGGGGAAGTAATAATAATTTCAACTTTTGTCATTTTCAAAAGGGGAAACAATACTCACATTCTGCTCCATTTAATGTATCATGGGGTCAAGCTCACAGATCTCGAGATTTTAGTAACAACAATCCTAAATATAATCAAGGTAATAATAATAAACAACATTGGAGATCTCAATCATATCATCCAGAAAATAGAAATAGATTTATGAATAGGTCATTTCGCTAACATCACAACAGTGAAAACTTTCATTGGCGGACTCAGCCAAATTTTAATGATAGCAGAAACAGTAATTATAGCAATTTTAATGACAATAATCAGGTTCGATCGCGACGAAGAGATAGATCGTCGAGCAGACCACGACAACATTCAAATGTTGCTTCAATTGAATCACAAACTAACAAAGGTAATGATACTAATGTTAATCAACATAACGCTATGTCTTGTATTGATCTAGAACAGGTAAAGACATGTCAAGAATGCTCAACGCTATTCCAGCCCAAGGCGATCACGACGCTGCGATGCGGGCACATTTTACCAAGTCTACCCGCAGTTTGTACAGCTACTTCTGCATCAGTTCACCATGGGAAAGGGTGTTTACAGTTTAACAGAGGATACGTCAACTCGATTCCTTGCTCTGTCTTGTTTGACTCAGGCTGCAGTACTGTCGGAGTGCGGAACTCTCTGATCAACCCCTCCTTGGCCACAGGCAACGTGGTCAAGTGCGTCACATTTGGGGGAACTGTGGAAACCATCCCTACAGCAATCATTAACTTACATACACCTTTCTTTTCAGGGAAGATACATGCCTGTCTTCTGCAGAATCCAGTTAGCGATGTGATACTTGGTTGTATACACGGTATAAAAGAGTGTACACCAGAGCAAATTAATGAATGGGAAAAGCGACACATTCATGCTGCAAATGCAGTGGTTACCAGAGCGCAAGCTACTGAATTGTCGCGTGAATCAACTTCTGAACCTACGGTTCATAATAGTAATGATGATGATTCTCCTATTTCAAGGGAGCTGTTTGCTAATTTACTAAAGAATGACAATTATTTGCAGAGATTTTTTTCAATTGGCGACAAAGAGTAATAATAACAACACAATTGCAAAGTCTAGACACCAATTTGCTCTAAAAAAAGGTATTTTAGTTAGATTACTAAGAGAAACAGATTCATCGGTGCGTTCACAAATTCTGGTCCCGTCTGCTATGAGACCCAGAATATTACGACATGCTCATGATTCACAATGCGCAGGTCACATGGGTTTTTTCCCGAACCAAATCTAGAGTGCTATCCGCATTCTATTGGCCTGGCGTTCATAGGGATGTTAATCTCTATTGTCGTTCCTGCGTGACATGTCAGGAAGTTAAAGTAAGGGGTCCGTATCATGATGCTCCTATCCAAGCTGCGGACATACCTATTAGACCATTTGATAAAATGGCAATCGACATCATTGGTCCTATATTGCCATCTGCAAGAGGACATACACATATTCTCACCTGTATCGATATGTGTACGCGTTGGCCTGAGGCCATACCTCTTAAAAACACCTCATCTGCAAGTGTTGCAGAAGCTTTAATGCTGATCTTTTCACGCATTGGTTTTCCGCGTAAGATCCTATCGGATCATGGTGTCCAGTTTATTTCCGAATCCATGTCACAGGTTATGAAGACATTGGGTATAGATAGATCTCTCAGTTCTATATACCATGCGATGTCGAATGGATTAATTGAGAGACAGAATAGGACACTTAAGCAGTTGTTGGGTAAGATGACTCAAGATCACCCTCAGGAGTGGGACAGGGTCCTACCCGCTGCTCTCTTCGCGTATCGCGAAGTGCAAAACCAAGCAACAGGGTTTTCCCCCTTCCAGTTGGTTTTTGGCATACAACCACGCGGACCTATGTCTTTAATCCATGATTTATTGGTCGAAGATAATATACCTGAGGAAACTCAATCCTCATATGAATATGTCATCTCTTTAAGAAAGAGAATAATAGATGCCTGTAGGTTAGCTACTGCATCATCCGAAGAGTCTAAAGAAAAAGCTCGTCTATTTGCAAATCGGTATAGACGTCTTCGCCAGCTTATTCCTGGTGACGAGGCTTTTGTTTTACTGCCTTCACATAATAATCGTCTACTTATCACATGGAGAGGTCCATTTAGGATCATCTCAAGAATATCCGATGTCAACTACATCGTGGATATTAACGGAAAACACAAAACCTTTCACATTAACATGTTGAAAGAGTATTATTCACGTCCTGATTATTTACAATCAGTATTTCAAGCGACTGACGATCCTACTCCTCATATTCACAACTATACTAATTTGTCAGTTATACAAGAAGAAGAATCTTCTTTTCAAGATGTACAATTGCCCATACCAGTTGTACCTCTTCATTCCACGGAAAACTGGAATGATGTCACTATTTCTTCTTCTCTTTCGACTGATCAACGACAACAAGTTTCATCACTTCTTCAAATGTATGATAAGGTTCTCACTGACATTCCATGTCATACATCAGCTATTCAGCATGATATTCTCCTAACTGATGAAACACCTATCCGTATTCGTCCATATCCCATACTTTTACACTTTAGAGATAAGGTCGAAAAGGAATTAGATGAGATGCTTCGATTAAAAATAATTGAACCATCGTTGTCACCATATGCTTCATCTATGGTGATAATTAGAAAGAAGGATAATAACATTCGTCTATGTGTAGACTATAGAAAATTAAATAAAGTCACACAATTTGACGCTGAACCTTTGCCACTTTTAGAAGATTTATTAGTGAAATTATCTCATTCTACTTTCTTCTCTAAGTTTGATCTGTCAAAAGGCTATTGGCAAGTACCATTGACAGAAAGGGCAAAACCACTCACTGCTTTCTCGACGCCCCGGGGCCTATTCCAATGGAATTTTATGCCTTTCGGGTTAGTTAACGCTCCTGCCACGTTCGTACGCATGATGCGTCGAATCTTATCTCATCATCCCAACGTCATTGCATACATAGACGACATTTGTCTTTTTAGTGACTCATGGGAAGAGCATTTAGAAGGATTAAACTCATTACTGTCCACGTTACAAAATCATAATTTAACTGCTAAGCCATCAAAGGCATTTGTGGGTTTCCACGAGATTTCTTTTTTGGGACACCGTATTGGTCGCGGTATGTTATACACAGAGGACAGTAATGTTTCCAAAATCCTTAACATCTCCACACCTAAAACAAAGAAACAAGTGCGATCTCTATTAGGACTAGTACAATACTATGGGAAATTCATACCACATCTTTCGTCCATTACTGCTCCTTTCTCTTCATTACTTAGGTGCAGCTAACGTGATTCGGTGGTCTAACGAACATCAAATCGCGTTGGATATCATAAAGAAATTTTTTTCTAATCATCCTGTTTTAAAGTTACCTAACGAGAATTTCCCATTTGTATTACGCAGCGATAGAACTAGACAAATGCCAGTGGAACAAGAAATGAGAAGAAGACGATGGCGATGGATAGGACACACACTGAGGAAACCTGTTGATAGCATTACAAGGCAGTCCTTGTTCTGGAACCCCCAGGGCAAGAGAGGCAGAGGAAGACCAAGAAGTACATGGAGAAGAGAGTTGGAAACAGAGGTGAAAATGATGAGGAGAACATGGAAAGACTTGAGATGATGGCACGTGACAGGAGGACTTGGCATGTGTTTGTTGAAGGCCTATGCTCCTTTGGGAGTGGAGGGTTATGAATGAATGAATGAATTGCGCAGCGATGCTTCTAATTACGGCGTGGGAAGTGTCTTACTACAAGTATATAATGACACCTTGCATCCAGTTCTCTATGTGTCACGGAAGTTAACTCCAACTGAACAGAATTATTCAGTTTTAGATAAGGAACTTCTCGGGCTTGTATGGTCAATAAATAAACTTCAGAGATACCTGCTTGGATCACACTTTATTGTGGAATCAGACCAAAAAGCTCTTACTGCACTCAACACAAAGGACGTAAAATCTGCCAAATCTACTAGGTATGCGATCGCGTTACAACCATTTAATTTCACGATTCGATCCATACCTGGCACACAGAATGTTCTCGCTGACATCTTGTCGAGATGTCCGAATGAATCGAATTAGCAGCTACGCACTTAAGACAACTGAACTTCGACACTGACAGTTCGTCGATTGTAACTTTTACGTATAATACCTCGATTATAAGAGTCATTAACATTCAGTCAAGCAAATCTACAATGCTTATGTATCAAAATAACATGGAACGTTAAGTTTATGACTATCTTTGTGAAAATAAAAGTCACTTAATTATGACATTGAAGAGAAAATAAAGTTGGAAAAGGATTATATTTTCTCACAGAAATGACATTTCTAACACTTGGATTTTCTTTGTGGAACTGAACTTGTTATATTATAAACTGTTCACTAACAGGAAAATGGAACTTTCGTTATTTAAGAAATTAATAACACTATTAAAGTGAAATAAACGAATTAATTAGATTATTAAACTTGGATACTTAGTTAGTTAACATAATGATTAATGTAATTAACTATACAATATTTAAGTAGATTTATTAATATTTGTATTTAAGCACATTAATTTAACATTGGTAATTTAATTAGTACCACAAAATGACTTAGAGACACGGTTAAGTGCGTTGATCTTATACGTGTTTAAATTGTATTCTTTCATTTTTATTCATTTTTTTCACTTGTCATTTTAAAGACATATCCATCACTTTTCTGTTTATTCATTGGTTTCTCATCATTTCTTTTCATTTGCGTTTACATTTGTGTTAATTCAATATTTCTAAATATGTTATTTTATTTCATTTACCACATTGTACCAAAGGTGGTCAATTGTGGATGTATGCTTTTATGCATACCTTTTGTTCATTTGAGTTGATTGGAATTTCATATTTGATTATTTTTATCATGATATATTTGTAAAATTGTAATATGTAAACTTGAATCACCTCTAGTGTCGAGTATTAAAGAAAAAAATTAATATAATTAATTTTTTTGGGGGGATTGGTAAGGAATCTGTAGAGCCCTTTTCGTAGACCTCTACACTCCTTTACAGATGAAGGTAGTATCATATTATTAAATATGTTGTCCTACCTCTGTAATAACTTTGCGCACCGACTCACATGAGAGTAAGTCTTATTGGTGAGTTTGATTTCATTAGCGCACGGTTGTGCACTAAGGCGTATAGGGGGTTATGCAGACCGCACGTGTATCTAGACAGTCAGTCTACGTCATAGCGGGGGTTGAGAAGTTTAGTGCCCAAGAATCAGTCCATTGATTCGTGGCGTTCGAACCCGTGTTGCGGGTATATTTTAATATTGTGTATGACCGTCCGTCTGTTAAGAAGATGAGGACTCGGGTCAACAGTATTCTAGTGATATTTCTTGGGAAGAGAAGCAAGTATGATTTTAAATAACAATGTATTTCGTTCTCATGTAGACGTCTAGTTGTACCAATGACGTATTGGTTCAAAATGGAGTCCTACTTGAAACTTATTATATGAATTTTAAAGCCGACGGATTCCGACGTTAGGATCATCCAGGATTGGCTTGATATATATTGTTATGATATAAATCAGTATTCGGCTGTTACGAATACTTACCCCGCAAAGCAGAGGTGACTCAAGTATTTTGCTACAGTATATCAAAGCTATGATGCCACGAAGGTCGTGGGCAGAAAAGTATATTATTGTTATTCTTCATTGATTGAAAATAAGAGGCCAGTACTAAAAGGAGATACGTAGTATCGGAACATTATATGATATAACAGACCTGACAAGGTTCTCCGTCATTGCCAAGGTCATAGGACAGTGGAAGATTGACATATCTTATATAACTGCCTCATTTGTTTACTTGGATGCCATGTTATGAACACTGTATAACTAGTCTGACGTTACCTAAGAGATTATCTTAAGGAACGAATTAACTGTACTTTAAAATATGAAACTTACGTTGTGTGCTGTCCAGTGAACGTCAACCATCCGTCGTCAACATTAAATGTTCGTCTAGTCAACCGTACCATGTCAAATAAATTGAATGAACTATACACCTTCTTGGCATTAGTTGATATGCCCATGGTTGGAAGTTCAAGTTGACTTTTTACTACTTTGTTCAGAAATTATCCATTCGCGTTATGTCAAGTAGACAGATTCAACAAACCCATTTTTCACGCTTTCAAATAACAACAAACGAACCCAACACAGTGTAGTGCACTCTTTTCCGCACTTTTTCACCCACTCGCAATGGTGTGGGGCCTGGAAGCTGATTACTTCTCTCCCTCCTGTCAGCGGCCATTTTCTGCATTCTCTCTGCAGCTTTTTGGTGGGCTATGAGCAACCTCTCTAGGTGACCTTGCAGCCACTCGTCAGTTGTCTCCGGCTCTTCATCTGGGCGCGTGCCTATCATGAAGTCTAGAGGAAGCCTCGGTTCTCTGCCGAAGAGGAGGTAGTATGGTGAGTACCCTGTCGAAAAGTGGGGGGTAGAGTTGCAGACCATAACCACCTCCGCTAGATGCTCAGACCACCTTCGCTTCTGGTCGGCTGTCATGGGTCTCAGCAAATCATGCAACGTCTTGTTGAAGCGCTCGCACTGCCCGTTGCCTTTAGGATTGTAAGCTGTAGTGCGGCTCTTGTGGACTCCATATACCTTGCACAGCTCTGCGACTATTGCTGACTCGAAGTTCCGGCCTTGATCAGAGTGTATCCTCTGAGGAGCTCCGAGATACTGGAACCACTTTTCCACCAGGGCCTTGGTGACTGTTGTTGCTTTTTGGTCTCTTGTTGGTATAGCAATGGTGTACTTGCTGAACACATCTGTCAGCACTAATACATTCTCAAACCCTTTGGAATCCCGCTCTAGCAGTGTGAAATCTATTGCTACCACCTCAAGCGGTCTGGAGGCAATCAAGTTTCCCGATGGCCCATGAAACTTCAGTTGAGGTGCCTTGGCGACGTTACATCGGTTGCATCTGCGACAAAAGACGTCAACATCAGCTGTGAAGCCTACCCAGAAGCACCTACTTCTCAACAACTGCAGCATGCGCTCTCTTCTCTGATGGCCCACCCTGTGAGCAGAGTCTAGTATCCGTGGTTTCATGGACTCAGGTATTACCAGTTGTTTTATGCTGGATCCATCTGATCCCTTCACTGTCCGGTATAACAACCCATCTGTCACTTCGAGCCGGTTACTCTGATTAAGTAGTTTCCTTGCAGCCAAGGGGATCTTTCGAGCATCTTTTCCTGCAGGTCTGATGCCATCCTTTACAATCTTCCTAACCATCGCTACCACATCATCCGCTACCTGGAGATTTATCAATTCCTCACGCGAATAGGTGGGAAATGCTTGAGTGGTTGCTGGTGCTGTGGTTGATTCGGCCGGTACCCTTTCACTGATATCTTTCTGGCTTGTTGCATCACACAAAGTGGAGCGCAGGCAGAAGGACCGCCACTCAGAAGGAAGGTTAGAGATTCAACCATCACAGGAAATGTCGACCAGCAGCGGACCAAATCCCCAGGAGCTTGAAGAAAGAAACGTGAAGGGCGAGCACCAAGAAAACCGGATCAAGATGGTAGGAGGTCGGCCTGAAGGAGTAGTGCTGATGGAAGGGAAAGAGGTAAATTGTGTGTTTGACACAGGTTCACAGGTGTCTACCATCACAGAGCAATGTTTCAGGGAGATGTTTGGAGGGCTCCCCTTGGATGAGGGTAGATGGGTGCGCCTGACAGCAGCAAATGGTGCCACCATTCCATATATTGGATCATAGGTACTAATGTCCTTGTGGAAATCCCAAACATACAGAACATACTAAGATGGGACCCTCCAAGGGGATGACGCAGAAGTCAGATTCTACAAAAGTATGGGTAGCTGGGAGAAAGCAAACCCACATACCTGCTCGATCGATCAGGGCCATAACAGTCAAATGCAGGAGAGGAGGCCAAACAGAGACTTAGAACACATAGAAGTGGGTCCTGTGATATTCAGGCCATAAATTTGGGAGATGATGACTTGTTTTTAGCTCCCGGGACACAAGTAGGAATACTGACAGAAGCTGGGGTGGACTATAGCACATATTTCAGAGTTGTAGGAGCTCAAGAGGTAGAAATGTCAGCAAGTCCACCATACACGAATCCAGAGCAAGAGATATGCCCAATTGACCTGACCGGGTTTGAGGGCAGTGAGACTGAGGAGCAGAAAGTAAGAGCATTGTTGAGACGCTATGCCGATCTTTTTGCCACAGATGAGACAGATGTAGGGTACACGGACAGGGTAAAGCACATCATCCCATTAACAGATGACACCCCAGTTAAGCAGCCTTACAGGAGAATACCTCCTGCTTTCTATAAAGAGGTACAGGATCACCTACAAGGATTGCTTGACAAACAAATAATCAAGGTTTTGGTCCGGAAGAAAGATGGTCGGCTTAGACTCTGCGTAGACTTCAGGGCACTCAACAGCAAGACGAAGAGGGATGCATACCCTCTACCCCGAGTAGATGAGTACCTGGATGCGTTAGGAGGAGCAAAGATATTCTCATCGCTTGATCTTCTTCTTCTTCGATCCTTAACCACCGACCGTCAAAGCAGTCAGTGGCCATCACGCCTAGTGGCGTCTTGTAGGGCAACAACAAATTGATTCCACTTTGCACGGTCGGTGGCCATCCTTCGTACAGTGCCCCAACTCTGGTTCATTCTTTGCATCTCAGCCTCCACAGTCCTCCGCCAAGTTGTTTTTGGTCGGCCTCTCTTTCGCTTTCCCTCAGGGGTCCAAAGCATAGCTGTTCTTGTGATGGCATCGGGGTCTCTTCTGAGGACATGACCAACCAAGCTCCAGCGTCTGCCAACTATGATGGTGTGCATGTCCTCTTGCTTGCTACGAGTAAGCAGATCTTGGTTGGTGATGGTATTTGGCCAAAAGATGCGGTGAATTTTTCTTAGGCATGTTGTGTGAAAAGAGGACAATTTTGACATTTCCTTCTCTGTGACTCTCCAGCATTCCGCACCATAGAGAAGCACAGAAAGCACACAACTCTGGTATAATCTTAATTTTGTGCTTGTGCTGTATTGGGAGGACTTCCAGATGTTATTTAGGCTAAAGAAGGCTGTTCTTGCCTTATTCATTCTGATGTTGATGTCTTTGCCTGCCCCACCGTCCGGTGTTACTATGCTTCCTAGGTATGTAAAGGTATCTGTCTGTACCAGTTGCTGATTCCTTACTGATATGGGCTCAGGGTTGCTCACATTGAGCGTCATGACCTCAGACTTCTTTAAATTGATGTTCAAGCCCACCTGCTGGCTAAACTTATTAAGTCTATCCGTTTTTTTCCTGGATGTGTTGATGTGAATGTGCCAGCAGTGCAATGTCATCTGCATATTCCAGATCTTCCAATGTAGAAAATGTAGTCCATCTTATTCCTCTTGGACTGCCCTCTGTTGTCTGGCGCATCACCCAGTCTATGACTGTTAAAAATAGAGTGGTTGATAAGGGGCATCCCTGTCGTACTCCTGTCTTCACCTCGAAGGTTAGGTTGCTCTGTCCAACACTACACGTAAAGCTGGCATAGAGGCTTTTTATGATTGACACTATGCAGCTTGGAATTCCATAAGCTCTCAGTATATTTCATAAACTGTCCCTATGTATGCTGTCAAAAGCCTTTTCAAAATCAACAAAATTTATGTAAAGCTGTCTTTGCCATTCTGAGCACTGCTCTATAATGTTCCTGAGAGTGAATATATGGTCTACACATCTTCTTTTCTTTCTAAATCCTGCTTGTTCTTTCCTCAGTTTGTAGTCTACTGCCTTTGAAATTCTCTGTATAATTATCCTGCCTAGTATTTTGCTGGGAACTGAGAGAAGAGTGATTCCTCTCCAATTATTGCAGTCTGCAAGATCTCCCTTTTTGGGCAATTTGACAATTATTCCTTTGTTCCACTCTGATGGTGTTGTCCCCGTTTTCCACACTTGTGCAAATAGTGGTTCTAATAGTTCTGCTGCTAGCTCCGGGTCTGTCTTAAATAGCTCTGCATTTAAGTTATCATGGCCCGGAGCTTTACCGTTCTTTAACCCTTTGATTGCTGTGATGATTTCTTCTTTTCGTGGAATGTCTGTATTTACATCTAGATCGTTTTCAGCCTCAGGAACATTCAATTGTGTTTCTGGTATTTCCTTGTTCAGAGTTTCTCTGAAGTGCTCTGCCCATCTTGTTTCCTGTCCCTCTGCTGTCTTGATGAGATTTCCTTGCTTATCTCTTACTAATGTAATATTGTTTGCACCTTGTTTTCCGCTGATGAATTTAGTTATTTGTATACTGTGCTTTGTTCATTTCTCAGTGCTGCCTCTTCTGCCTGTTTTGCAAGATCGTCTAGGAAATTCCTTTTGTTGGCTCGGGTTTGGCGTTTAACTTCCCTGTCCAGCTGGCTGTACTGTTCGCTATATAGTTGCTTTAACCTGGGGGACTTCGCTTCTGTTTTCTTTCTTTTCATTTCCTTTCTCATCTTTATGGTGTTTAGTGTTTCTGGTGTTATCCAGTCTTGCTTCTTCCTTTCCTGGAATCCTACGCATGATTTGCTACTTTCCTTATATATTGTTGAAATGGTGTTGAAATTCTGGTCTATATCATCAGTCAATGTCTTTTCCTGGCTTTTGGCAAATTGATATCGTTTCTTAATGTCGGCCGCAAAAGCTTTTCTGGTAAGGGGGTCCTTCAATTTGCTGATGTCAAACCTTTTCTGTGTAGTTACAGTTGGTCCAGCCCTTCTTAGTTTCACTTTCAGTTTTGCTACTACTAAATGGTGATCACTTCCCACATCTGCACCTCTTCTTACCTTCACATCTTGTAATGCATGTCTCCATCTACCATTAACCATGATGTGGTCTATCTGGTTTCTGTCCCTACCATTTGGTGATTCCCATGTTAACTTGTGAATTTCCTTATGTGGGAAAAGTGTCCCTCCAATGACCAGGTTGTTAATGCTACAGAAACTTATTAGCTTATCCCCATTTTCGTTTTGCTGTTCCGCTGCCGCATTTCCCCATTGTTCTTTCATTATATGTATTGTGTGTACCAACTTTCGCATTGAGGTCTCCCATTACTATAACGAGATCATATCTAGGTGTGTCTTCCATTTCTTTCTGCAGTTGTTGATAGAATTCATCCTTGACCTCCTCATCGCTATCATTCGTTGGTGCGTAGCATTGTATTATTGTAGTGTTGGTGAATCTCCCTCTCAATCTCAATCGTATCAGTCTGTTGTTGATGGGTTTCCATTCCAGTAATGTCCTTTCTATCCCTTTCTGTAGAATAATGGCTACGCCTTCACTGTGCTGTCCATCCTCTCTTCCAGAGTAAAGTACTGTTTCTCCTGTTGCTGTTTTAACTTTTCCTGCCCCTGTCCATCTGCTTTCACTTATCCCCAGGATGTGTAACCTATAGTTTCTCATTTCTGCCGTGACCTGTCTTAGTTTACCTGTCTCGTACATTGTCCTGACATTCCAAAATCCTATTCTTGTATCCTGTTTTGTGGTCAGGACATCCGTTTTCATGTCAGTGGCTTCCTTTCGGCTTTCACCACTGACAGTCATACGAGCCACAGACTCCGAATGTCCATCCCGCAGCAAAGTTTGTTCATTTGATGTTGTTTCCGTAACTTCATTATTTTTTTTTACATAGACAGGGGTGTCAGCCCTATGCTAAAACCCCCAACCTGGAGGACCAGGGTACCAGCTTTTGTCTGACCCCTACCCACACAGACCAGTCCAGCTTGGTTGAACCTACCAGGAGTAAAACTCCCACTGGCATAGCTCTGGGGATTGTCAGGGTACGCAAGCTGCCATACCGCTACAAGGTATAGGTACCATTGATGGCAGCATCGCTTGATCTGGCAAGTGGTTACTATCAAGTAGCAATGGATGAGAAAGACCAAGAGAAAACCGCCTTCACTACCCCTTTTGGACTTTATGAATACACCAGGATGCCTATGGGCTTAGCACACTCGGCCAGCACCTTTCAACGATTAATGCAGAGCAGTATACATGATTTAGTGTTCCAGCTGATACTAGTATACCTTGATGACATTTTGGTGTACTACAGTAGAATTATGATAAGTAAGCTATCATGAAATACACTCAATTACTTTTACATTAAAGAAATAAATATAATTACTCTTGACTTTAACAAAACTGGAATTAACACGAAAACTATCTCTTTCCTTTACTGGGGAAAATTATCTTAATCTGCGTCCACCCACGTGTCGATTCACGCGATATAAAACTGCGTAACATTAAGTGATAACTAAGAGTGTTAAAAGCAGACTTGCTGGCGCCGCTTTTATACAATCACCACGTGGCGCCATCTTGATATTTTGCTAACAAGCCAATATCATCTAAATTCAAGTAATAGATGCTTCTCTGTCCAGTTTCATGTATAAAACACTCTCCTACTAAATGTGCCTTTCTTGCCCGGTCTGATGACTGACATAATTGCTCTTAAACTCTCACATCTGTGATTTGGGCTTTGCGTGACTAATAAAACCGATCAAACATTATTTTCACTCATCTATCATTTCGAGACTAAATCATAATGCCCTTAAAAGACATTTCCTTTGGGAACACATCTATCTATTTATTTCACTAAACATTAAAATAGCCACATCGATATTATTTCGGAATTATATAAAACTAATGCTAATTTAAATTAACTCACGTGTCATGTCTTTGTGTTCTTCTGTGTGGGTACACAGAGCGCCTCGTTTCGTTCTCTCTCGTCTGGGCTGATACTTAAAAAGGCTCGCTGCTGGTTATCGCGTTCTTTATATAGGCCCTATGGCGCATCACTCACTTACTGCGCGCTGGGCGTATTAATCTTGGCTACTTAAATATCACACGCGATTATCGCTTTAGGAATAGCGAAAACACAAATAAGACCTACAGCTATTTAATATAACCTACGAATATCAAATATGACTCACAACTATACACCACAATTAATTTCTAGCCTAATTACATATCTTCTACTTCAGACTTTTCACAACCCAGGCTAGCGCCGTCACGTGAGCTGACAGTCGCGTGGGCCGACCGAAAATATATGGGCGACAAACATGCCTTGAACTGAAGTGGGGGTGGGGGCCTCAGTGGTGTCTTCCCGGCCCCATCATATATATATATATATATATATATATATATATATATATATATATATATATATATATATATATATATATATATATATATATATATATATATATATATATATATATATATATATATATATATATATATATACTTCAATGTCTGTCGGATTGTCCCCTGCAGAAACTTCGAGTTTTCATTTTAAACTAGTTTTAAACCAAGTTTATCTTAAATCAATGGATTCGTCTCAATGATGGAAAGATTTTAGAGTAGTTTTTGTTGATTAAATCGTTTTGGTTTTGGCGAAAAAAATCTTACACGTTTTAATAAAAACATTGTTTTCAATCTTTTCATATACATTTTTTTTTTAAATAAAGTTTTGCCTCGTTTTGGCGAGGCGCGTCCCGTTCAACCTAGTCAGTTATATTAGGGCGCATGTCCAAATATAAAAGACCCTTAGGTCTGGGATAAGAGACAAAATTATGTAAAGATTGTAATTAAAGGAGTTTTGATAGGGAAAAAAACTTCAAGGGAAATAATGCAAATGATAAAATTATTTTTGAAATTAAAGCTTACTTTTCATTTGTTTTACAACATTATGTAAAATTATTTATTGTACATTTACCCCTCAATTCTATGTAAAACAGTTTAGTTTCTTTTATCATTTTTGTTGATTTTAGTATATAAATATAATTAAATTAATTTTACAACTTAGATTTTCATAACACTATTTTGAAGGCAATTTATTTATTCATAACCCTCCACTCCCAAAGGAGTATAGACCTTCAACAAACACATGCCAAGTCCTCCTGTCACGTGCCATCATTTGGCTTTCCGGTTCCTGTTTCAATATGGCGGACACTTTTTTATCGTTAATATTTTGAAGGAGGTTTTTGACATTTGTTTCAATTTAGCTACTACTTTGCTTGATCTAAACAGTAAGTAATTTGAGAGCGGTTGGTTCTCGTCTGGTTTGTGTGTTTTTCTAAGTGGATATTTCTGCTTTTTATAACAAATCCAAATGGAAGTTCAAGACATAGTTCTAAACATGGAAGATGCCCTGGAAGGCGGGTCGTTACACAGACCCGGTACCCTGGTTCTTACAACATCCGGGCCACAAGCCGCAAGAGCCTCTTACTCGCTGATGGCGAGCATTTTAGCTGGACCAGCAGGGGTGGGCTCAAATAACATTGCAGCCCTTTACAGATTCTCAAACCCTCTAAAATGGTATGCGACCCTGACGACGTCAGCTCACATAACGCACTATCAGAAACTTCATGGGAAGAAATTCGAATGGGATAATCCCAAGATGTCTATAATCATAGAACATCAAGAAAAGGAAAAGTCCAAGGGGGTGCTACATTGGCTACCCCCAACGATAAAAAAGGACGCTGTTCTACAAATCGTCACATCCATTACGGGCGACAAAGAAGCCGACGCTTTTCAGTTAAAGAACGCCACTGACAAGTGGGCCTTCATGAGCAACCCGACCAGAAACATCCCGCACTATGTCAACATGAGACTACAGTCGCAGGGACACGAGACAAACGTAAAAATCTTTGTTACAATGACCGGCAGACGAACGCCTTGCGCGATTTGTGGGTTGGACAGTCATTGGGTTAACCAATGCCCAAAAAGGAAACCACAAGTAGCAACCAAAATCACAGTTCCGGACAAAGAACAACCTACGAAATCAGCACCATCAACATCAGCTGCACCTTTAATGCAAAACAACCACCAGATAACCAATGACGTACCACAAGACACAAACAACATGAATTTACCCGAATCTGACCCAGAAGATGTGAACAATGAGAAATTTACACTTTTTGTAAACAAGAGGAAACAGAAGAAAGAGAAGTCGAAACAGATTAAAGTCAAAAGAAGAATTACGCAGATATCCCCTCAGTCCACTCTGGGTGACACCAATATGACCACTGACATAAACAACAAGCATGACAGCAGCACAAGTGATTGTGACACAGACACACCACTCCAAGGTGGGGCCCCCTCTTCCTGGGCAGCGATGGCTACAGAGGACTACTATGACCCAGTGTTATCAATAGACCTGGAAAGAAACTCACCGGGACAGGACTTAAGCTTCTAAAAAGGGAAAATAACTTTTTCACAAGCGCGTCGCACGCACACAGACGACCCAGAGTTATAGAAGGGAAACTCGTGATGTTCAAGGACGTTAAGAACTGTGTAACTAAAATAATACATATAAATATGAATTCAAGGACAGATAGAGATACAAGATACATAGTGGATACATATATGTGCAAATGGAGATACACAAGTATGTGTTTACAATGCTATAATTCTCTTCCTTTTCCAGACATCCTTTCCCTTTGTAGTATCTTGATTTTTACTTCCTTTTCTGCCTTTTGGTTTTTCATATCTTTTTCATCACATAACCACACCCTTTCTTTCCTCCAATAGTCCTTTTTGTCAATTATCATCCTGTAATCCGTGTTCCAAGTCTCGGGCCTTTCTTTTCTTGAGCGGCATTTTTTTCTACATCCATCAACCTTATTCCTTACCCACACAGATGCTCAAGTACCTTTCCTCTTTCCTAGAACTGACTGCACCTGCTCTATGCAGTAACAAGGGAACTGCATACTTCATTTTATTTTATGTAAACGATTAAGGCAACAATGTTTGGGTTTTTTTCATGGCGCACACTGTTTTACACCCCAACACTACGCCCGTTAGTTTAACCCTGTTGTCTTTAAACATAAACGGTTTAACAAATAAACTAAGCTCTCTGGAAATACTAATTAAAAAATACCAACCCGATTTTGTTTTTCTGCAAGAAACCAGAGTTATTTCAAACTTTCGGGCCAAACAACTTACAACAAAACTAGGTTTAAGAAACGGTTGGTTTAGTATAGGGACATCACACACAGGTGTAGCGATCTTACAAGTATCAGAAGACTGGGAAATAACACACCATAACACGGACACTAACGGCAGAATAGTTTGTATCCAAATAAAAAATAAACAAAGCGAACAAGACACATACACATTAGTCAATATATACGCTCCCTGTCAAAAAGTAAACCAACCAGCTTTTTATAGAGAACTCTCTGACTTTTTGTCACCGCATTACAAAGGAGGGAACTTAATTTTAGGAGGGGATTTTAATTGTGTCATGTCTGACCTAGATCTTGCCGGTCGAACCTTACAAAGACAGAACACATATGTAAATAAGAATCAGACATCTCCGTGGAAGATATTACAAACTATTTTAGAAGAGCATAGTCTAAAGGATACCTTTAGAAGTGTTGAACCAAATAATAGATCGTACACATTTATAGATAAGACACACCCAGGCTTACGACGAGCATCTAGGATAGATAGGATATATACATCAGAAATTTACAAGGTACAAAAAACACAACATATTAACAGCACACTCGACTTCACAGACCATAAAGCAGTTTATACCGTGTTAGGTATAGGGACGCCCATTATAACATCTAAAAGATCTCCACATTGGAAGTTTAATAATAGTTTACTTAAACATGATTTCTTCACAAAGGAAATAACGCAGCTCATATTAGGATACACAGAACAGACCCCTGAACAAAATATTGCAGGATATTGGGACCTATTAAAAAACACCATAAAAGACAGGACACAGGTCCTGGCAACCCACATACACAGGACATCCAAAACACAAGAAAAGATATTAGAACAAGCAATCAAACTGACAAAAAAGATAGACAAAACTGACCCGGTTATTCAGATGTTACAAGACCAGTTAGAACAGCATAAACAACATATATACAAAGGTGCAATGCTGAGAACGAAGTTATATACAACACAAGAGACTCCAAACAAACAGTACTTGGCAATAGAACAGAACGTTCAACAAAATAAGCAGATCCGTCAAATACTAGATAACAATGGACAATTGCAAACGAACAACATAAACATATGTCAGACCATCTTGGAATTTTATAAACATTTATACACTAAAGAAGAAACAAGAACAGACACGCAAAAAAAATTTTTAAAGTACACAAAACCTCTTACAGAACAAGAAAATAAAAATTTAGACCAAGTTATAACACTCGAAAATTTGAGAGAGGCAGTAAACACACTAAACAGAGATAAGTCCCCGGGCCCAGATGGCCTTACATCAGAATTCTATACTTTCTTTTTTCCAGTTCTCGGACCACTATTAATGAAAGTTTTTGAGGAAGCCTTTCAGAAGGGCGAACTTCCTAAAAGTTTAAACCAGTCGTACATAGTACTCTTACCAAAAGAAAAAACAGACAGAAAGCTACTAAAAAATTATAGACCCATATCACTTCTAAACACTGACTACAACATTTTAACTAAAACTCTAACTAATAAATTGAAACCATTCATGCATATCCTAACTCATGACGACCAACAGAACAGCGTGCCACAGAGAAATATTAGTAAACATACACACTTTTTTAGAGACCTGATTAACTACGCGTCAGACAAACAGCACGAGGCCGCTATTTTGTCGTTGGACCAAGAAAAAGCCTTCGACAGGGTATCCCATTCTTTTTTGCACAAAACTCTGCTTGCCTGTAATGTAGGACCATACTTTAGGAAATGGATAGAAATTATATACAAAACACCCGAAAGTAGACTTTTAATAAATCACACAATCACAGAACCATTTATTCTAACTAGGTCAGTCAGGCAAGGCTGTCCACTCTCGCCTTTGCTATATGTACTGTCAATAGAACCCGTGTTAGAGAAAATTAGACAAGACACAAACATCACGGGGGTTTTCATTCCAGGCCAAGGTCAAAGAAAATTAGCCGCCTACGCGGACGACACGATATTTTTTCCAACCAAAATTTCATCTATTCAAAATATTTTAAACACCTTTAATGAGTTTGGACGAGCCAGTGAAGCAAAATTAAACATTCAGAAGTCAAAGTTAATGGGAATAGGTAAATGGAGAAACAGATCAGACTTCCCCTTTCAGTTGCTACAAGTAAATGAAATAAAAATTTACGGTATTACATACACCGCCACTCCAACACAAAGGAATACAGAGGTGTGGAAAAACTTGTTAGAGAAAATAAAAAACAGACTAGAAAGATATAAATACAAAACTACTACAATTTTCGGAAGATCGGTTTTAATCAACACTTTTATTCTACCTAAATTGATTTACATAGCAAATGTTCAAATCATTCCTCAAGAAATTATTACAGGAATAAACAAACTAATAAGAACTTTCTTATTTCGCAACACCTTACACTGTATAAAGCATAAAACGTTAATACAACCCAAAGATAAAGGGGGAGTATCTTTACAAGATATAGCAACTAAAATAAAAGCTTTAAGAATCAAGTACATAGGAGAAATAGTAAAAAATCCTGAACAATACCCTTTAGCTCATTATTATATTGGTCTGAGATTATCTAACGTATGTCGTTACAAAAACAATCAACCTCATTATTTTGGCACTTTACCACGGTTCTACAAACAATGCATACAGAGCATACAAGGAAACACACCTTTATTACAACAAAATACACGTTCCATTTACAGAAATCTTATTAGTGTACAAGAACCCTCATTAGTGACAAGGATAAAACGTGGGTACAATTATTTTATAACTGATTACCAACCTATTTTTAAGAGCCTACATGAGTTACCACTTGCTCCACCCGCAAAGGAAGTCACGTTTAGATTATTATATAACATGACACCCATTAGGCAAAGACTTGTTGCACAGTGGAAGAACCTCCCAAAATGCAAATTATGTAATACCAATACACAGGAGACAGAAGATCATTTGTTTTTTTACTGTAGTACAGTCACTCCGTCATCACGATTACCTGTACTGACGCTGCCAACGATCTCTTCCCCAGTTAAATATGATCTGCCTGGCCTGGGGGCCTCACCACCAGATCTTTGTGTAGTATTCAGATTAGCCATTATGGATTTCTTGGCATTGTACATCCAGTAGTTTGCCATTGCTTTCTGGATGGTTCTGGCCGCTTACCATTACAGTCCATGGTGCGCCCTCAGCCCGATACCAGGCCTTTCCAACTCCTGCCCTAGAAGCCGTTGTCAAAATATTATTGATCATCCGCCCGTTCGGCCAGCAGTTGTGTGTACTGTTTAAGGGGGACCTCCCTTTTTCAATTTACTCATGTAGTTTTGCCGGCCAGTCAAAGCCGTTGCCCGGGGGGTAGCGCTGCCGTACACAAGCAGACTCGAGGAGCCATACATGAGCTGAACTGGAGTGGGGGAACCAAATAGGATCAAGGCCATCCTCAAAAAGAGGAAGTGACTGCCTCTCACCGTGAGGTACTATCCCTTACACACTCCAGCCCTACCCCCCTTGCAGGTCGACTTGCCCAGAATCGTGATGCGTTCAGAGCAGCTGTAATGGAGACAACGTTCTGGAAAGAATACGTCACATGATGATGATGACAGTCACTCCTACAATAGGAATTTTGAAAAAGGAATTGATGGTCTACTTTCCACGTAGTATAGACATGTATAGAGCTATCATGCTGAATTCCCTACCAAAGTGCACACAACAAGTAGAACTGAAACTTTTGAGCCTGATAGTGGAATTTAAATATTTAGTCTGGATTTGTAGGAACTGCGCGGTGTTTGAAGGGAAACAGTACAACGCCCACTTATTCTCTAAATTATTCTTACAAAAAACACAATATATCAAAGGTTGAAAGGAGTGAGGGTGGGGAGGGCAGAAAACTAATTTTAACCTAGAATTGACTGTACATATGTTTAAATAATTATAGCCATGTTTTGGCTTTCTGGATGCAAGTTTCAATGGGTATGTGAAGGTTTTTATTTGGAAACTTTCTTTCAAATGTGCCAGTGAGTGAGAGTACGTGTTTATTTTATATGCATTATACAATGTACAAGTGTTTGTAAATTGTAAAAGGATTTTTTTTTAATAAATAAATAAAATAAAATATAATAAAAAAAATAAATAAAAACGGAGCGAACGTAGGTATATACGTGAATGTATTTATAGATATGTAGGTGCGTTTTTTTTTTTTTCTCTTCTTCATGTTTCTTCTCAAATGTTTTGACTAATTTCGGAAATTCTAAACAGTAGCCCTAGTGTACATGTGAAAGTGTGAGCAAGTGTAAGTTTCTGGATATAAAATACTATGAACTAAACGGGATTTTGATTAGCTATAAACCATATTAATTTTTTTTTAAATTCTTTCTAAAAGTAAATTAACTTTTTAATTTCTTTGTTATTCAGTTAATCTATATAAAATCTTAATTATTTATTATTTAATTTTTTAAAATGTATTTTGTTTATCAAATTATTCTTTTATTTTTTTTAACTTGTTTAAGTACACTATGGAAGTGAGAGTGCGCAAAAGGTTTCATATGTAATATTCAATGTATCTTTCTTGTATTTCATGTAAAATGTACCTGATTTTGTAAAGTGGAAAGAATGACAAATAAAAGTTTAAAAAAAAAAAAAAAAGTGCCATCATCTCAAGTTCTTTCCACGTTCTCTTCATCTTTTTCACCTCTGTTTCCAGCTCTCTTCTCCGTGTGCTTCTTGGTCTGCCTCTGCATCTCTTTCCCTGTGGATTCCAGAACAAGGACTGGCTTGTAATGCTATATACAGGTTTCTTCAGTGTGTGTCCTATCCATCGCCGTCGTCTTTTTCTCATCTCTTGTTCCACTGGCATTTGTCTGGTTCTTGTCCTCAGTTCCACGTTGGTAACCTTGTCATACCATTTTAATCCCTCTATTCTACGCAAGCACCCATTTATGAAAGTCTGTAGCTTTTTGGTTGTCATCTTTGTTGTTCTCCATGTCTCAGAGCCATACAATATGACTGATTTCACATTTGAGTTGAAGATTCTTATTTTCGTGTTGGATCCGATTTCTTTTGATCTCCATATATTTCCCAATGCAATGAAAGCTCCTCTTGCTTGCTTTTTGTATTCTTAGTTTGATATCACTGTCTGTCACTCCAACTTTGTCTATTTTGCTGCCAATATATGGGTACGATTCTACATCTGTATTGGTGTTTCTTCAAGTTCAACCCTGTTATCATTACCTGCATTTTTTCTTAATTTTTTTTCTCTGTTCCCTGTGTATTTTCAGACCCAATAGCTGTGACCTCTCATCGAGTGTGTTCAATTTGTTCTGCATCTGATCACGGTTATGGGACAGAAGAGCCAAATCATCAGCAAAATCCAGATCATCCAACTGCTTAGCAATTTGTGTTCATTACATATTATTCAACACAAGACGACATCTAGTAAGGTCTTCTACATTTTGGCCATACGCTTAATATATGAAAAATTAATACACCAGAAAACAAATATATAAACATTTAGTTAAACTCCAAGCACCACCATTAAACCTAAGAATTAAAAGAGGACAGATATATGCTATAACAAATTACACAGAGACCTTCGCTAACTTACACAACTCAAAAATCACTGCTAAAGCAAGAGAGGTCACTGTTAGACTAATATACAACATGACACCCACAACAGAATGAAAAGCCCACAGATCCAACCAAATATCAAAATGTCAGCTATGTAGGAAAAGCCTCCCAGAAACGGAATATCGTTTGTTTTTTTAATGCAGTACAATCATACCTACAATGAAACTACTGCAGACAATCATCGATTTACAAGCAAAGTAAAAATCAGATATTTACAAAGCAATCATGTTAAACACAATTCAAAAAACAGAAAATAGGACACAACCAAAGATTTTGAATATTTTATTAGAACTTAGATATCAGATTTAGAGTTTTAGGAATTTTGCCACCTTTAATTATCGTATTTGCAATGCTGGTTTATTTCTGCACATCTTTTGCCAGAAAGTCTTATCAATCGCCCCTGAACTGCTACCTCTTCTTTATTAAGGCAGCCTTGATTCTTGAAACGACCCTTTCTTCCCTGTCTACCCGTTCCGCTACCTACTATTTCATTATTCTAAAATTGTATTAGTCCGCTTTCAGCTTTCCATACCCCCCCCCTCCCCCTCTCTCCTCCCAATTTCTTAAGGTAGTGGCCTAAACGCGGCAAACCCAGTGTGTACCACTATCCTTTTCTCCGTGGCAGTGCTTACTAGATTCCTGAAAGGCCACTCTTCAGATGAGAGCTAAAAAAAAAGGCGGACATAGCCAAGCCAGCGTAGTCTGCGATGTCTAAGCAGTGCAAACATGCTGTGAAGGCCAGCACATGACAACACGTCGACATTAAATTTAGTTCTACTACATCCCAGGAGTCTAATTTCTCTGACTTTTTATGTTAAGATGCGGGACCTGGCTCAGATAAAATGGCTTTAGACTCGGCCACGAAATCGATTCTTGCGACAGAGAACGAGGTTTGGTTCATCCAGTGCAAAGCAAGACAAGCACGACTGGTAAAATAAAATGGAGTATGACATAAGAAAGACAGGATTACTGTATAAAACAAAAACGGAAAAAAGTGTCTTAATGATACCTTCACTGACTGAAACTTCTTAGCGGAAGGTTGGTCTATTCAGGTGTTTTTCCCCCTTGTTTATTTCCATTATTATCACTATTAAAATTTTTCCTTTGTTGTAAAATGCACATGTCTATAATCCCAAAAGAGAGGGTGTAAGATTTTTTTTTTTAAGTATCTGTTCATATCGAGGGTTCTTTGTTCTGGCAGCCAGATTGTACACTGTTGTTCCTTCAGAACACAGACATCCCCCTTTCGGCGTCTTGAATATACGTATGTGTGTGCTGGTGTGGGTGCAGCTCTTGCTATGTAATACCTTAAATCGTGTATTTTAGACAAATGTTTTCATTGAAATCGCAATAAAACCCTGGTGTTTCAACATTACTGTTCGTACACAGACAAAAAAGCACAAATGTTTTTTAAAGGTGACGAGTAAATTTGTGTGTGGCACAATCAAAGCTGCTGTAATGGCACAGCCAGCCTATAACTTCATCCTCGGGAGCCCATATTTAGTTTTGGGAAACCCACCTGCCCCGATCTTTGCTAATGCAAGGGGGCCTACTGCAGGCCAGATAAGTGAAAAGGGAGAGCCCCTAATTCACGGAGCCCCGCGAGAGCTCAAACATCCCTGTCTTGCGATGAAGAGGATGGAGACCTCTAAAGACAGTGGAATGTTATTTGCAGAGGTGTATTCGCCTGACAGCCCTGTTCAGCTAAACGGCCAAACAGTGGTGACGCCTCTGATTTCGGAAGTACCTTCTTTGTTGTCGGGAATTAGGCCCCCGATGGTATTACCTCTCTCAAGTGAGGAAAATACTGACAAGAACAGAATTACGTATGTACACGACCAGCGCACTCTTCATTGGGCAGAAGACAGCGTACTGAGCGAACATATGTTTCCAACCAGCCCTGGAGCCCCATACGACCAGCACGTTACTCATAAAGATGAGGGCAGTGGACTGAGCGACCGTTCGCCTATAAACGGAGATGGGCCCCACCACCCCAATATCTCGTTTACAGGAAGTGACTCCTGCAACGAGGCGCCTGCAAAAAGGGGTATAATTTCCAATTTGGTTCAAGGAACTTTGGAAAATGCCACTGAGGGCTTTATCTCAGATACTCCGCGATCACACAGGATCTTAAACCGTCCAGTTCTTTGCTCGAAGACTACGGAGCCGGCAACTCAAGAAGTAGATGTCATTGCAGAACACTTTCCAACTGACGCCATTAAGTCTCCCAGGGGAGGGCAAGGTTGATGATTTTGGTAGAACCAGGGTGTTAGACGGAGGACTCCCTGGTACTACACTGGAATTTCACGAACGTTTCAGGCCAGAAAACAATGAGAAAGGCTGTGTTACACATTCGCAGGGAGCTATATTGGAGAGCTCTGTCCTTCTTGATGAAGGTAAGGGAAGAGAGAGCACAGAACCACTGCCAGGGGCAGATATTACCTATCATTCTTCAAAGGTAGAAGCTACTGAGATCAGAGATGATTCAGTAGAAACCCAGCAAGCGATCGGAGAATGTATGCTGGAAGCACAAGACAGTTCGCATTTTCATCGCCATATACCAGCGGTCTCAAACCCGCTGACGCGCAGCACCGTAGTCGCCATCGCCACAATAAGGCCTCACACGGCCAATAAACGCATGAAATACAATAAAGACATGCCAATGTAACTTGCCTCAACAACTTAATGTAACAGTGTCAGACATAACAGTACGACTTACACTGAATACACTGCAATGACTATGTGGTGAAATTACAGTGATGCAACGTTAAAATTCCTCCATTTATAAAGATAATAGGTAAAATAACATGTAGGGATAAAAATATAGGTAAGATATGCCGCTGCTTCTTCACCTACGCCAGCGTTTTCTAGGGTCATTGAAAACTAACTAGTTAGAACATGCAGACTAACGGTTTATCCTTTTAGACGGGATAGAAACGGAGATAAAAGAAAAAAATGTGACGGTCTGAACACTTGTTTGAATCTAAAGTCTAAAAGACGCAATTTGTAGTTTTTAAAGAAAAAAAATTACGCCACTAGTTGACACAATGTAAGGAATTGAACGAAAAACGACCTTAGCTCTTGTTAGAAACAGACGTATCTTGGACGTTCTACGGTAATTAGTCGTTTTAGTTTGAATATAGCGGCAAACGCCATGAACGAAGGTACCAAAAACAAATTTCAAAACTAACCTTGAAAAAAGTAGGTTTTTTCTTAATAATAAGTTTAGGAGAATAAAAACTAGCTAGTTTGATAGCCCATCTTTATCTGAGAAATAATATACTTTTAATTACACAGACGGACAGATAACACGGAAGATATTGACGAAAGACTGTATTGTTCAATACAGACTAGCAGACAGTTATTTGTGCATATTTCTCACAAAATTCACTTTTGACGCGTACTTGAGCCTAACGCATAAAAACAAACTGCATGTGGACTAGGGGCAGGATAGGAGGATAGTAGATAAAAATAATTTAGCATAGAATCTTAGAAGTAGGGGGAGACAAAATTTGTGTAGTTTTTTCTTGTAGTTAGTCCAAAAACAAGTGTAATTTTAGGAAAAACCAAGTTGGGACGGACAGACCGACAGAAAAATACTACACACTAGACTGAAACTGGACCTAAATTAGACATTGTAGTTTGAATATTTGAAAGGTAGAGGGGAAGTCCGCTGATTGGACGGAAGCGTTCATATTATAGAAAGAAAGACGCCCGCTAGTGCCATTTTTTAAAAGACTGTCCATATACACAGTTCGTTAATGCTAGAAGAGTGATTTCCAGGAAATATTATATATTATCAGTGGGACGCCATAATCTAGCCAGCAGCTCAGCTGAGTTTTGCTAGTACAACGTAACTGTGTTTTCGATTTTGAATTGTGGTAAGGGAAAAAGCATTTACTTTTTTTATTTAAATATTTTTGAGTGATTGATACTGCCATGTCATGAAAAATGATTACGACAAGTGTGACTACGTTTAATATAATGTAAATAATTGTTAGTTAGTGTACGCGATACACACGATTGATTATGACGTGTATGCGTTGGTATGTCACGCACCGTGACTAGGTTACCACACCCTTTTCTTAGATGACCGTCAAACGGATAAGACGTGTCCTATAATCCTTCCAGTGGTAGGCATGATATTGCCGCACATATGTTATTGCAGTACGGACATGGGTCAGTCCGATATTCTTATGAAGAGAGGAATGTATCGAGGTTAGTAATTTTAACTAAAGTCAAGGAAGGATGAAATTATGGTCCACATTCGTTTTATATCGCCAGACGTCTAATCTCATTGTCGGCCGTTGGATGTCCCAACCGCGCGTACATATAGTTACGACGTTCTGACTATAGTGTTGCATATTATTGGACCAGGACTATAATGCATGGATAGCATTTATGATGTATGATTCAATTCTAATATATAATGTTTTCATAATCAACCTCCATGGACTGTCTACTGTTTGAAATGTATATTAAAAATTGTGTGGACTCGAGAAGAGACTTATCACGTTCATTGAAGTTACAAATTCAACAATTATGATACTGAGTTCAAACCTTGTGACAGACAGAAAGTATTAACTCACATTCGCGTAACTATTCCAACAATAGCACGATCAAGAATTAATGAATCAAATGACCAGAACTAAGAAGCTTATTGAATCAATGAGAACGGTGGCTTTCCACAACGACCACTGAAATAGAAGACGGGGCCGCAACAACAATAAAAGAAGTGAATCGTATAAAGCCCCGCAACAAAGTGGTTGCCATTGCTGGGGAACGAAGGAAGAAAGAGAAAAATTTTTCTTGTTTACATACTTTCACGGACTGTTTACGATTACAAGAAAACGTTCAAGTCACATGATTCCGAACATGACGTGGCTTGTGTAACTATGCAAAAATCAGTGACGTCACAATATTCCGTGTACAAGCCAACGATCGAAGGACGATGCCAGCTCACCTAATGTTTCATTCAAGAATACAACTTCTCAGTAGATCATAGGATTGAAAAGACATTATTTACCAACAAGGAGCAAACAGTCCTATCCTCTAGTCTAGGCCGTTGGTGAAGATCGCATCGGACGACGGGTTAAAAGATAAGTCTCAGTTCGTGACTGTTGTCATTCATAAGAAACATCACTGAGTCTAATTCACATTTTGCAGGCATGTCCGTTCTATATATTTTATATGCACGTTATATTTGTTTTCATTGTTTGTGCTGTGCCTAATTTGTGGGAGGTTGGAGTGGAGATTCAGAATGAATAAATTATGGCTCTACGGATTGCCGATATTCATTCTGAACGGTCTTTAGGGTAGTGAATTAAATCGCATTTCGCGGAGAACGCGTCGATGACATTTCCGGGGCTTGTTTCGTTCGGGACTGCATTTAATTCACAGTATATGTTAGATGTCTAGTTTGGTGAAATAATCGGTGTATTTTATCGTATTCAGTTTAAATTCTATTTAGTTTGGTAACAATGTTAGTAATCTATCTTGTTCTTTCTGATCTTGCTATTATTCAGTTCATTTTTTTTTTTTTGTATAACCGTCAATGAGTCCATGTTTGCGTCATTAATTTTTGTGTACGCAGATTTAACTCTATATTCAGTTAACCTTCACCCTACTCTATATTTCCGGTTTGCAGATTTGGTTTCATAATATCAATTTTTATTGTAGAAACGTCTTGTTTCGTGATAATATGGTTTGTTTATCCTTGGTTTACCCATCGTATCGTATGTCCTCATTTCATCTGTTCATGATTTAACACTAATAATATAATTTCTTGCTTAATAAGAGTGTATATGAATATAATTAAAATTTAATGACTTTTAAGGAGAATTAGGGACTTTGCACCAATTTGCAGTGGTAGTCCAAGAAATGGGCGATGCACTTTATAGCTCATGATTAAGGCATAATATAATAATAATAATATATATTTATAAAATAATTTGACTTTTTAGTCTGTCCTGCATATAAAGGAC
The DNA here is from genome assembly GCA_024509875.1 of Oreohelix idahoensis. NCBI lineage: Eukaryota > Metazoa > Mollusca > Gastropoda > Stylommatophora > Oreohelicidae > Oreohelix > Oreohelix idahoensis. The sequence continues at coordinate 29,889 of JAMPIV010003520.1, forward strand.
ATAGTGTATATTATTTGGTACATTTTTTCCATTACTAAATGATTTACTTAGCACATATCACTGACTGAATGATATAATACTTGAGGAATAATACTATTTATTATTAGGTGCATGATAGTAATTCAGCACCCGAAATAGATAAATATCATAACTATTTATGATATATTAACGAGTATATATGTAATATTTTCCCAACATAGTATGTCTATGTATGGAATCTACAAATAATAGTTAGATAATATTACAATTAATTAAATTGAACATTCCCAGATTAAGTTCAATAATATTATGATTGTTTATATCGACTATTCATAAATTGAATAAGTATAATAATTACTTAAAATTTATTGGTGATTATTACATAACCATTACGTACAATATTAACGTCAAGATGCTTAACTTAGACTATTTTATTAAAAATGGTAAAGATTTTGGGAAAAAAGGAGAACTTCTCGAGGCTTATGCATTGGCTGAATTTGCAAAATATAAGGCAGAAGAGAGGAGGAAAAGAAAGCCATTGCTAAAGCAGAGATGGAAGAACTTGAAAGAAAACAGGCGGAAAGCCATTGCTAAAGCAGAGATGGAAGAATTAAGAAAACAAGAAAAGAAGCAGAATTAAGAAAGAAGAAGAAAGAAAGATAGCAAGAGATGAAATCCTACGGATTGAAGAAGAGAATAAATTGAAACGACAAGAAATCATACTGCAGCAAGAAATGGAATTGCAACGACTTAAATTAGAAACAGCAAAACTTATTCACAGGGCGCTGCAGCAACCCAAAATGATACTGCTCAATCTGGATCTTCATCCACACGACTTAAAGGTAATTATTACTTTAAGCTGCCTCCATTCAAGTTACACGTAGATGACCTTTCATCGTGGCTCGCGCGCTTTGAGGACATATGTAAGGTGAATAACCTTGACAAAGCGGCATGGGCACTGAAACTTAAGGAATTTCTAGATGGCGAACCTGCAAGTGCAGCACAAAATATAGATCCAACACTATCAACAGACTATGAGGCCATTAAGACGTTGTTACTACGTCGTTTCCACTTGAACGAAGAGGCATGTAGATTGCGTTTTAAAAGTTTGTTGCCAGATAACAATAGAGATTTCACAGGTTTTATTGCTAACATACGCAATACTTTTAACAGATGGGTTGAACTGGCAGGTGTCAACAAATCCTACGACAAGTTAGTCGATTTGTTATTGAGGGATAAAGTATTATCGTCTGTCAGCCCACCATTCTTTGCTTATCTGCAAGAAAGAAAACCAGAATCTATTGATGAGTTAGAAAAAATTTCTTTAAATTACTGCACAGCTCATCCGAATGCTAATATTTCTGGCACATTGATAAGAGAACCACTTCCTGTAGCCTCCAATATGGCATATCATAATCATAACAAACCTAGAACACACAGTGTAGACAGGGGTAGGTTCAAAGGAAACTATGACATTAATTTTCATAAGGGACAGAATAACTTTAACAATAACTTTAATAGAGGACGACAACAAACCAGAAACTATTCACCTCAGTCAAGAAATAACAGTAATCCACGTAACTCAAGTTATAATCGATCATATAACTATAATAATGATTACAAGTGGAACAATAGCGATAATTATAACTCGAGACATCGAGATAACAGTTACAATAGAGGACAACGGGATAATTCATCTAATTATTCTCGTCATCGTTCTCATTCTCGTAGATCGACAACTTATAACCATAATACAGGGGCAGCTGTTACTACTGCTACAACCCCTAGGGTTCAGAGTTCAACTACTGATAACAAAATACAGTCATCGTCTACTTGTTTTGCAATGAATTATAACGTGGCAAATAGTTGCCCAACATGTAATCTTATATTTCAGAAAGCAAAAGAGACAGTTCTGAACTGCGGTCATATTCTACCAGAAGTCAGTCTAGCAGTCAATGACGGAACAGGATCACTGATCTTCAACAGAGGAAAAGTTAATGGATCCATCGTCTCAGTCTTAAGAGATTCGGGATCGACCACGATCGGAATCCGTCAGACACTTGTTCATCCAAATTGTGCAACTGGAGAACATGTCAGGTGCATGACTTTTGGGGGAACCATAGAATATTATCCAACAGCTATTATTTACATTGACACACCTTTCTTCACAGGCAATGTTAAAGCATGCATGTTAAGAAACCCAATTGCCGACCTTATGGTGGGATGCATACACGGGAGTAAAGATTGCACACCAGATGAGATTATTCAATGGGAAAAAAATAATCTATACATCGGAAATGCAGCAATAACCAGAGCACATACAAAACAATTAGAGACTATAGACACGGAAAACAAGGAAACAAATGATCATGAAAATATCGAGATTCATTCTGCTATTGACCGAGTATCATTTGCTGCAAAACAGAGGGAAGACAGGTCACTAACAAAATTTTTTACGCTGGTCAACAAAGATGACAATCTTTCTAGGAACATAAATTATAGTCAGTGGTTTAGTATTAAAAATGACATTTTATTAAGATGTTTTTTTATGGATAAAACTCAGATAAGACAACAAGTCATGGTACCTTTTGCTTTTAGGCGGTACATACTTCAACATGCACATGATTCTAAGTGTGCAGGTCACATGGGTTATACTCGTACACGTTCACGAGTATTATCTTCTTTTTTTTGGCCGGGAGTATCACGAGATATTTCACAGTACGTACGCTCCTGTACGATATGCCAAGAAGTGAAAGCACGGGGAGCCTTTCACACGGCGCCTATTCAGGCTTGTGATATATCGGTGAGACCTTTCGACAAAATGGCCATTGATATCATTGGCCCACTTTTACCATCAGCCAGAGGACATAGGTTTATTCTCACTTGCATCGATTTATGCACACGATGGCCAGAAGCCATCCCATTAAAAACAACCACCACAACAGATGTAGCTGATGCACTACACTTGATCTTTTCTAGAGTAGGTTTTCCTAGAAAACTTTTGTCAGATCATGGTTCTCAATTTATATCTGAGACTATGACGGAGGTAATGAAGACTTGGCAAATAGATAGAAACCTCAGCAGCATTTATCACCCAATGAGTAATGGTGCTGTAGAAAGACTTAACCGTACACTCAAACAAATGCTACATAAAGTTACAGTTAACCATCCACAGGACTGGGACAGAGTGCTACCAGCGGTGTTATTCGCTTATCGAGAGGTGCCAAATGAACAAACTGGCTTCTCTCCGTTTCATTTAGTCTTTGGCGCTCCTCCAAGAGGTCCTATGGGACTGATAAAAGATTTATTAATCGATTCTGAGATGACTCAGGACACTCAGTCATCCTATGAATATGTAATTAATCTCCGGAATAACATTATTGATGCCTGTCAAATGGCAACAGCTTCATCTGAGGCTGCGAAAGAGAAAGCTAGAACTTTCCAAAACAGTAATAGACGATTACGTCAATTATTTCCAGGAGATCAAGCTTATGTGTTATTGCCACATAACAATAATAGACTACTAATCTCGTGGAATGGTCCTTACCAGGTTATCAATAAGATTTCTGATGTTGATTATGTCCTGGACATTAAGGGACATCACAAAATATTTCACATAAATATGCTCAAGCAATTTCATACTCGACCTGAACATCTACAAGCTATTTTTCATGAATTAGATGACACTTTCAGACCTACATGTCACTATTCTAATTTATCCGTTATCCAGGAAGAAGAATCTTCTTTTCCTGAGGTACAGTTAGCTTTACCTGTACCTGTAGTACAATCTAGCGAATCTTGGCGGGACGTAACCATCTCTTCGTCGGTTACACCGCAACAGCATCAAAAGATTGCTGATCTGCTACAATCTTATCCAGATGTGTTGACCGATGTTCCAGGTCGCACATCAGTCATTAATCATGACATCACTCTTAACGAGGATACTCCAATTCGGGTACATCCTTATTCTGTTCCTATACACTTTCTTACTAAAACTACTAAGGAACTTGAACAGATGTTATCTTTAGGAATTATCGAAACTAGTAATTCCCCATTTTCTTCTCCATTAGTTATTGTCCGAAAGAAGGACAATAACATTAGACTATGCGTCGACTATAGAAAATTAAATGCACAAACGATAGTTGATAGCGAACCACATCCACTTCTCGATGACTTACTGCCACGTCTATCGACAGCAACTATATTTACTAAGATAGACTTAACTAAAGGTTATTGGCAGATACCACTAACCGAAAAAGCAAAATACTACACAGCGTTTTCAACTCCGCTAGGTCTATACCAGTGGAACGTGATGCCTTTTGGGCTGGTTAACGCTCCAGCTACCTTTGTTCGCATGATGCGACACATTTTTTCAGGTAGACCAGACATTATTACATATATAGATGACATATGCTTGTTTAGTTCATCTTTTGAGGAACATTTTTTGGGTCTTGGATACGTTTTTGATACCTTGAGAAGGTACAAGTTAACTGCTAAACCTACAAAATTACAGGTAGCATTTCATGAGATCACTTTTTTGGGTCACATTATTGGAGCTGGATATATCCGAACATTACCCAGTACAGTTTCAAAAATTTTAAACATTTCCGTTCCTCAAACGAAGAAACAAGTGAGAAGCTTGTTAGGTCTAGTCCAATATTACAGTAGATTCGTACCTAACTTGTCATCCATCACTGCTGTATTGTCCTCATTACTAAAGAAGAACATGCCAGTGAAAGTGACATGGACTGACGAATGTGACAGAATTTTCGGCAAATAATTTCTATATTTTCAAATCCACCTATTTTGAGATTAATTGATGCTTCTAAAAAGTTCATTCTTCGTACAGATGCGAGTAACTACGGAATTGGCGCATGTTTGCTCCAATACCATGACGACATCCTCCATCCAAACTTGTACGTGTCACGAAAACTGAAACCACCAGAAGTGAAGTACTCTACGGTTGATCGCGAACTCTTAGCCGTCGTGTGGGCGATAACCAAACTAGAAAAATTCCTACTGGGAGCCCCTTTTGTAGTACAAACCGATCAAAGGGCCGTAGCATCACTACAACGAGCAAATCACAAGAGTCCAAAATTGACCAGATTTGCTATACTCCTCCAACCCTTCGAGTTTTCAATCGAGTACATCACAGGATCCGACAACATCTTGGCAGATACATTATCTCGAAATCCTAATGATGTCGATTCCTAATTTACGTTGTTTGTCGCAAAGACAATACTATGTACAGAGAAACTTAATCAAAGAACATAGCACCATCGTTGCTTTTTGACACATGAATGAACCATTTACTCAGCTGCTTTCTATAGGCAAATTATACGCAAAGTGACTGCAATCAATTGACACTATATTCGTCTTTACACCGGGACTTTCCTGGTTTACATTTGTCACAACATTGTTTCAAAACACTTCGGAAAAAATAAATGACATTCCAGTCGAACTAATTCGTTATATAACGTGATTCAGAATACTTGAACATTTTGTCTAATGGAAATTCAAGGATCAAGACTACGAATGGATCTTCATATCCAATGTTAATTACTTTAATTTATTCTTTAAAACTAATCCACATTAAAATGACAAGTGAGTTGAATTTTAAAAAAAATGAATGAAACTTAAAAAAATGAAAGAAAGAAAAGAAAACTCACATAATTCTTTGATTATATTCTTAGAATTACATGATTATATTGCATACTATTGTTTAAATTAGTTAGAAAGGTATTAATAACTTAATACTACACTTACTTGATGTTCAACACACATAACTTAGTTAAATTTATACATCATTTTTTTTTTCTTTCTCTAATTTATTCTTTATTCGTTATTATGTCTTTCTTTAACAGATCCTCTCATTTTTCTTACATTAGATTTTCAACAACTTATTCTTATTCCATACCTAGTATAGTTATTTAGTTTAATTTTAACACTTTAAATTAGTCTGACATGACATTTTATCACGACATATTTTAAGTTAATTAATTATTTAATTAGAGATCGACATTACCATTCTCTTTTAGTTCTTATTACCATTTATATTTATTTATGATATAAATAATGAATATATTACATGACTATTGGTTAGTCGACATGACCACGACATTGGTTCTAGACAGAACGTCGTAGGCCATATGCCGCAATCTCGTTAAATTTTTTTTTTGATATTGTTAACATATTGGTATTTTTTCAGATGGGTTTTTTGTTAAAAAAAATCTATCTAATAGATTTTTTTTTTCCCCCAGTGGACAGGGAATTGTTAAGGTATTTTATTGGCATGGTCTGCTAGAGGTTAACAGCATAAGATTAATAGGTGACTACGTTTAATATAATGTAAATAATTGTTAGTTAGTGTACGCGATACACACGATTGATTATGACGTGTATGCGTTGGTATGTCACGCACCGTGACTAGGTTACCACACCCTTTTCTTAGATGACCGTCAAACGGATAAGACGTGTCCTATAATCCTTCCAGTGGTAGGCATGATATTGCCGCACATATGTTATTGCAGTACGGACATGGGTCAGTCCGATATTCTTATGAAGAGAGGAATGTATCGAGGTTAGTAATTTTAACTAAAGTCAAGGAAGGATGAAATTATGGTCCACATTCGTTTTATATCGCCAGACGTCTAATCTCATTGTCGGCCGTTGGATGTCCCAACCGCGCGTACATATAGTTACGACGTTCTGACTATAGTGTTGCATATTATTGGACCAGGACTATAATGCATGGACAGCATTTATGATGTATGATTCAATTCTAATATATAATGTTTTCATAATCAACCTCCATGGACTGTCTACTGTTTGAAATGTATATTAAAAATTGTGTGGACTCGAGAAGAGACTTATCACGTTCATTGAAGTTACAAATTCAACAATTATGATACTGAGTTCAAACCTTGTGACAGACAGAAAGTATTAACTCACATTCGCGTAACTATTCCAACAATAGCACGATCAAGAATTAATGAATCAAATGACCAGAACTAAGAAGCTTATTGAATCAATGAGAACGGTGGCTTTCCACAACGACCACTGAAATAGAAGACGGGGCCGCAACAACAATAAAAGAAGTGAATCGTATAAAGCCCCGCAACAGTGAGATGTGCTGAGTTGGTCAGAGAGATCTGACCCGATCTCTGTAATTTAATTTTGCTTTGTTGTGTGTAAAAATGGTGCAGTATGCAGTGTGTTGACACATGGCACAAATTTTGGTTTCAGAGTTTCTGGTCTGGCACTACGCTAGTGCCAGATGCTTTGAAGAGGTCCAAGAGTGGATGCCTAAGAAGCCTACCATTTTACTCCAGCGACTGTGAGGAGTGGGCCACTTGAATTATTTACTGCATCGTCACAGGCCAGATAAGTTGAAAACCTGGTCTGGATTCATCAAACTTTTCCACAATAAAATAAATAAACAATATCCTGGTGTATAAAAACTATACCTCATTTCCATATTTCAAAGACACTGACCATTATAAACAGAGATCGGGAATGATGACATCACCCCGACTAGACATCCAGTGCTAGTTTTCCAAAGACACTGTAGTTAGTGTTAATATTAAACAATGTAACAATATATCTATGTACAAAATTTTCATTTTGATTATTCAATATATATATGCACTTTTATTGATAAATACATATTGTTTCATACGTCCTGACCAGAAGAACATTTGGTTCAGGACTAAATAAATTTAAAAAATTGTCAAATTTAAATTCTAAAGCCAGTGTTAGTTGATTTGATCATAGAGCTTATTATTATTAGACTTAGTATTTACATGTGTGTGTCTGTGTATTTAATTACCTACACATCACATTTCATTACCCTAGACATTAAACGTAGCTAACATACATAATAGCAGAATAAGTCTGTTTGAGGTCATAAGTGGTAGCAGAAAGGCATTCTGTAACTCACCTAAACTGTTATCTTCAGGAGCCTTCACAGCTGACCTCATCCAGTACACTAGGTAACATAGCAACCACGCAATAACATCAAAAACCACTACAGACTATCGCTCACCTTGAGCGGCGAAACTGTGACAAAGAAATACTCAAATCGTTGTCAACTTATAAATCTACGGCCTGAAAGTTATACAATCTAGACACTACACTGTTCTAGAATAACCACATAACAATCAGGGGCGTATCCTGGTAATGCGAGCTAGGTGTGCTGCTACTTAAAATGAATATGTACGCCTACTACTCGTATTTGACCCCTTCCCCTCTTAATTTAAAAACCAACTATATTCAATTACGCAACGATAGTTATTCGGCTGGAAGAAAAACATTAACTAAATAATACATATTTTCACTTACAGGTTTCCCTTGAAGATCAGATCTATTCTTCTTTCCTTTTGCAGAAATTTCTCTGTTACAGCATCGTAAAATGTATTCTTCATTCTAACCTTGCTCAAAAGTTCCTTTTCAATGGACAATAGGCTGAGACTGGAGAGTCGATCATGACCTTGTGTAGATCTGTGGTAACTGTGGATTCGCTTTAAAGCTGAAAACGATCTTTCTACAGAAGCAGTAGTTGCTGGAATTGTCATTATCAATTCTGCCAGTTTGAACACTTCTTTAAAGCCTGAACTGAGATCATTTTCAACTAAGAACTGCAGTAACTCATGAACTGACTTGTTGCAGAACTCATCCGAACAATAAAGTACAACAAGTTCATTCTTCAATCTTATATAGTCGAACATTTCTCCATAAACGTTTTTTAATTTTTTGATGAGGTCCTCTGGAAAATTTTTCTTGAAACTGGTATACTTTTGCTCATAAAGAAGGTGGAAATACTCAAGTTTCTTTAAAGCTGCAAACCGTTTTTCTGTGTGAACACTAATGTTATCAATGATTTCAAAATACAGTTGGCAACATGCATCTTCTCCTATACAACCACGGCGTCGTTTATTTGTAGGTGATTCAAATTCTTCTCCCCTCCTTCCCAATGCAGCATACCAAATCTCATTAAAGGCAGTATCCCTTGCTCGTTGAAGTTCTTTTTTGATATCTTCTATTTTCTTGCAGCAGTACAAAATATCGAAATTTCTTGTTTGAAGTAAATTGTATAAAACATTTGTATATGCAAATAATCTTGAAAATACTTGAAGTAGGAAAATTATATTTAGGCTCCTCAAGAAAGACAAAAAGCCTTGCGATTTAACCACTGTGACAGCATCCCATTCTAAAGAACAATCAATGACATTTTCAAAAAAGTCAATAAGCTCTAACCAATGATCGTTCACTGTATGTACTAATCTGGAAGTGAAGTTCCACCTGGTAGGTGCTACAGTTGGCAACTTCTTAGAAAGAAATTCTTGAAGAGCTATTGTTCTCTTAGACGATTTTGAGAAAAATGCAGAAAGACCATTGAGAGTTATAAAAAAAATATTGCAGTCTTTGATATTCATCAAACTTTGTTGCAAGACGAGGTTCAATGCATCGGCACAGCAATGAGTAAAGAGTGCTTTTGGGTAAACATCAATAACCTTTTTTTGTAAGCCATCCAAATGACCTGCCATCACAGACGCTCCATCATAAGTTTGCCCAACTAACTTATCTTTAAGTTTGTATTCTTGTACCGTGCTAACTACATGTTTAAACAAACCTTCTGAGGTTCTATCCTGACTAACGTCGGTAATCCCGACAAACCTTTCATAAACAACACCATCTAATACATATCTTAAGACGGTTGACAGCTGTGATTTGCACGTGATATCACAACTCTCATCCAGAAGTATAGCAGCAAAGTTTGAAACGTGGGCTTCCTTCTTTATTTCATCAATGGGGACTTCAGAGATAGCCTGAATGAGATCATTTTGCACTGCCGGAGAAGTTCCGCGGAAAACTGTAGAGCTCTGTAGGTGATGTTCCAAAAGAGGGTCATATTGCTGAAGTGCATCCAGAAACTCTAAATAGTTGCCTCTGTTGAAAGAGTCATTACATTCGTCATGTCCTCGGAAAGGAAGCTCCTGTTTACCAAGGAAGCATACCGCATCAATCAGACGTTTCAAGATATCTCGATTCTTTTTTACAAGTTCATTATGTTGGCTGATACTTTTATAGAGCTGATCATTAAGCAAGACGTTCACTCTTTGTCGGCCAAACATTTTCAGCTGAAAAAAAAAACACTGGACATGGCTTTTAGTCGTGTCGTGTCTCTGTGCAGCTGTACTTAAGTGGTTAAGATCATCAAAACCACTTCTACTCCATACGTTGCCTTCTGAAGAAAATAAAAAACAAGGCCAACAGAACAATTTATTCCTCTTTTCACAACCAGTTAACCAATCCACCGACTTGTAATGAGCTGTTGAAAAATAGCGTGTGAATACTTCTGTCTTAGTTTTATGTACTGTTTTTAAGAGTGATAACTCATGACATGGTTTACCGTTACTCACAATTGATAGTTTTTTCCACTAAAACTTAGTGAACAAAACTTCTTTTTAGCGATGTCGTCCAACACTTGCATTTTGGGTATATGTCAATTATCTCCGAAATACTAATTAACTTACAACTTGAAACTCACTGTCACTGTAATAATCTGCACTCCCGGCAACTAACAAAAATTAATCACAAAAAACACTGGACTTGGACACAGCCGATTTTTACAACTCGAGAGCTGCAAGGCGACCGCACGCATGTTCGTATTGTATTGACGTATCTGGCCATGACCCCGATCCACACAAACCAGTCTTCAGACGTGAAACCGAAAGGTACAGCACGCATTGTGACGGAATTACCCGAGAAACTTCGGGCGATTGTTACCAACCAATAAAAACTGCACTATAAAACGCGTCTGGGAAACTGAAACTAGATATACTCGTAGATTCTATGCGGGAAAATCCGTTATCCTGATGCGTGAGGTCCGAAAGCAGAACAGTGGAAGAGAAATATTTTATAGAATAAGAATATAAATTTTTATTTTCCTTCGGGCATAGGTGTGCGCAGCACGCACAGCACACATAGAGAATACGCCACTGATAACAATCCACCTAAACCGAATACGGCAAGCTCTCAAAACATAGTCCATAGAAGGAACTTCACAGCAAGATTGCTGGCAAAGGGAAAATATCCGTCCGGCTCGGTCACTGGCTAAAATCTCACCGACTCCTTTCGCGCCTGAATTACCGGCTTCCGGTCGTCACCTGACTCGCCGGTTTAGCTATCCCCAGTGTTGCCAGGCTAACTTTTCGTACCAAAAGATGCACTGTGAAATAGTGCCGTGACATCCACCCCCTTAAGAAAGAAAACGTAGTTTTCTTCCATCGGAGGAAGCTTCGCCCGACCCCCTGTAGGAGTATGGACGACCATATGCCATAACAGCATCTCTTCATCTGACTAGAGAATGCCCTAGTTCTCCCTTACCACTGTCATTCCCGCATTCTCCAACCAACCTGTGATAGGGCCGGAACGACACCCGGCTTACCCCTTCACGGGAAGACACCCCAGCTTCCCCCTTCATTGTGAGTGGCACATTTATCGCCCATATTTTCGATGTGCGCGAAGCATGCTGGGATGTAGATTCTTCAAGATTGATGAAAAGGCCATAATAACGCCTAAAAATTAGTTTTGGTGCATAGTTGTGTGTTATATTTGATAGTGGTGTTTTTGCTCTAGAAATAGTTGTGTAGATCTGTGTTTTCATGCCTGGTAGAGCAAATATCGCGAGTGTTGTTTGAGTGGCGCAATTACTGCGCGCGCGGACTGGGTTGAGTGTTTAGGCTTAGCGGTCTATATAAAGCGCGTGATAGCCAGCAGCGACTTTTCCTAAGTATCAGCCGCCCAGAGAGAACAGACGAAGTAAGACACACAGAGCCAAGCTGTAAATGCCTTGAGCACAATTAGCAATCGGGCACATGCTGGGTGTTTTGTTATGTTCGTTGGTTTATTTGTTTAATGTTTGTTTAGTCACTGAATGGGTTGTAAAAATAAATACAGCCCCTGCCTCTAGAATCAAGAGTTTTATTGTTGTTCTGGTCGGTGCGAGTGTGAAAAGAGAGTGATCAAACATCACAACATCAATATCATCATCACCATCTCACCCGGGTTATACCCGCACAGGTTCGAATCCTGCTCGCAGCGCCAAACCATTCCATATATTGGTCACTTAGTGGTGGACATACAAGTTGGGTGCACAGTAGTGAAAAACTGGGCGGTTTATGTTGTCAAGGAAGTACAAGGACCTAGAAACCAAAAGAAAACACCAGGGATCATAGGTACTAATGTCCTTGTGGAAATCCCAAACATACAGAACATACTAAGATGGGACCCTCCAATGGATCAGGGGATGACGCAGAAATCAGACTCTATAAAAGTATGGGTAGCTGGGAGAAAGCAAACCCACATACCTGCTCGATCGATCAGGGCCATAACAGTCAAATGCAGGAGAGGAGGCCAGTCAGAAAGAACTTTTCTCTTTGAGCCTAATAGAGACTTAGAACACAGAGGGCTGATTATGAGTCATATATTCACTGTTCTTAGAAGTGGGTTCTGTGATATTCAGGCCATAAATTTGGGAGATGAGGACTTGTTTTTAGCTCCCGGGACACAAGTAGGAGTACTGACAGAAGCTGGGGTGGACTATAGCACATATTTCAGAGTTGTAGGGGCTCAAGAGGTAGAAATGTCAGCAAGTCCACCATATACGAATCCAGAGCAAGAGATGTGCTCAATTGACCTGGCCGGGTTTGAGGGCATTGAGGCTGAAGAGCAGGAAGTGAGAGCGTTATTGAGACGCTATGCCGATCTTTTTGCCACAGATGAGACAGATGTAGGATACACGGACAGGGTAACGCACACCATCCCATTAACAGATGACACCCCAGTTAAGCAGCCTTACAGGAGAATACCTCCTGCTTTCTATAGAGAGGTACAGGATCACCTGCAAGGATTGCTTGACAAACAGATAATCAAGGAGAGTTGCAGTCCTTGGGCCTCCCCAATAGTTTTGGTCCGGAAGAAGGATGGTCGGCTTAGACTCTGCGTAGACTTCAGGGCACTCAATAGAAAGACGAAGAGGGATGCATACCCTCTACCCCGAGTAGACGAGTACCTGGATGCGCTAGGAGGAGCAAAGATATTCTCATCACTTGATCTGGCAAGTGGTTACTATCAAGTAGCAATGGATGAGAAAGACCAAGAGAAAACCGCCTTCACTACCCCGTTTGGACTGTACGAATACACCAGGATGCCTATGGGTTTAGCCAACTCTGCTAGCACTTTCCAACGATTAATGCAGAGCAGTATGCATGATTTAGTGTTCCAGCTGATACTAGTATACCTTGATGACATTTTAGTGTACTCTGCTGACTTCCCTAACCATTTGAGCCGACTGGAGAAAGTATTCTCTAAGCTACGCCAGCTAGGGCTGAAGTTGAATGGAGGAAAGTGTAAGCTGTTCAGGACAACGATTGAATTCTTGGGGCATAGTATATCAGCAGATAGAATAGGAGCTATGGAAGACAAGGTGAAGGCTGTTCAAGAGGCCCCTGTACCACGTTCCCAGACTGAGTTACGGTCATTCCTGGGATTGGCCAGTTACTACCGCAGATTTGTGCCGGGCTTTGCAAAGATAGCCAAACCGCTACATGATTTAGTAGCTGCGCTCAATCAAGGCATGCAGACTAAAAGACGAAGTAAGTCACCCATAGGAGAGTTGTGGACAGAAGAGTGTGCTGTAGCCTTTGAGACACTGAAAAAGGCACTAACCTCCACACCGCTACTAGGGTTCCCTAACTTCTCGCTACCATTTATCCTGGAGGTAGATGCATCATTTGAAGGATTGGGAGCAATTCTCTCGCAAGTGCAAGATGGAACATAGAAAGTCTTGGCATATGCAAGTCGCACACTTCGACCCTCTGAAAGAAACTCAAAAAGCAGTATGAGGCTGGAACTGCTAGGTCTTAAGTGGGCCATGACTGAGAAGTTCAGAGGTTACCTGCTAGGATCCCAAGTAGAGGTATTTACAGACAATAGGGGTCTGGCCTTCTGGGAGAAAGCTAAACTGGGAGCTATAGAGCAGAGATGGATGGCCCAGATGGCGATGTTTAACTACACAATCCGACATCGGGCAGCAAGAGCCAATGGAAATGCAGATTATTTGTCCCGTTTTCCTATTGAAACCGCAGGCGAGGAACTGGAGGATGATGCAGATGTTGCAATAAGTGGCATAACAGCTGAGGTTATCGGAGAGTTTACCCAGATACCATATGAGATAGGGTTGATGACAGCAACAAGCCATAAAGATATCAGTGAAAGGGTACCGGCCGAATCAACCTAGGCACCAGCAACCACTCAAGCATTTCTCACCTATTCGCGTGAGGAATTGATAAATCTCCAGGGAGCTGATGATGTGGTAGCGATGGTTAGGAAGATGGTAAAGGATGGCACCACTGCAGGAAAAGATGCTCGAAAGATCCCCTTGGCTGCAAGGAAACTACTTAATCAGGGTAACCGGCTCGAAGTGACACATGGGTTGTTATACCGGACAGTGAAGGGATCAAATGGATCCAGCATGAGACAACTGGTAATACCTGAGTCCATGAAACCACGGATACTAGACTCTGCTCACAGGGTGGGCCATCAGGGAAGAGAGCGCATGCTGCAGTTGCTGAGAAGTAGGTGCTTCTGGGTAGGCATCACAGCTGATGTTGACGTCTTTTGTCGCAGATGCAACCGATGTAACGTCGCCAAGGCACCTCAACTGAAGTTTCATGGGCCATCGGGAAACTTGATTGCCTCCAGACCACTTAAGGTGGTAGCAATGGATTTCACACTGCTAGAGCGGGATTCCAAAGGGTTTGAGAATGTATTAGTGCTGACAGATGTGTTCAGCAAGTACACCATTGCTATACCAACAAGAGACCAAAAAGCAACAACAGTCACCAAGGCCCTGGTGGAAAAGTGGTTCCAGTATCTCGGAGCTCCTCAGAGGATACACTCTGATCAGGGCCGGAACTTCAAGTCAGCGATAGTCGCAGAGCGTCTCCAAATAAATGCCTCTAAAACTAAAGCTATGAACTTTTCTAACGAGACCTTTGATATCATCTTGAACGGGGAAAAACTACAGAAAAGTTGAAAGTTTCAATTATTTAGGCAGTAAAATGACTCAGGATGGTGACACAACAAGAGAAATCCATTTACTAGAATTGCTTTGGCAGCTAGCGCCTTCAATAGATTATCTAACATTTGGAAATTACGATCATTGAATATACATACCAAGCTTCGTCTGTTTAATTCAAATGTTATCTCAGTGTTAACATACGGCTGTGAGAGTTGGAAAATAACAAAATCATTGGAGAACAAGCTGAATACATTCGAGAACAAATGTCTTAGAAAACTCATGAACATCAGTTGGAAAGAATTCAAGACTAATCGACAAATAAGAGAAGGACTCTAGGCAGAAATATGTCTCCGACTATATAAGGAAAAGACGATGGTCTTATATCGGTCATGTCCTACGAATGCAAAACAACAGAATACCACTACAGGCGCTCACTTGGGTTCCTGAGGGTAAGCGGAAAAAAGGAAGACCAAAAGAAACACTCAGAAGAACAATAATAAGAGAAGGAAGAACGTTGGGCCTAAATAATGTGCAAGAGCTAAGAGGAGTGGCGTCACAACGAACAACCTGGAGAGCACTGGTTTCTGCCTTATGCGCCGTGTTTGGCGCTTAAAGAATTTATTATTATTATTATGACAGCCGACCAGAAGCGAAGGTGGTCTGAGCATCTAGCGGAGGTGGTTATGGTCTACAACCCCCCCCCCCCCCCCCCCATTCTTCGACAGGGTACTCACCATACTACCTCCTCTTCGGCAGAGAACCAAAGCTTCCTCTAGACTTCATGATAGGCACGCGCCCAGATGATGAGCCGGAGACAACTGATGAGTGGCTGCAAGGTCACCTAGAGAGGTTGCACATAGCACACCAAAAAGCTGCAGAGAGAATGCAGAAAATGGCCGCTGACAGGAGGGAGAGAAGTAATCAGCTTCCAGGTCCCACGCCATTGCGAGTGGGTGAAAGAGTGCGGAAAAGAGTGCACTACACTGACAGGGCCAAAATACAAGATGTGTGGTCCAACGACGAATTCATTGTATCATCAATTCCAGAAGCAAGCGGTGGTCCTTATGTGATAAGGCCAGCAGGCAACGAAGATCTGAAGATGAGGGTTGCGGCGCACGAACTGAGACGAAGTGAGGACAAAGATGAATCTCCGAATCTGGTAGATGCTACACTAGGCCTACCTGAGGCACCAGCTCCGCCAGATGAGACAGACCCTGGGGAGGACGTGCATGGTCTAATGCCCGAACCAGGCTGGTATGCCCTGCAGCCGATAGAGGGTCCTGCTCCGAGACGATCTGAGAGGTTACAACTGAAGCGCCAGAGGGAGTGATGTTGTCGGGACGACAACAAAATCAGGAGGGAGATATGTGATAGGGCCGGAAAGACACCCGGCTTACCCCTTCACAGGAAGACACCCCAGCTTCCCCCTTCATTGTGAGTGGCACATTTATCGCCCATATTTTCGATGTGCGCGAAGCATGCTGGGATGTAAATTCTTCAAGATTGATGAAAAGGCCATAATAACGCCTAAAAATTAGTTTTGGTGCATAGTTGTGTGTTATATTTGATAGTGGTGTTTTTGCTCTAGAAATAGTTGTGTAGATCTGTGTTTTCATGCCTGGTAGAGCAAATATCGCGAGTGTTGTTTGAGTGGCGCAATTACTGCGCGCGCGGACTGGGTTGAGTGTTTAGGCTTAGCGGTCTATATAAAGCGCGTGATAGCCAGCAGCGAGCTTTCCTAGTATCAGCCGCACAGAGAGAACAGACGAAGTAAGACACGCAGAGCCAAGCTGTAAATGCCTTGAGCACAATTAGCAATCGGGCACATGCTGGGTGTTTTGTTATGTTCGTTGGTTTATTTGTTTAATGCTTGTTTAGTCACTGAATGGGTTGTAAAAATAAATACAGCCCCTGCCTCTAGAATCAAGAGTTTTATTGTTGTTCGGGTCGGTGCGAGTGTGAAAAGAGAGTGATCAAACATCACAACATCAATATCATCATCACCATCTCACCCACCCTACCACAAACCGAAAAACCAAACAATATGGGCATAAAGTAGATTACCCCAGGTTCTGGCAGTCATGAAAAATGACGACTGTCCACCCCTGGTCACCAAAACACAGTGCATAGTACATATATAGTAATATATATATATATATATATATATATATATATATATATATATATATATATATATATATATATATATATATATATATATATATATATATATATATATATATATATATATATATATATATATATATATATATATATATATATAGCGGGTCACCCCAGAACGTAAACAGTTCACTGCCTACTGACTAACCAAAATAACACACTGCAGTGCACGCTGTGAAACCTGAAGGCGTGAACACAATGCTACTATCACCATCTATCAATCTGTGTGCATAACTTCTAGCCTTTATAATGAAGATATAGGCCCTACGGCCTTTAAAGAATAGGATCAGAGCTCCCCAGCTGTTAGAACAACTCTATAGGCGATGTCCCCAGTTGTCCGAACACTTAGCGTGGATAACGCTCCACTGTGTTGCACCACTACAGTGTGAATTTATGATAATAACTAAGGCTCGTTATTCTAGGAATATGACCACACAGTAATGGCTGACAATAAGAAATAAACACCTTCTACAAGTACTTCCCTTTAATCTTATGCACAACACAATAAGGCCTCACACAACCAATAAACGCATGAAATACAATAAAGACATGCCAATGTGACTTGCCTCAACAACTTAATCTATCAGTATCATACATAACAGTACGACTTACACTGAATACACTGCAATGACTATCGCTGACCTTGAGCGGCGAAACTGTGACAAAGAAATACTCAAATCATTGTCTACTTATAAATCTACGGCCTGAAAGTTAAACAATCTAGACACTACACTGTACTAGAATAACCACATAACAATCCACCTAAACCGAATACGGCAAGCTCTCAAAACATAGTCCATAGAAGGAACTTCACAGCAAGATTGCTGGCAAAGGGAAAACATCCGTCCGGCTCGGACACTGGCTAGAATCTCACTGGCTCCTTTCGCGCCTGAATTACCGGGTTCCGGTCGTCACCTGACTCGCCGGTTTAGCTATCCCCAGTGTTGCCAGGCTTACTTTTCGTACCAAAAGATGCACTGCGAATTAGCGCCGTGACAATAAGGCATTATGGAGATCGCATGAAGATCATTAACTTGGTAAAGAAGACTTATGAAGACATGACATGCAGAGTTCTTCCTGAAGGACAACTTACAGAACCGTTTGAGATAAGAACGAGATTGTGATAACGACGCCTCTTGTCTCCATTTCTTTTATTACTAGCAATAGATAAGGTTATTTTTTTTTTTTTTTTCGTACGCCCGCTAATACTCGAGGCGAAATCTCAGGTTATTATTTATGTCTAACCTGACATTGATTTTACGTGAGTATCCCTTTATTTCTTGTACAGAGACAGGTGTCCCTCGCCATTCAGGCAAATACTCGCCGATTTCGGAGGTACCCATTGCAGCTGGGTCGGCTCAGGAGCCGCCAGTCCCTGGTCGACGACACTCCTTCAAATGTTCTCGCCAGGTCTCGAGTTAATCCAGTCCAAATCCCGGTCGACGAAAAATCCTCAAATGCCGTCGCCCGGGTTTGATCCTGTATCACCCGGTCGCCAGAGCGGTGTTGTAACCACTACGCTAGCACGGCTCCCCGAGATAAGGTTATGAAAACATCGACATCACACAACAGAAATGGAATCCAGTGGAATCTGACTAAACAGCTAGATGATTTAGATTTTATAGATGTTAATGTTAATCAGAATCGACGTTTTTGCACTCCGGGCAAACCCATAGGTGCTCAGTCTCCCTCAGCAAATATCGAAGGGTATGCATGCTAATTGTTCCTGTTGCGCACTGGTTGTATACACGGCGGATGTGTCCTCTTATACGTCCATCCCTGCTGATCTTACATTTGATGCCGAATTCCAACAGTCTAAGCCTTGATGATTTATCGGTTGCAGTGTCATTCTCTGATAGACGAACCCGAATTGCCCTCAGTATTTCTTCCATATCCATGGCTAATGCACCTATTATGGGTGCACTTGAAGCTAGTCTGTCAGCTCTTTCATTGCCACGTACCCCGGCATGACCATATCAGTTCTTGAAGATTCGATGCTTCTAGGGAGGTTTTCCATTCATGTGGAAGCCAACCATTTTGGAGCATGGATTGTGAGTCTGATACAATAACTGCCTTTGTTAAGAAAGTCTCAGGCAGCCATCTTAAGGCAGCAGTAACTGCCTCTACCTCCATTCTCATGCTGGAGGTTGTTATCATGTAAGCCCTGCTATGTTCAGCGACGGTTCTGCCCTTTACTCTAGCAGAGAAGCCCTACCCTGATTTATTACCACAGATTATAGATCCATCAGTATACACAATGGTATCATTATTTATAAACTGATCAATTTCCAGCTCTACTCTCCCATTGGCCCAAGTTCTGCATTCTCTATAAGACTGATGATGACTTGCTGGTAGATCACCCAACTCTCATCTAACTTATTCCACTCTTCCCCTTGAATATATTTTCAACTGGGGTCACCTGTCTAATAGTCTCCTCTGCCTGCGCCATTCATGACATCCCCCTCTTTATTCCCGCTTCTTTGATGTCAGCTATGTTTCCATGAAGGGTCATCGTATATCTGGATCTAAGTGACAGCAATCCAAGCATGTGCCGCATCATCATAATAGGGGTATGTCGCGTGCAACCCAAGACAATGCGTTCCAGTCGTTCACATTGTGATATTGACAGCGTTAGTATTCCCAGGCCATACTCGATTACAGACAAGACCAGATGATGATACAGGAGATACAGTAGTCTATGCTCCAGATGCGCTGCAGCCATTGTTTTAGGGCTGCCAGACCTCTCTTGCTCTTCTGTATGATGTGATCAACATGGTGCTTATATGATAGCCCACGATCGAATGTTACTGCACAGTATTTCAACTTGTTCTGCCTTTCAATTTTCTGTCTACTGAGAGTAATTCTTCTGACACAAAACCATAATCAGATGCAAGACAAAATGAAAATACTTGATGAGAGGTCACAACAAGTGGGTCTGAAAATACACAGGGAAAAGACAAAGATAATGAGAATAAATACAAGAAATGATAACAAGGTTGAACTTGAAGAAACACCACTAAAAGATGTAGAATCGTACACACATCTCACCAATAATATAGACAAAGTTGTAGGGACAGACAATGATATCAAAATGAGAATACAAAAAGCAAGAGGAGCTTTCATTGCATTGGGAAACATACGGAGATCAAGAGAAATCAAGTCCAGCATGAAAATAAGTCACACGTCAAAGTCAGTCCTATTGTATGGCTCTGAAACATGGAGAACAACACACAAAAAACAACAAAACAGTTACAGACTTTCTTAAGTGGGAGATTGCGCAGAATGGAAGGATTGAAATGGTAAGACATGATAACCAATGTGGAATTGATGACAAGAACCAGTGGAACAAGAGTTGAGAAGACGCTGGCGACAGATAGGTCACACATTGAGGAAACCTGTTGATAGCATTACAAGGCAGTCCTTGTTCTGGAATCCTTAGGGTAGAGGAAGTAGCATGAGACCAAAAACCTTACGGAGACGAGAACTGTAGACAGGCATGAAAGAAAAAAGAAGACATGGACAGACTTTTAGCTGATGGCACCAGAGAAGAAGACTTAGTGTTAGTTTGTTGAATTATTCTTCGTACACTCTCAGGCATCAGCTTGAATATGTTCAAAGAAATCAGTGGTCATCTTGAGGCTATATGTATCTCCTTTGTTGTTTCCAGGAATGGTTGTGTTGATGGTCATATGAGCTTTCTCTGTTCCTCATATGTTGGGCATGGGACCTACGACGCGTCAACAGTGAGGAATGCAGTTAGCAATCCATAGCTAGACTGCTTGAGTCAGGGTCAGCGAACCAGAGCTGACCAAGACCCTACTCCACCTCCAAGTGGTGATCCTGGAAACAGGCTGCATCACTGCAGTCTGGCTGAGTGAGTAGGGATCGAAGAGGGAAGGCTAACCCAAAAATGCTGCTCTATGAAGTCGGATGTGTCGGCCAAAAGGCGCAAATATCTCAGCCTCGCTGTAAACAGACACAACGCAACCGTCCTTTTCAGGATGAATGAAGAAGATATGTTGGGCATCTTTGAAGCAGATGTTCAGCAGTCAATGAAGGGTGAATAATGATGATAAAAGTTAGAAGGAAAACAAGAAACAGCAAGCCATGAAGAATAAAGCAATTTATTTTGTTTGTAAAACCCTTACTTAAATACATTAACAATAAAATGTATCATCAAGGGCTAATGCTCAGCGATGGTGGTTCAAAGACAAGATAATATAACTGCAAAATATAAAATCACAAAAGTACCAAGAATCTGGGGGAAAAAAATTAACAATACAATAATGATTTAGTTTGTACATTATATGATGTTATAACAATTGAGTTTCTACAATCTTTGACCTATTATAATAATTGAGTTTGTACAATCCATGATCTGTTATAGTGATTGAATTAATACATTCTATTATATGTGATAATGACTGCGTTTGTACATTCTTTGATCTGTTATAATGATTGAGTCTCTACAAACTATGATCTGTTAACTGCCCACATCCATTTCCAACATTTTCTTTTCATATTCTTCTTCTTCTTCTTTGATCCTTAGCCACCAAATGTGAATGTGGTCAGTGGCCATCACACCTGATGGTGTCTTGTAGGGCAGTAAAAAACTGCTTCCACTTTCCTTAGTCAGCGGCACTCCTTTGTGCAGTGCCCAGCTCTGGTTCACTCTTTGCATCTCAGCCTCCACAGTCCTCCGCCAAGTTGTTTTTGGTCAGCCCCTCTTTCGCTTTCCTTCAGTGGTCCATAGCATAAGCTGTTCTTGGGATGGCACCGGGGTTTCTTCTGAGGACGTGACCAACCCAACTCCAGCGTCTGCCAACTATGATGGTGTACATGTCCTCTTGGTTGCTCAGAGTAAGTAGAAGTTCCCCATTTTCTTTCATTATTCCTAACCCATGTTTTCCCATGACTTCTTCAAATCCGGTGTTGACTGTACCTATCTTTGCATTCATGTCACCCATCAAAATTGTGATGTCTCTTCTTTTAACTTTTTCCATAACTTCCCGTAGTCTAGTATAAAATGCTTCTTTCACAGACTCTTCTTTGTCAATAGTTGGTGCATAACATTGGATGACATTTACATTTATTTTCTTTTTAGCTGTTTTAAAAGTAGCTGTTATTATTCTGGGTCCAACAGCTTCCCATTCAATGAGTGCTTTCTGTGCTTCTTTAGATATCATAAGAGCTAACCCTTCACTGTGGTGTGAACTTTCGTCTTCATGTCCTGAGGACAGCACCAATTCACCTGTGATGAGTTTCTTCTTGTCTACCCCCTTCCACTTTGTTTCACACAGTCCCAGAACCTCGATTTTATATTCCCTCATTTCTGCTGCTACTTGTGCCACTTTCCCTTGTTCGTTTAATGTCCGAACATTCCAGGTGTCAAATCTGGAAGTTCTCCTAGAAGAAAGAAGTTTAGTCAGTAACACAGACTCCTTTCGGCTTTCTCTGTGTTGCATCATATGTCTCCCTGTGAGAGGACCTTCCCCTGTCTTGGAAGGCTGTGTTTTATTTTCTTTAATTGACTTGTCCATATTTGTTGAAGTTTTTTGTGGTTTAAAATTTTTAACAGGATAGGGTAACCAGCCCCATGCCAGACCCTCCTTAGTCGCTTTCTATGACATGCATGGAAGGGAACAGTGTTACTATTCTTTGCTCCTCTTTCAGGCCCCGTTAACACACGGGTGACCTTCACCTAGATATACGAGGGGCGTTCAGAAAGTAATGCACCACATCGTTTTTCTCAGCTAAACATGAAGATAGAAGCATGAAATTTTGCACACTTCAAATATGGCATGTGCCAATTGTGTGCACCAAATTCCATAGCAACCGGCCAAATAATACGGCTGCCCTAAACCGTTGAAATGGAGCGTGTTAGCAACATGCGTTATAAGCAGTGAATTGTGATAGAATTTCTCGTTGCAGAGAAGGAAACTGTTGTGAACATTCACAAGCGTCTATGTGATGTGTATGGAAATTTTGCAGTCGACAGGAGTACAGTCAGTTGCTGGGTTCAGAGAAGCAAAGAATCAGGAAGTGGAGATACGGAGCTGCTTGATCGGCCTCTGATGCGTGATGCCATATGATGATGGATGGCATCCGCATGTCTGGTTTTGTGTAGTGTGTAGATGTGTTCAGTCAAAACAATGTTCATGCAACAATAACAGGGCAATCCACATAGGACGTCAGTAAACTCACGACGTATAAAGTCAATGAGTCTTGAAACAGCCGTTGACGTTTTTCTTCATTATTTATTGTGGACGCCACAGTGACAAAATGGTTACGCAAATGTGTAGGCACATCAAACAGTCATTATCACAGCAACATTCAATACAGCAATAAACGGTAGACAGCATTACAATGATGAGTCAGATGCATGTTATATTTCATAGTGCTGTAAATGTAGTCAGGTGGAAAACTCCATCCTTTTCTATAACAGCCAGGAGATAACCAGATGTATGAGATCAGTTCACTCTCCTTAGTTTGACTTCAGCAAGACAGACACGTCTGCCGAAGTATAAATAATGTCCTCAAGAATATCCTCTAGATAATAAAGGTTTTCTAAACCTAGTTCATTTAACAAAGTAGCAAGTAATGGTCCTTGGTACATGCATCAACCGATGCAGTACAATGCAGCGACATGTGAGCTAGGAAAACATCTCGTGACGACGACTTTCGGAGACAGGCTATGAATCGAAATCGCTCACGACCCAAAATCGATAGAGTTAATGAAAAAGTCAATTTACCTTGCTTTCATGAAATACACAGAAATATCACGCCTCCCGACATGTGGGAAAACACTAGAGGTATTATCTCGACTAAACGAAATATCCATAAGAGGACTACACATCCCTGACAGAACAAAAATAGCGGAGATCCCCTCTTCAACGAGGCATCTCTTTCGCCATTCCAAATCGCTCACTCCCACTAGTGGTGGGCGGAAACCGATCGACCAAACAACAAGACAAGTCATGCGCAGTCCAGCGCAAAAATGACCACAGCTCAAAAGTTAACTGCATTCGATACTAACGCGAGAAGACAAATGCTTACCGAGAAAAGTGACTATAAATTTCAAGCAGTTGTTGCCCTTGCGGTATAAAACAGATATTGAAATAAAACGATGTTGCGAGAATTTATCACGCAACATATCACCACCTCCTCCCGATAAAAAAAAAATGTGGAACATATTTTTTTTTCAATATCAAAGAGCAAGCGATAAGCGGCTCAAAACGCACGAATTATGCGCTGATAATTAATTAATTTGCCAAACAATAGGCTAATTATAGAGTGTCTGGTGAGGATATACCTCAACAGAAAAATAAATATGTCTCAAAAAATATTCACATCGGGGAGGTGTCACCAACACACATCACGTTAGCATGTAAACACAATATACGTATGCAAGTTACTATAATCATCATTAAACAGCATACTCTAATATTGTCTTTAAAAATGGATGTACAAATCTGATAGGAAAATTTAAATAGTACATTCTTTGACATGTAATGACATAAGTACATAGTAAAGTTAAACTACATGACGATCCAGGACATATGCTCTGGTATTCCGAGGGTAAGTACACAATCTAGAACTCGTAAGGTAAGTCCTCAGCTCAACAATGACATTCTGAGAAAGTACAAGCAATATAATGCTAATTAATAACTAATATGCTTCATCAGGTACAATACATTATTAATAATTGTGGCTGTTTAGTAAACTAACGGCCCTTATATTAACTACTCAGTCCTCCTCTATCATTTTAAAAAACGAACAGAAGAAGATGACAACAAAGCACGATAGTGTGTACATATAAAGTAAGTACAGATGTGCTAATCTATTGTAGAAATATAGGTGTGTTATGACTCTGTAATATATAGGAATATAGGACAGAAGTATTAATTGGAGTCATGTGGGCATCTAGACAAAATGTCAGCCATCACATTATCCGTACCACGGATAGCTCGTACCGTGAAGTGAAAAGGTTGAAGAGCTATAGCATATCGAGTGGATCTCGAACTCTTCAAATTCTTAGTCTGAATAGCTGTAAGAGCTTTCTGATCAGTCTCTAGAATGAAATGTGCGCCCAGGAGGAATCTTTGTAGCTTTAGAATTGACCAAACCATCGCTAACAACTCACGGTCTAAAACCGAGTAGTTCCTCTCTGCCGCATTTAGTTTTCTAGAAATGTACATAACAGGATGCAGAGTATTTGCATATTCTTGCATCAGTGCTGCTCCAATCCCAGTGGATGAAGCATCTCACTCCGAAGAACAAAAGTCCTATCAAGAGTAGGTAATCTTAAGATGGGAGGAGAAGAAAATATATTCTTGATTTGGTCTAGTGAAGATTGGCATTCTTCAGACCAACGGACCAGATTAGGCGAACCTTTCTTCAACAATGTTGAGAGAGGTGCCATGATCGAAGATAAATTTGGAATAAATCTCCCATAAAATTGAATTAAACCTAAGAGACTCCTAACTTGTTTCTTCGTTTTAGGAACAGAGATGTTCAGTATTTTGGAAGTATTGTGGTCTTCTGTCTTCAAGAGACCATGACCAACACGATGACCCAGGAAAGAGATTTCACCAAAACCAACAAAAGCTTTAGAAGGTTTTGCTGTCAAATTATTCTCACGTAGAGTGGACAGTAAGTCATATAACCCTAAATAGTGATCTTCCCAGGTATCACTGAAGAGACAGATGTCATCTAAGTATGCGATGACATCCGAACGATGTGACAGAATTCGACGCATCATGCGAACGAAAGTGGCAGGGGCGTTCATGAGACCAAAAGGCATAACATTCCATTGAAATAGACCCCTAGGTGTAGAAAAAGCAGTAAGAGGTTTGGCATGCTCTGCTAAAGGCACTTGCCAATAACCTTTAGACAAGTCAAGTTTAGTGAAGAATCTAGAATTAGAAAGTCTAATCAGTAGATCTTCTAACAAAGGCATCGGTTCAGCGTCGAACTTTGTGACCTGATTCAATTTGCGATAATCAACGCAAATTCGTATGTTCTTATCCTTCTTCCGGACAATAACCATGGAAGAAGAATATGGTGAAGTCGATGGTTCAATTATATTTAATTGAATCATTTCATCCAATTCCTTTTCCACTTGCTACTGAAAGTGTATAGGAATAGGATACGGCCTAACCCTAATTGGATTATTGTCGGTAAGAATTATGTCATGTTCTATGACATCTGTGTGTCCAGGAATGTCAGTGAGAACATCCTGAAATGTTTGTAACATCGACGAGACTTGTCGATGTTCGTCACCAGAAAGATTAGGAGAAACAGAAACGTTTTTTCCAAGATTCCGTAGAATGTAATGGAACCACTGGAAGGGGAAGGTTGACATCAGAGAAGGTAGCTTCCTCATCCTGAATGACAGACAGGGATGAATAATGACCGTGAGGTGCAGGAGCATCATCCGTTTGCCTGGAAAATAGGCAGCAAATAGTCCGGACGTTCGTGAAATTCCGAAAGCATGTTTATGTGGAAAGTTTTATGCTTTCCATCAATATCGACCACATAGTAAACATCGGAAATCCGAGAGACTATTGCATACGGACCTTTCCATGCAATAAGAAGTCTATTTTCCCTACTGGGGAGTAGGACGAATGCTTTGTCACCTGGACAAAGTTGTCGTAGACATCTATTCTTGTTAGCAAACTGCCTTGCCTTCTCTTTAGCAATTTCTGATGAAGCAGTTGCTAGCTTACATGCCTCAATGATCTTTTGTCTAAGAGCAATGACATACTCTTATGAGGATTGAGTTTCATCGCTAATATCATCGGCAGTGATGAGATCGTGTAATAAAGACATAGGGCCGCGTGGACGCGCGCCAAAGACAAGTTCGAAGGGAGAAAATCCTGTGTGTTCATTAGGGACTTCTCTATAAGCAAAGAGAGCCGCGGGTAAAACCCTGTCCCAATCTTGAGGATGATCTTCAGTTATCTTACCAAGCAAAGTCTTGAGCGTTCTATTCAGACGCTCAACTAACCCATTAGACATAGGATGGTAGATACTACTGAGAGATCGTTCAATATGTAAGGTAGACATTACCTGTGACATAGTGTCAGATATGAGTTGAGTGCCATGGTCTGACAATATTTCTCTGGGGAACCCCAAGCGAGAAAATATCAACCAAAGAGCATCTGCGATATCTGTAGTAGATATGCTCTTAAGAGGAATAGCCTCTGGCCAGCGTGTGCACATATCGACACATGTAAGGATAAACTGATGTCCTCTGGCCGACTTGACCTTAAAAGGGCCAATAATATCTATGGCCATTTTCTGAAACGGCCGAATAGGAATGTCAGCAGCCTGGATAGGCGCAGCATGTCGTGGTCCTCTAGATTTGACCTCCTGACATACCTTGCATGATCGGCAGTAAATACGAATGTCCTTATTGACAAAAGGCCAAAAGAAAGCCGCAAGGACTCTCGACTTCGTACGGGCAAAACCCATATGTCCAGCACATTGCGAGTCATGAGCATGTTGTAATATTTGGACTCTCATGCTCTTGGGAACAAGAATTTGCGAATGTGCCGACGTAGTCGAATCTTGTACCATACGTACAAGTACGCCGTTTCTCATTGCAATCCAAGATTTTCTATTTGTATCCTGATTCGGATCACCTTTCTTCGCAAGAATGAAGAATTTTTTAAAAGAAGGATCTTCTTCTTGCAATTTTATGAAAGAGTCACGAGTAATTACTAAGTGACTATCTTGGCTATCAACTCCATTATCACTATTCAGTGAAGTTTCGGGTGTTTGTAGAGCTTGTGCTCTTGTAACTACTGCATTTGTAGCTTGCATGTTATTATCTTCCCAAGCAGCAATCTGCTGTGGGGTACACTCCCTAACTCCGTGAATACGACCAATAATAAGGTCCGCAATAGGATTAGGTAAGAGACAAGCATGCACATCTCCAGTAAAGAAAGGAGTGGCAATGCGAATTACAGCAGTAGGATATTTTTCTAGAGTGCCGCCAAATGTGACACATTTAATAACCCTTCCTGTAGCACAAGATGGATCTACAAGCGATTGTCTAACACCAATAGTGGTGCATCCGGAATCGAAAAGTAGTGAGACCGGAGTATCATTAACAAGACCCTTATGTAGAATTAAAAGAACCCCTCCCGTCATGCGCAACAGCAGCAGGAAGAGCGGGAAGTGGGTGACCACAACTCAAAGTAGTTATGGTACCCGGTTCGAATAAAGTACTGCATTGGGGGCATTTGTTTGCTCTCTCAAAGTCAAAAGCAGAACTAGTGACAGCGTCAAAGTTTTTTTACTATCAACAACATGATTACAGGCTCCCTCAGTTTTCCTGTTGTACAGCATTAGCCTGCTGATATCTCTTTTTTTTTGTGTTGAGATCTACCCCGACTATTATTACCTCTGAAGTTATCAGAGTTATTATTATCTCTGCAGTTATTATTGTCTCTATTGTAATTGTTATACTGGTTCGAATTCCAGTTTCCACGATTACTATCATGTTCACATTGATGCGAACATCTATTTGTTTGGTTCTGAGGTCTTCGGCAGGAATAACCTCTATTACCATATCCTCTTTTGAAATGCTTATAATTATTAGGGTGATAGTAACGAGTACTATCAGGTTGTCTCCAATTCTTCGAAGAAGAATCACCATGAAATTGATTTCCATGATTTTGACAGAAATTACCGCTACTCTTTCTATCAAAATTTTGTTGGAATCTACGAGCAAAGTTTTGACCATACGGAGCTGCCGAAGCAACTGGTAAACCTTCTTTCACCTTAGAGTTACCCATGGTTATGTGTGGGTGCGCAGTTACGTACTGGCAACAGAAATCTTCCATTTCTTTTATTGTTTTAGGTTTACGTTCATGAAGGAAAGCAAGGAAAGACTCATTGACAGACGACATGACTTTGTCTCTAAGTATTAAGTCCATAAGTCCTTCATAAGTGTTTTCCGTCTTAGATAGTTCAACCCATCGTGAGAAAGTAATGCGTATTCTTGCAATAAACTCGGAGAATTCAACTCCATTTTCAGGTAACATGTTTTTAAATTGTAGACGATAGCCGTCTTCGTTAAGCTGATATTTCTTTAACAAAGCGGCCCTGACAACCTCATAATTGCTCTTGTCAGGTTCATCCACCATATTTAATATACTTAGAGCTTTACCTGTCAGTATCCCTGATAACTGATAAACATATTTTGCTTTGTCTATGTTATGAGCTGTACATGCTTGTTCAAATCTGTCCAGATAGAACATTATGTCATCACTGGAAGGACTAAATGTTGGTAACTTAATCTTAAAAGTATCATTATTAGCCTTCCCAGAAGATGAACCCTTGTTTGAATCATTACCATTACTCATGCTCGTCAATTTCAATTTCTCCAACTCTAAAGCTAAGAGTTTTTTCTTCATGTTCCATTTTTGCTTTCCTCTCATCAGACTCTCTTTGTAACTTCCTTTCTTCAGCTTGAGCCTGCATTTGAAGTCTTTCATTTTCAGCTTCTTTTTCAAGTCTTTTATTTTCAGCTTCTTTTTCAAGTCTTTTATTCTCAGCCTCTAGCTGTAGCTTTCTTTCCTCAGCTTCTGATTCCCTTTTTTGTTTTTCCATTTCCATTTGGAATCTCTTTTCATCCACCTGCATCTGCAGTTTGTTTTGTTCAGCTTCCATATGCAGTTTCTTTTGTTCAGCTTCCATTGCTTTATCATATCGAGCAGTTGCAAATTCTTCTAACTTATCACCAGTCTTGCCAAGCAATTTACCCTGCTCAATAAAGTGCTCAAATGTAGACATGTTGTCTAACATATGAGTCCAAAACCTGAAATAATTAACTAATTTATTTCAAACCTAAGTGTAACAAGTCTTAATTAAGCACTTGTATATTCACATCACATTATATTATCCCAGTCTCTGTGGGAAACAAGTCTCCAATCAAAGAACTTGTATATGAAATATCAGCACTCAAATCTTGATCATAAGTGCACTTCTCATTCAATAGTGCACGACACTATTCATCATTCATTTATCATCAGTATAGTAGTAACAGTGCATTAGCATAGCCCATTAACTAATTACTATAACTGTAAACAATGACTATGTAAACACATGCAGAATGTAAACATTGAAAATGTAAACAATACAAACAATGTAAACAATAACAATGTAAACAATAACAAAGATCAGCAACAATACAAAAAACTTTCGCAGAAATCAACTAAAAATAAAGCAGAAATTAATGAAATATCACAAAAAATGTGACGATATCTGCGATAGAATTAAACAAAATACATGACACCACAGTGTATAAACAAAAATGTTGTATGAAACTAAAATATAGTCAAGATGAGGCTAACAAATACAAACAAATCAAACAAAACTAAAGAATGCGAAATAATAACGACAACAATATTAAAACATGTCATCACAACTAACATAAATAGCAACAGAAGTCGCTTAGCAAATTCCAGTATCGGAAATTTGCAAACCTTACAGAAAACGCTCACAATAGACGACCTCTATGACGTGGCATAATCTAACGGAGACACCACCCAACCGAGAACCCGCTGAAATATAAACATATAAATATACAAATAACATATAGACATATAACATATAGAATGAGATGATACACAGAAGACTCAGCAGAAGTATAAGGGCACAGTTTACATACAAACAGGCCACTTAACTTAAAGGCTTCCAATCGTAGAACAGCAGAAAAACGGATGTCAATCAACGTCCTAAAGAGCGAAGCTCCAACGATGATGGCACATCTGAACTGCTTCCACTGCTAACACGATGGTACAAGAGCTTCTGAAATACTGTGTGTTGAGTTGTTTCGGCACTTGACCTTCTAATCCAAAAGTAAGTTGATGGAAATCGGTACTTGGCCTTCTTCAGAAAACAACCCGTTTCAACCGGCACTTGACCTTCTCAAAAAACGACAGCACTGGAACCTTGACAGCAGCAACTTGCTTGACTTGCGTAAAAGATAACAGCAGTCCGAGTTATCCGGCAACATGTAACAACGCCGGGTACTGTCAAATTCTTGTTTCCGTCAAAAAAGTTGAAATTTTGACTTTTACCGGGCAACGCCGAGTACTTTGAAAATTTTGAAGATGTTGACTGTATTGAAGAATGTTAATTTCTTGAAGGATGCTGATGAATTCTTGTTGAAAATGAAGTGGGTAAGGGACCCCGTGTTTGCTAGTACCAGAATCAAACCAGCTTATGGCCACCAATGATGCGTGATGCCATATGATGATGGATGGCATCCGCATGTCTGGTTTTGTGTAGTGTGTAGATGTGTTCAGTCAAAACAATGTTCATGCAACAATAACAGGGCAATCCACATAGGACGTCAGTAAACTCACGACGTATAAAGTCAATGAGTCTTGAAACAGCCGTTGACGTTTTTCTTCATTATTTATTGTGGACGCCACAGTGACAAAATGGTTACGCAAATGTGTAGGCACATCAAACAGTCATTATCACAGCAACATTCAATACAGCAATAAACGGTAGACAGCATTACAATGATGAGTCAGATGCATGTTATATTTCATAGTGCTGTAAATGTAGTCAGGTGGAAAACTCCATCCTTTTCTATAACAGCCAGGAGATAACCAGATGTATGAGATCAGTTCACTCTCCTTAGTTTGACTTCAGCAAGACAGACACGTCTGCCGAAGTATAAATAATGTCCTCAAGAATATCCTCTAGATAATAAAGGTTTTTCTAAACCTAGTTCATTTAACAAAGTAGCAAGTAATGGTCCTTGGTACATGCATCAACCGATGCAGTACAATGCAGCGACATGTGAGCTGGGAAAGAACATCTCGTGACGACGACTTTCGGAGACAGGCTATGAATCGAAATCGCTCACGACCCAAAATCGATAGAGTTAATGAAAAAGTCAATTTACCTTGCTTTCATGAAATACACAGAAATATCACGCCTCCCGACATGTGGGAAAACACTAGAGGTATTATCTCGACTAAACGAAATATCCATAAGAGGACTACACATCCCTGACAGAACAAAAATAGCGGAGATCCCCTCTTCAACAAGGCATCTCTTTCGCCATTCCAAATCGCTCACTCCCACTAGTGGTGGGCGGAAACCGATCGACCAAACAACAAGACAAGTCATGCGCAGTCCAGCGCAAAAATGACCACAGCTCAAAAGTTAACTGCATTCGATACTAACGCGAGAAGACAAATGCTTACCGAGAAAAGTGACTATAAATTTCAAGCAGTTGTTGCCCTTGCGTTATAAAACAGATATTGAAATAAAACGATGTTGCGAGAATTTATCACGCAACAGCCTCGCTGTGGACGTCCTGCCACAGCCACCAACGCAGAAATGTTGAAATGCGCTGAGGGCATTATTCTTACTGATAGGCGAATCACTACTCAACAATTGGCCTTACAGCTGTCAGTCAGCATTGGTAGTGTAAATGCAGTTATAAAAACTCTCGGATTTTCTAAGGTTTGCGCAAGATGGGTTCCTCGAAGTCTCACAAATGACCACCGATTGCAAAGGAAATCAATTTCTTCTGAATTGTTGGAGCGTTTCAATGCTGATGGAGAGAACTTTTTGGCTAAGATCGTTACAGGTGACGAAACCTGGGCACATCATTTTGAACCTGAGACAAAAAGACAGTCAATGGAGTGGCATCATCCGCAATCACCAAGAAGAAAGAAATTCAAGACAATTCCTTCAGCTGGAAAGGTCATGATCACTGTCTTTTGGGACATTAAAGGTGTGATTCTTGTGGACGTTATGCCAAGAGGAGAGACAATCAATTCGCAAGCTTACATTAAGACATTGAAAAAACTCAATCAACATTTTCGCAGAGTTCGGCCGCACAAGAATCCAGCAGACCTGCTTCTCCTTCATGACAATGCACGCCCTCACACAAGTCTGGCAACACGGGAAGCAATCACCAAATTGGGTTGGACTGTACTACCCCATCCACCCTATAGTCCCGATTTGGCACCCTCTGATTTTCATCTATTTGGTCCACTTAAAGATGCACTCTGTGGGACAAGGTTTGAAGATGATGAAGGAGTGATTCATGCAGCGAAGAAATGGCTACATGATCAAGACAAAATCTGGTACGGGCTAGGAATACATGCACTTGTTTCGCGCTGGCATAAAGCCGTACAAGTTGATGGAGATTATGTTGAATAATACCGATGTTTACATGACATATCCATGTATATTGTGTATAAATTTCATGCTTTTTGAATAAACAGCTCCTGAGAAAAACGATGTGGTGCATTACTTTCTGAACGCCCCTCATATATATATTATTTATGTCTCCAGTTCTCTTCTCTGTGTGTTTTTTTCAGTATTTCTACTTCCCTTACCCTGAAATTTCCAGAACAAGGAATGCCTGATAATGCTATTTATAGATTTCACGCAGGTTACTGTGGCCAAAAGAGAGAGCAAGGAATTGTAACCACAAATGCTATAAATAGCAACTAAAGAGGCTTGGGTATGGGACTAACTATCCCAACCTGTAGAAACTTTTAGTCACAAACACTTCAACAAAAATTTTGAACAAGTAATACGTATAATAAGAACACATATATTACTTACAAAAAATATACTTCATAATCACATTTTCAAAATTTATGTCTCCAGAAATAAACTCTAAGACAAGGCACTGTAGATGGCCGCCATAACTATCAGGGGAAAAAAATAGACAGTACAGGTCTATGCAAAACTACTCTTACATTCAGAATAGCTCTCAATGCAATGAAAGCTTCTCCTACATTCAGAATAGTTCTCAAAGCAATGAAAACTCCTCTTACAATCACAAGTTCTCAATGCAATAAAAACTCCTCCTACATTCACAATAGTTCTCAATGCCATGAAAAACCCCTCCTACATTCACAATAGCTCTCAATGCAATGAAAAATCCTCTTAAATTCACAATAGATCTCAATGCAATGAAAAACAATAGATCTCAATGCAATGAAAACTTCTCTTACATCCTAACACCTGAAAACTGAAATATTCTGAAAATAAAAGTTTCTTTGAACCACTTTTCGATCACAGTTTGGGCAATTTTTTACTATTTTTGGCAACGTCTGCTATCTTTCGAGTTAATAAATAATAAACATACAGGCATGTTGCAGGCACTAGTGAGAAATAAAGAAGTAGACAATTTTTCGATTGCAGTTTCGGCATCATAGGCTACCTTTTTAACGCAATTTGGGTGACATCTGAAAACTGAAAAAGAAAAAAACCGTTACTGAAACACAGCTGTCCCAGCAGATCTCAGATACAGTAAAGAGGTCCAAAAATCTAGATGTCAGAAATCCGGACCACCCAAGAATTCGGACTTTTTGAAAACTTAATTATTTTTTATTTTCCCCTGGCTTTCATTTATGAGACGCAGTAGATGGTCCATTCACAAGCAGTGCAGTAGATGCAATAAACGTTGCGGAATTGAACGCATAAATATACTCATTTTGATAAATAAAGCATTCTGTATTTGTGAATGAATAAACCAACAAATTATGCCTGTTCATCTCTTCTTTATTGGTCCTTAAATTTGAATTTTAAAAGTACAGCCTGAGAATCTGGAAAATCCCCAGGCAGTCCAGATTTTTGGACCTTTACTGTAAAAGGTTACAGACCTGTATAAATTTACAAAAAATGTTCGGAAAGACCCAGACAAATATAAATACAAATGCATTAAGTAAAATATGGCATAAATACATGTGAAAAGTTCATAAAAAAACTATAGGTATAATATTATTTTAAGGTAATGATAAACTAGTATAACAAGACTGGTCATTTTAGGGCATTCACATCTGTGAAAAACTAAAATGAGATATGCTGAA
Organism: Oreohelix idahoensis; assembly: GCA_024509875.1. Classification (NCBI taxonomy): domain Eukaryota; kingdom Metazoa; phylum Mollusca; class Gastropoda; order Stylommatophora; family Oreohelicidae; genus Oreohelix; species Oreohelix idahoensis. The sequence goes on from JAMPIV010003520.1 coordinate 65,001, forward strand.
GGAAGGGTATGTCTGAACAAAGACTATGTGACATCTGTATTTTGACCAAAAAATAACGACAAGGCTTCGTGTACCAGTTATGCCTGAGATTAAGTCATAAATTTCAAAGACATTTTAAATATACAGTAGAACTCCATTTATCCGAACCCCAATTATCCGAACATCCAATTATCCGAACACTTTGTCCAGAAAAAAAAAACCAGGTGCCACCAGTCACGTTAGACTACAATTCTGAATCTTTTGATGCGGCAAGCTTCAAATGTGTGCGAACAATTTGTAGAGGATGGGATGGGCTAATGGTCGGTCGCTTACATACAGGAAGTCAGTTAGATCATTATATCATAAAGTCAGTTAATATCTAGTTTACCAATCCAGTGTACGAGTGCGTTCTAGGCAGAACACTGGCTAAACAGACAGTTCAACTTAAAATAATTGTCTCTGCTACCACAGCAGAATAATTTTGGTGTACAAGTATTTCTCTGTGCGATAAGGCATCTTCCAGTAGGCCTAATGCATATAAAAGGAACCGCAATGTTTTGTCAATTGAAACGAAAACAGAAATTATCAAGAGACTAGGAAAAAGTGAAACTGTGTCTTCACTTGCCAGAATTTTCAATGTTGGGAAAGCTAAAGTCTCTGACATCAAAAGTAACAAGGATAAAATTATGAGTTTTGCATCGAAATTGGATAGTGAAAATGGGTCGAAGAAGCGTAAAACCATGAGAAATGCGAAAGATTTGAAATTGGAAGAGGCTTTGTATATATGGTTTGTGCAAAGAAGAAGCAAAGGGGAACCTATCTCTGGCTCTCTATTGTGTGAAAAGGCACTTCAGTTCAACAATCAACTTGACGGTCCTCCTGACTTTAAGGCTAGCCAGGAATGGTTAAGAAACTTTAAATCTCGTCATGGCATACGAGGATTGGAGATTCAAGGGGAATCTTTATCTAGCGATGCAACTGCCGCTGAAAATTTTAAAGAAACACTCTTGGCTTTTTTGGAAGAAGAAAGTTATTCACTCGATGATGTGTATAATGCCGATGAGACTGGCTTATACTGGAAATCAATGCCTCAAAAATCACTTGCATCTCAGCGCAAAGCAGCTGCCCCTGGGTTTAAAAAGTGCAAATAGAGAGTAACAATTTTGGTAGCCGCAAATGCCAGTGGAAGTCATCATTTACCGGTGCTAACGATCGGCAAAGTAAAAAAACCACGTTGTTTAAAGAATGTGACATGTCTCCCATTGTGCTACAAAGCACAGAAGAGTGCTTGGATGAATAGTGAAATATTTCTTGATTGGTATACAAATCAGTTCATCCCAAATGTGAAGAGGTTGAGAGAACAAGAAAAGAAAACTGGAAAAGTAATTCTTCTACTGGACAATGCACCATCTCATCCAGAGACGGATACATTGAATGCAGTTGATGCAAATTTTAAAGTAATTTTTCTGCCTCCTAATGTAACAGCACTGATTCAACCAATGGATCAGGGTGTTATAGCAAAACTTAAAAAGATGTACAAGAAGGAAGTCCTGCGTCGTTTATTGTTGGCTGAAGATGAAGAAAGTGTGGTGGCGTTTTCCAAGAAGCTTAATCTCAAAGACTGCTGCTATATGTTAGCTGATGCTTGGACCACCCTGTCACAAGATAATCTCAACAAGGCTTGGAATAGATTGCTTGGGAAAAAAGAAGGAAATGAAACTACTGCAGTGGACACAAATGATGATTGTATAAATGAAGTTGTGGAACTGTTTCAAGCAATGCCCGGATTTTCGGACTGTGACAAAGATGATGCACACACGTGGCTAGAAGATGATAATGATTCTGGTTTTCAGTTTTTGAATGACGAAGAAATTTTGTCTTTTGTGCAAGAAGAAAACCAAATACATGTAGTGACCGATGATGAAGACTCCTCAGAAGTACATGATGTACTTGTAGATTATGAAGAAAACCCAAAACGTCGACCAAGTCCTGAAGAGGCCTTTATAGCACTAGAAACAGCGATGGCTTGGTACGAGCAAGAAGATGACAGCTGTCCTACACAGCTTCTGCTGTTGAAGAGAATGCGGGACTTAGCAGCCAAAAGGAGACTATCCAGTTTGGTGCAAAAGAGGATTCCTCATTATTTTAAATAGTGGGCTACATCTGTGCAAGTACATGTATACGTAAGTTGCGCATGGTTTTGAATCGTTTGTAATGTTATTTTGAAAACATTTCTCTTTCTTAAAAAAACATAATTAATACAAGTAGTACATGCACTGCTGTGTAATAAAAGATTTTGGTGATACGGTGATCTAATACAGTGTGGGTATTATTATTACAGTACAAGTAAATATGTTTTAATGTGTATTTCCCTTGTGATGGTTAATTATTTTTAGAAATACGAGCGTATGTGTACATGTACTCGATACATTATGTAATCCAATTATCCGAACATTTGATTATCCGAACGATGCTCGGTCCCAAGGGGTTCGGATAAATGGAGTTCTACTGTATCTGAAGCTGTTTGTGACACTTGTAACCTATGCTGTTTGATAAAACATTGTAGAGTTTTTCTTGTTGCTTATTTTAGTACCAAAACTAATATTGCCCTGCGTCGGTCCTGGGGAACTTCTGCACCCTCAGTCATGATGTCATAAATGGCAACTTATATGAGGCTGTGCATTTTTTAAAAATAAGTAAAATTGTTCCTCGTTTTGGTGAGGTGCGCCCTGTTCAACCTCCTTGATTATATCAGGGCGCATGTCCAAAAATAAAACACCTTGAGGTCTGCGTTATCAATTAGGTTGTGCAATGGGCTGGCAACCTCATAATGTAAAACACACTGCCACAGAAACCGCTGTTATGAGAGCATGTGAATGCCTAGTCCAGGTTTCCTGTAGTAGTGACTTCACGCACTGTAAGGAGCCAAATGGAAAATGATGATTATGATGAAAACTGATATTATAAAATTAAATCAATGTTTACTTGAAAGCAGAAAAATCTGGCCTAAAAAATAAGTAACAGACTTGCTAACATAATGATTGTGTATGTCCGTAATGTAACGTCACCTTGCACATGTCTGAAAAGTACACCACAAGGAAACTACAAATAGTAACAGGTATTTCATTCGTTTATTTCCTGTTTTTCTCCTAACACAGCACACAGCCACAACTACAGTTGATGCCCCTGAAGGATGTCTGCATCAAAGTCACACTGCACTTGTTGTTGTGGTTTCTGCACCATTTTTTTAACATTGATAACACTGCAAGCCCCATGAAAAACTGTATATTAGTGGCCTCGTATGAAATACTTCAGGCTATTTGAATCCACGATTACTGGCTTTTATTTTTCAAAGCATAATCAGCCTGATGGATGACGGACTCCTGTATCTGTTGGCATTCATGTGATCACCATTCAACTCTCCAAGGAGTAGAGGTCTTCAACCACTATATAACTGTGTGGTCATCATTTTAAAAATTACATTCTTGCATCACACCATTTCTACTGAGCAGTTACACTGCACAAGCTCGGCCTAATAAAATTTAGTGTTTTTTTTTTTTGGTCAAGTACATGAGAAAATGTTCACATTACAGTGCAGCACTGAAATTTCAAAATAGATTTCTAAAACAATTTTAAACAAGTAAAAATTATTGCATTAATGGAATCACAGACCACCAGCCAAAACAAAACCTTATAGAAAGGCATTTGAAGTCCCAGAAGGGGCTTCATCATTCACTATGATTTCTGTTTTCACCCCCTGTAGAGCACAGAGCCAGCTAATCCCCTGAAAGGAAGTATGCACCAAAGCATTTCTGTGCTCGTGCAGTGGTAGATTATGTAGCCCCTGGTTTACAATATGAGACCAATACATTTACTTATCTAGGAAGTACAGTATCACCAGACAGCAGAACAAACAAAGATATCAGGAACAGAATGAATAAAGCCAGAACAGCCTTTGCAAATCTAAACTACATTTGGATATATTCTCATTACAACCCAAACACCAAATTAAGATTATATGAGAGTTGTGTACTTTCTGTACTTTTGTATGGAGAGTAACAAAAGACAATGTCCAAACTGTCCTCATTCCACACAACCTGCCTAAGGAAAATTCTTTGAATTTTTTGGTAGAATACAATCTCCAACCCGGAACTGTTTACACGATGCAGTCAAAAAGGCATGCACACCATCACTGCAGGCAGGTGTTGGAACTGGGTTAGCCATGTCCTCAGAAGGAACCCTGACACTATCACCAGTACTATGCTATGGACCCCAGAAGGATGGCAAAAGAGAGACAGACCACTGACAACCTGGGAGAGAACAATGGAGGCTGAGATCCAAAGCATGAACCAAAGTTTGGGCACCACACGAAGGAATGCCACCGACTGAGCAAAATGGGTACAGTTTGTTGCTGCCCTACAAGACGACACATATGTGATAGCCACTGACTGCTATGTCAGTCATGGGGCTAAGGATCCAAGAAGATGATGATGAAACAAATAGTCACATGCAGAACCTCATATTAGTCGTATATTACAATATACCAGAGTAAGTGGTGGTAATATTATTTCTTTGTCTAAATGGTTTCATTATGTTCTAGACTAATTCCAAAATAATAATAAAAAATAAATACATAAATGTTGCTAAACTTGTCATAGAACACCAATAATATGTCACAGGACATCATAAAACACCATTAACTTGACCTTGATCAATATAAACTTGCCCAAGAACAAACACCTTTAATTTGTCTAAGAACACTATTAACTTTTTAAAGCACCATTAAATTCTTATAGAACACCTTTAACTTGTCCGAGAACATTATTACTATCACTGAACACAAATGCACCTGTGTGTTACCGGGGCCCGAAAGGGGAGCAAAGAATAGTAACACTGTTCCCTTCCATGCATGTCGTAGAAAGCGACTAAGGAGGGTTGGGCATGGGGCTGGTTACCCCATCCTGTAAAAAATTTAAACCACAAAAAACTTCAACAAATATGGACAAGTCAAATAAGGAAAATAAAACACAGCCATCCAAGACAGGGGAAGGTCCTCTCGCAGGGAGGCGTATGATGCAACACAGAGAAAGCCGAAAGGAGTCTGTGTTGCTGACTAACCTTCTTTCTTCTAGGAGAACTTCCAGATTTGGCACCTGGAATGTTCGGACATTAAACGAACAAGAGAAAGTGGCACAAGTACCAGCAGAAATGAGGGAATATAAAATCGAGGTTCTGAGAATGTGTGAAACAAAGTGGAAGGGGGTAGACAGGAAGAAACTCATCACAGGTGAATTGGTGCTGTCCTCAGGACATGAAGACGAAAGTTCACACCACAGTGAAGGGGTAGCTCTTACGATGGCGATGGATAGGACACACACTGAGGAAACCTGTTGATAGCATTACAAGGCAGTCCTTGTTCTAGAACCCGCAGGGCAAGAGAGGCAGAGGTAGACCAAGAAGCACATGGAGAAGATAGCTGGAAACAGAGGTGAAAATGATGAGGAGAACGTGGAAAGAACTTGAGATGATGGCACGTGACAGGAGGACTTGGCATGTGTTTGTTGAAGGCCTATGCTCCTTTGGGAGTGGAGGGTTATGATGAACACAAATAACTTGTCACTGTACACTGTTCTTCTTCTTCTTCCGTCCTTAGCCACCGACCGTCAAAGCAGTCAGTGGCCATTACGCCTAGTGGCGTCTTAGGGCAACAGCAGATAGGTTTTCTTTGCCATTGTTTCCCATCACGCCTATTGGCGTCTTTAGGGCAATGGCAAATCAATCCATTTGCTGTTGTTTCCGTAATCGAAGTGACTGGCAAACGGGTGATCAGCCCGTTGGTTGTACACTGTTAACTTGGCCTAAAACATGTTAACATGTCCAAGAACACAGTTCTTTTGTAACTGAACAGTTTAAACTTGGCTTACAACACCAATAACTTGTCCTAGAAGGGATAATTATTTCTGAAAAGAAAGACAAGTGGCAAATAGAAGAACAATTTGATGTAATATTATCTCAAAAGCAAAACAAAGTTCACAAAAGAAATTCACACACATTTTCTCAATGTCTTGCAAATAACAGTACAACAACAACAACAAAAATTAGACAAAAACTCAAACACAGAAATTTGTCACAAGAAAAATTACTGACTAACATCAGGCAGGGGATAAAAAGCACTTTTAAAGTTGCTTCATCTTTTTTTCAATATAAGCAACTGCAAGACTAAGCATAGCTCTACCCATAGGTGCTAATGCTCTACCCACAGGAGCTAAAGCTGCAAGTGAACCCCCAGAAGCACTAAAGACAGCCGCACCACCCACAATGACAGCTCCTGCTGCTATTCCTGCACCAATGCCCACCAAAATTTTCTGCCATGGTGTATTTCTGGTTTCTTCAAGCTCCTTTTGTAGTTTCTGTAGTGAATCAACGTGAGAATTAATTTGTGCAGTATTCTTTTCCTTTATGGCTCTTTTAAGCTCTTCAGCAACCGTACGGATTCTTTCCAAATTATCTTTAAGGTCTTGCAAAGATTCTAAATTGGAACCCTGATCTTGTATCTCCTTATGTAGGTCATCAATGCCTGCCTCCAAGTGTTCAACATCCTTCATAGATGAATTCTGAGACAGGCATCCAAGTTCAGCTGACAACAGGTTGATCTTTCTTTGCAATGCATCTTGTAAAATTGTTATTTTGCTTCGTTTAATAAGTTCCTGTCTAAGGTGTGCATACTGCTTGAAATGCTCACTGGTGTAAAGCCCTCTTTTCTTACTTAGTTCTTCTGCATGCTTGAATAACTCATTTCTCTGCCTTTCTTTTTCCTCATCACTTTTTGTAATGTTGTTAAAAAGCACAATTCGAGGACTGCAATCTCGAAACAAGAACCCCATACATTCATCTTCTTCTTGGCACCACTCCGTAAAGCTTTTATCTGGTGTACCCTCTTCCTCCATCTGCACATGAAACTGGTCTCCACGTGTTAATACAATTATGCCATGGTTTTTCAAATAATTTTCTCCAAAAATTTGTTTCAAATCTGAAATAGTGTTTTTCTCTTCACGGGTGAATCGTTCACCAAATTTTATCACAAGTACGAATGCATGCACACCACCATTGCACATCAGCAAAGCTTTAGCCATATTTTCACATGCCTGTTCCTTGTTTTCTGTCTCATTGAGGTCTGTGTCCTCCAAGCCAGGACCATCTATCACTTTGATGTCATATAGATTATGTTGTGCCCAGGCATCCTTCACTTCTTTTGTTTTGGATTTTGGCCTTGAGGAAATGACAAACTCTTTCCGCCCAAGTATAGAGTTCCCTGTAGCACTTTTGCCATGACCTGTTTTTCCAATCAGAAGAATGCACAAGGGAATTTTAGCAGTGGATTTTGTAGTTTGCGACATTCTTCCCAACTCACGTCACATGCACGGATCTGACTTTCTGAGAAAAGAGAATACAATTTTTTAATAACATATCAACATCATATCTGTATAGAATACAATTTTTTAAAAAGATACCTACATCATTTATATGTAGAATACAATTTGTTTTATATGATATAAACACCATTTGTGTTTACTTTCTTCTTTTCTATTCTCCTCCACCTTGTTTCACACAGTCTCAGATGTCAAATTTATAATTACTCATCTATGCTACCACCTGTACTGTTTCCCCATGTTCATTAGATGCATGAGCACTCCAGGTGCCAAATCTGGAGATTTGCCAGCAAGAAACAAATTTGAGTCTGCAAAGAAGTCTCCTTTCAGCTTATTCTGTGATATGTCACATGTCGACTTACCAGAGGACTTTCTACTGTCCTGGACAGCTGTTAAATTATTTGCATTGTGCCTGGCAGTTTAAATTTTATAATTCTTTGCTCTTCTCTCTGACTTCAGTAATGCATGCATGATTTAGTATAAATAAAACAGGTTCCTACTAGTTCTCTAAATAGCGGTCATCTCCAAATTGTGATAGGGGATTTTTTAAATGTCACTAAACTAGCAGATATACTCGTCACTGCCAGAGTTTAAATAAAAAAATGAACTTTTAATATATCACCTGGCTGCAGTACATCTGAGCCACCATTATTATTTGAACAACCAGGACAAACCCTCCAGTCAATTCTCAGATTAACCTAAGAATGGGTTGGGGTGCAGACGAGAGAGTACTAAATAAGCTATAAACTGGGCGAGTGAGACCAGTCTTAGAATATGGCATTGCAGCATGGTCAACGGCAGCTAAGTCGAAATTTGACAAAATAAACAGAACCCAAAACCAAGCACTGAGTATCATAACAGGGGGCATGAAGTCAACACCCATTGAATAGTTGGAAAAGATTACTCACCTCCAGCCTATGGAGGACAGAAGAGATAGCAGAGCCCAGCAACAAGCCGAGAAATTCAGGAGGCTGATAGACCACCCAATGCACCAGAGAATAAATGGACTTGGAAGGAGAAGACTGAAGCGAAGCAACTTTGTAGATACAGTCAAAACAAAGATGAGAGCAGACCCCATAAACGCAATATCAACAGCTACGCCAATATGTACTGTACACAAGCTACCAATTTGGAAACAACAGTGCTTCCCTGAAATGATAGAAAACGTTCCTGGTACTGAGAGAAAGAACAGCCAAAATGAAACAGAAAGGAAAGTCCAAACCACAAAATAATATAGAGAAACATTACCCAAGCAACAGATGGATCAGCAACTAATGCAACAGATGATGGGGGTGGAGGAGTCTTCCTGGGCTTAAGCAATGGCACACAGAAAAAGATAGCATTTGCAACAGGGAAATTTTCAACTAACTTCAGAGCAGAGGCAGAGGCCTTAAAAACTGCATCAGAAATTCTAATGACAGAAGAAAGCTCAGAGAGACCAGCAGCTATCTTCTCAGAAGCACTGTCAGTGATCACAACGCTGAAAAGTCAAAGTAATGCTGAACTGGATGACCTAAGAGTTACACTTCACAGACTATGTCAGCAATACAAAAGAGTCGTGATACAGTGGATCCCTTCTCACTGCAAATTCCCTGGAAATGTAGACTGGCAAAGGATGGGGGACACCCGTGTGTTACCGGGGCCCGAAAGGGGAGCAAAGAATAGTAACACTGCACCCTACCACGCACGTCGTAAAAGGCGACTGAGGAGGGTATGGGCATGGGGCTGTTTACCCCATCCCGTAAAAACTTCGCACAGTGGGCTGATCACCTGCTTGCCAACCAATCTGATTACGGAAACAATGATAGATTGTTTGGTCTGTTTTTGATCCACAAAGACGCCACTAGGCGTGGTGGAAACAGCGATAGACTGATCAATTTGTTGTTGCCCTAAGACGCCACTAGGCGTACTGGCCACATACTGCTTTGCCGGTTGATGGCTAAGGATGGAAGAAGAAGAAGAAGAAAGGATGGGGGAAAGCTTCCTCAATTTGACACAAATATAATTTATGAGGGCACAGTGGGCTGATCACCTGCTTGCCAACCAATCTGATTACGGAAACAATGATAGATTGTTTGGTCTGTTTTTGTTCCACAAAGACGCCACTAGGCGTGGTGGAAACAGCGAAAGATTGATCAATTTGTTGTTGCCCTAAGACGCCACTAGGCGTACTGGCCACATACTGCTTTGCCGGTTGGTGGCTAAGGATGGAAGAAGAAGAAGAAGAATAATTTATGAGGAGGCCAAGAGTTTTATCAAGCGCAGGTATTGGCACAAGTGGGAAGAAGAGCATCCAGGCCACACAAAAAATGATCCGTATTACCAGCTCAGCAGAAGTGAACAAGTGGTAATCTTCAGACTTCGCACAGGTCATAACAGATTGAGATACCATCTATTCAACAAATTAAATGATAGATGTGTGTGTTTAAACAACAATGGTGCACCCCTGATCTTGTTGGATCCTGTTTTTTTAAAATGGGAAATCCTTTGATATAGTAACCTAAGATTAATGTTAAGGGAAACAATACAATTAACGTCTCACTTTCATTACAAAAAACATTGTTGCATCCCCTGTTTCTGTTGGGGATAATTCAACAGATGTTCTAAAATACAGAATAGATTACATACCTGTCAACTTGTATGGGTTTCCAATACAATCTATGGGAAACTGATACTATAAGCTATGTGCGGGCATACAAGGTCCTTGTACGGATTTTCTGAATTATGTAACTAAAAATATTCGCTTAATTCTTAAGGTCTGGTGTTTTTTTAAATATCTTTTTAAACACTGGGAGTTCTCTGCTTGTTTATTTATTTATTTTTTTTGGTTAAATAAATGGGTTGAAATGAAGGACAGTGGGATGTAGTTTTCGACGTCATTCAAATAAGTCACCCATGTCATTAGGTTGTTCTCCAAAGATTATTCTTGTATATTTATTTTTTTAAAATATAATAAATGGATTGAAATGAAGAACAGTGGGGTGTCGTATTCGATTCCATTCAAATAAGTCACCCCAGTCGACTTTGGTTGGGGTTGAGGATTCTTAAGCTTTACACTTTTCCCTTTTGACTGCATTTCTGCGATTTTTTTTTTTAAGGCTGTATCGAATAGATGGTGCACTGTTTATCAACCAAAAATGATTCCCTTATTTAAGTTACTTCTGTTTATAGATTGAGGCCACAAACTACATGAAAGAAGTCATTTAGGCTCGCGACATCCTGCCAAGTACAAAAGTGCTGAATGGCCGTGCCTAATTCAAAGAAACAAAATCTTGCAAATAGTATGTTTTGGGTCAACTGGGTTAAACTCTCCCCTAGCACTGTAGATGCATCCAAGGTAGGACCAACACATACTTTTTGCAGAATATACAGGGGTTGAATTCCTGAATTTAAAACTAGCATAATTCAACTGTTTTTTTCATTGGAATAAATAAAGGGCAGTGCATTCTCACTTTTACAACCACTGGCATATTTTTGCATTTAAACATGGAAGTGTTATTAATGGCTACCATGACAAGCATGGGAAACTAAGCACCAGGAATCCCGACCTCCAGGACGACACAGAGTCCACTGGGAGGACAATGTTAGACAATCTTTGAAGGACCGAGGACTAGAATGGAACCACGCCAGGAGGAAGACAGCCGATAGGATAGTATGGCTCTCTCTCTCTTCCAAATCTCTACACCTCACGGTAGAAGAGGGACAACTAAGTAAATAACACTAATGTCTTCATTGTTATTATATATATCTTCTTTAGTCCTTGGTCGCTGGCTGACAAAAGCAAGCAGTGACCATCACGCCTAATGGCGTCTTGTAGGGCAGCAACAAACTGTCTCCACTTTGCTCAGTCAACAGCCATCTTTCATGTGGTGACCATGCTCTAGTTCATGTTTAGGCCCCCCTGCCTCCACTGTTCTCTGCCAAGTGGCTTTTGGCCGTCCTTGCTTTTGCTTTCCTTCTAAAGTCCATAGCATGGCAGTTCTGGTGATGGTGTCAGGATCTCTTCTGAGGATGTGGCCAACCCAGTTCCAGCAACTACCCTCTCTGATGGGTTGCATGTCCTCTTGTATTATATATACACATAAATACATGAGACTTTATTAGCATATTTTATATCACACTATTTCAAATGTTAATTCATTTGTATGTCATTCCTCATTTTAAAACTGCATCACATATAATTTATTAATATATTTCTCGCATAAGGTTTTTTGGGTGCTTGTAAGTATTTTATTGGTGCGGCGTACAGGTTTTCATCTCAGGAGGTTGACAGGTATGAAGTTATTCTTCTACATCATTTACAAAATTAGTAAAAGTTGTTGGAGATATAACTGATCCCTGTGGGATACAACTTTACTATCATAAACATCTGACTTTTACTCATAACGTAAATTACCTTTCCTGTAAAACATTTTCTTAATATTCTACACAATCGCATATTTTGCCTATTACAGGTGCGCAACTCAGAATCCAAAATGCTCGGGGACTGCCGTTTTTCAGTTTTCCAATTTTTGGATTTCGCCCAAAGTAGCCCAAAAATCAGTTAATGTAGCCCAAAAATCATCCAATAGCCAAATTTCGCCCCCAACTTAAATTATGTACAGCTGTAGCAGAATTTATTTTTCAGAAAACATTTTTTTTAAACTTTAAAAATAGCCTACATTCATGCTCTAATCATCGTCTTCAGCTTGAAGTCAGACATCTTTGATGAAGGATCGCTTTCAATGTTCAGTTGTTCATGGTATATTTTAGCTTGTTCCATAACCAACAAGATTTATATATTTTGTTTTCTTTCTACCGTCATAACTGACAAACCAGTCAGCGGCGTGCATTCACTTCGCCATTGTCGAATCTATCCCTCAGAACACGGTCAAGATCTTCATTTTTTTACTCTGTGCAAAGTTTTCTGATTTGACATTAGGCTTTGGTCACCACTGCCCTCATAAAACTTCAGCAGCTTGTCTTTCTGTCTGATACTGTGATAGTTCCTATACCATATTCTTCTGTAACATGGTGCACACAGACAACATGATCAAGCTTCTGCAATTACTCTACTTTTGGCGCTATCATTGATAATGACACATGCTACCTTTTTTTTTATTCCTACAGTTATCCATAGGAGAATATGCAGATCTTTTCGACATTTTCACAATGAAATGAAACTCTAAATCACAAAATTAGCGCACAAATATCCAACTCAAAATCACAAATAAGCTCTGAAATATCCACACGTGACTGGTAGCAGTGCCAGAACACAACTTACCACACTATGTTTGAACATTTGTATCATGCAGTAGCGATTACGTCAGCAAAAACTGTACTGATCCTGCGCGTCATGCACTGGACACGTGATAAACTGAACATAGCACGTGGTCAGTTCCTCGCATACCTGTAAATATGTCAACACGTGGCTGGAAGGAGTGACAAGAGACAAAAAATAACACTTTAAAAATTTGTTTCACGCAGCAGCGCTTACGTCAGCCTATACTATAAAAAGATTACATCATTCGAAATGAAATGCTACAGAAGGATGTTGAGAATACCCTGGACAGAAAAAAAGACCAACAGAAGTACTGCACTCACTAAACGTACAGGAACATTGGCTCCTAAATACCATCGCAATAAGGAAGCTGAAATTTTTCGGTCATATAAAAAGACATAATAGCCTGGAAAAAACAGTCATGGAAGGCATGGTCCCTGGAAAAAGGGGAAGGGGTCGACCTAGACGACGGTGGACCCAGGACATCACAGAGAGTCTGAACTTGTCTTTGGCTGATGCAGGTCGACTTGCCCAGAATCGTGATGCGTTCAGAGCAGCTGTAATGGAGACAACGTTCTGGAAAGAATACGTCACATGATGATGATATCTGAGAATACAGCTATTGGATATTTTTTTCTCTATTAAATCCTGACCAGACATGATTTTCTAATTTTATAAGCTAATCAAACTCTGAACCCAGACTGGCTATATAATGTATTATTTTCTTGTTAAAATTAAATTCCTTTTTTTAACCATGGTCTATAGAATTTGTCCTAGCTGTGATGTGAGGGGAGATAAATCTATATGAGCTTTCTGTTGCAGTTTTTTTTTTTTTTTTTTTTTTTTTTTTTTTTTTTTTTTTTTTTTTTTTTGCGTTCGCCCGCTAATACTCGAGGCGAAATCTCAGGTTATCATTTTATGTCTAACCTGACATTGATTTTACGTGAGTATCCCTTTATTTCTTGTACAGAGACAAATGTCCCTCGCCATTCAGGCAAATACTCTCCGATTTCGGAGGTACCCATTGCAGCTGGGTCGGCTCAGGAGCCGCCAGTCCCTGGTCGACGACACTCCTTCAAATGTTTTCGCCAGGTCTCGAGTTAATCCAGTCCAATTCCCGGTCGACGAAAAATCCTCAAATGCCGTCGCCCGGGTTTGATCCTGTATCACCCGGTCGCCAGAGCGGTGTTGTAACCACTACGCTAGCGCGGCTCCCTTGCAGTTTGTTGTATAAGTAGGCTGTCAGCTCCAAGCGCAACCTCACTTAGTCGCCTCTAACAAAATGCCTTGTGACTTTGACAGCTTTAGTTCAATTCTTTCTTTGTTTATCAGAGACTCCTGAACTACGTGGCAAATATAACATACAGACAATCCAAAATTAAGGTAACTTTCCCCCAATTTTGTAAATTGTGAATGATTGTAACTCAGCCTATGCCGGTCCCAAGCCCGGATGAAAAAGGAGGAGGGCGGCCTGCATGGAGGCCGTAAGGAGGCAGCCCCTCCACCATGCAAAGGCACAACAGGCCAATCACCTGTTTGCTTTAAATCACGATTACGAGCAATACAAGAGAGAAAACTGGACTGATTCTAAAGGCGACGAACTGGAACGGACTACGACTTATGGAACTTGGAACACAAGAAGTATAAATGGGAAGGAAGAGGAGCTGGTCGAAGAGATGAGGAAAGTAAAACTAGAAATCCTGGCTATTACGGAAACAAAGAAAAAAGGACAAGGAGTCATGGATCTCGATGGCAACACGCTGCTCTACAGTGGTGTACCCATATCTGAAAGAGCTAAAGGGGGCGTTGGTTGCATTGTGGCCCAAAATAAAAAAGATAGTATCAAGGGATGGAACTTTGTCTCGGAGCGCATTATGGTTGTTAAACTAAAAGAAGGAGAAACCATAGTCAACCTGGTCATAGTGTATGGGCCAAATGAGGATGAGAGAGCAGAGGTCAAGGAGGAATTCTTTGAGCTGCTTCAAAGGCCAGTGGATGACCGCCTAGATGAAATTATCATGCTCGGAGATTTCAATGCCAGAGTTGGAAATGACCATGCTAGATGGGGTGGAGTTATCGGAAGATATGGAGAAGATACTCTCAATGACAATGGAAAGCGATTCCTTAGATTCTGCAGTGAGCAGAATCTGATCATTACAAACACAAAGTTCTCCCATAAGCGCATACATGCATATACTAGGTGTGAACCAACAAAGAATGAGAAGTCAGTGATCGACTATGCCATTGTTAGGAGGAGCTCATTCAAATATGTCCGGGATGCTAGAGTCTGGAGGGGGCCAGAGATTGGAAGTGATCACTACCTGCTTACAATCAAAAGAACAACTGAAAGAGTTGCTCAGCCTAGGAACTGCCCAGCATCACGCAAGACACCAAGTAAACGAACGGAAGAAATGAGCATTAAGACCTACAAGCTGAGAGAGCCAGAAATTAAGACCAGATATCAGGGGCTTATTGCTACAGCGGTGAGAAACACAGAAGAACAACCTGATGACTTGGAAACCCTGTGGCTTAAATTCAAGGACATCATGACAGCTGCTGCAGAAGCATGTGGTGAAGTCTGACTTGGGAACAAGAGAAAAAGGACACCTTGGTGGACAGAGGAAGTCAAAGAGAAAATAAGAGAGAAGAAAATGGCATGGAAACAATACTTAGGAGCTAAAAACACAGCAGGACAAATAGAGAAATATAGAGAATATGTGATACTCAAAACAGAAGCAAAGAACAAGGTGCTAGCAGCAAAACAGAAGTCCTGGGAAGAATTTGGAGAAAAGCTAGAAAAAGATGCACGAGAAAACCAGAAATTGTTCTATAAGACCCTAAAGAACATGAGGAAGGAAAAACAATGCCCTCTCAAATTTATAAAGGACAAGCAAGGCAAATTGCTTACTGCCCCGAAGGAAGTAATGGAAAGATGGTAAGAATATTTCTCAGAACTCCTTGTACAAGTCTTGCAGAAATTCTGTGAAGACAGCAAACCATAAGTCAGAAGAGTTCAGGACCACCACTGGTGTAAGACAAGGTGATATCCTGTCACCATATCTTTTCATACTCCTCATGGATGATGTTATCAAGGCATGAAAGGAGAGAACAAGAAAGTATTCAGTGGGGTACTGGAAGATGAGACAGGTCTGTATTTCAGAGCTGGCATTTGCTGATGATGTTGCCCTGATTGCTAAATCAGAGGCACATCTCCAATCCAACCTGCAACTCTGGAAGGAAGAGCTGGAGAAAAGAGGGATGGTCATAAGCAGCTCTTAAACAAAATCCATGGTGATATCACGAGAAGAAAGACATCAGATTAAGCTGGGAGAACAGGTCCTGGAGCAGGTCGACCACTTTAAGGGAGGCATCAAAGAAGAGTTGGCCACTCGAAAAGCAGCAGCTGGGAGACTTTTTCAGGCCATAAATCGAGGATTCCTCAGCAAGAGAGAGGTTGGTAAGAAAACGAAGATGGCTGTACACCGCTCCACCTATGTCCCAGTCTTGACATATGGATGTGAGTCATGGGCAATGACTACAACCCACAAAAGCCAGATCCAAACCTCAGAAATGAGGTATCTGAGGAAGGTGGTTGAAGTAACAAGAAGAGACATGGTCCGCAACCAGACGATAAGTCAAGGCCTAAAATCCCACCCCCTGCAGACCCAGGTAGAACAGTCCCAACTAAGATGGTTTGGCCATGTCTGCAGAATGGGAGATCGGCTACCATGACAAGCATGGGAAACAAAGAGCCAAGGATCCAGACCCCCAGGACGACCCAGAGTCCGCTGGGAGGACAACATTAGACAATCTTTGAAGGACTGAGGACTAGAATGGAACCAGGCCAGGAGGAAGACAGCTCTGGTGCTCTCTCTTCCAAACCTCTACACCTCATGGTAGAAGGGGAACGACTAAGTAAGTATATTGTTAACAATTGTCCTTTAAAAATACTTGATTTTTGAGTAATTACATTTGATTCCACAGGAAATGCTGAAAGATGAAGTGCGAACACTCACATACAGAAATGCAATGTACTACAACAAGCACTTGTTCAAAGGCAAAGTAGTGTTGGATGTAGGATGTGGCACGGGCATTCTCTGTATGTTTGCTGCAAAGGCTGGTGCCTCTAGAGTTATAGGGGTATGTATTTTGGAGGTTATGGAAGATGTGTAGAAATGGGCAAATAAGTATTCAGCAACATATAGCTGATATTTATGTCCAGTCAGATAAGACATAGTCATATATTTGTGGTGTCCTTTAAAAGATCGCTTATCTGACACGAGCTTTAAACATTTCTTCTTGCAGCTAATGTATTAAGTTTTTTTTCTGTAATGGTTAATATCCATGATTTACGCATGGGTCAGTTTTACTGACAATGAATTTTAGCTACAGGTAAGTTAAGACTAGTTTTTAAACACTGTTTATTTCTTCTCCTTTCATCCTTAGCTGCCAACTGTCAAAGTAGTCAGTGGCCATCACGCCACAAACTGCTTCCACTGTGCTCGGTCGGCGTCCATCCTTTGCGCTCTGGTTCATTCTTTACATCTCGGCCTCCACCAAGTTGTTTTTGGTTGGCCTCTCTTTTGCTTTCCTTAAGGGGTCCATAGCATACTGTTCTTGTGATGGCATCGGGTTTTCATCCGAGGACGTGGCCAACCCAACTCCAGCGTCTGCCAGCTATGATGGTATGGATGTCCTCATGGTTGCTCCGAGTAAGCAGTTCTAGGTGATGGTATTCGGCCAAAAGATTTTTCCGTAGGCAGATTTTGTGGAAAGAGGACAATTTCGACATTTCCTTCTCTGTTACTCTCCAGCATTCCAGACGATTGAGCAGCACAGAAAGTACACAGCTCTCACATTATCTTAACTGTTTATTTAGTTAATGTTTTTTAATGCCTCAGCTTTGTTACTTATGTTGCATGTGGCCTGACTATCATAAGGTAACACTCAGTACAAATCATTTTTTTCTTATGACTGCAGATTGAATGTTCCAGTATCATCGATTATGCAGAGAAGATAGTTGCTGCTAACAAGCTAGACAATGGTACGTATCAGGAAATAAATTGGTTACTTTTTTGTAACTTGATATCATTTTTTATCTTGCAACAATAATTTCCAAAGCTCACTGTATGATTTACAGTGATTAATGCAGATGTTGAAAATATTGAGCATTGTTAGAGGGTGCAATATTGAGCATCGTCATATTGCAATATTGAGCGTCAGATTGGCTTAGCGGTTACAGAACAATCCCGTGTCACATTTTCCGGGCTTTGTGATGGAAACCTGGTAGCATCACACTGTAGTCTACCCAGCTGTAAATGGGTACCTGACTAATGTTGAGTTAGGGAGGAAGGGAACTGGTCACCCACCTCCTAAAGCTGGAACTAGTTTAGTAGTCTCTAACACTTCACTCCCCTATGGCAGTATCTGCTATGGGACAACCTTTACCGTTTAACATAATATTAATTTCTCCATGCTCTGAGATGATAGTATAGTGGGAGCTGCTTTTGCCAAGTAATCTTTGTAATAATTTTCTTATTGTAAATACAGAAAGCATGAAAGGCTGAAAACAAAGTGTGCTGTAAGAAGAAATGAAACATTATGACAGACAGAAGAAGCTTATTAGTGTTTTCCCCACAGTGCAAGAGACAGAAAATGTTGGTGATTATGAAAGTTTACTTTCGTTGAGGAGATTGCATTGCTATAATTAGAAATAACTAAAGAGAAAAATGGCGTAATGAACAGACTCCAAGATTGTAGAACCATACTTAGAGCTGGGCCAGCTTTATAAGAGAGATAGATGTGGTTATTTGAAAGCAAATGCTGAAGAAATCGTATGTAGTCAAACTTATCATGACTGGTCAATGTATTACGGAAAAGTTGAAAAGTCTGAGTGCTGTTTTAATGCATGTTCAATTTAGCTGTCATGGTGCAGTTGTGCCTATATTTTCCCTAAAAACTGGCAGGATTTTTAAATTGTTCATTGCAACACGTCACGCGTAGACAGTTATTATACAGGGAATTTGAGCAGTAGTGATTTCAAATGTGGCGAATTATAAACAGAAATAGTGACAAGATTTGCTAGGAGAATTAGGTAGCAAGCACTTGAAAATGTACGCCACACCAGATAACAGATTAGAAAGAGAATGGACACTAAAGATTCTAACAGTTTTCCCAAGTGACATCTCCTTAAGTAACACAGCCTTAAGTTCACTTCTTCATAGTGCTTATCCATTTTTTTTCTTCTTGTTGTCTGGTGTGTTATGTACCTTCTAAGCAGTTAGTACCAACGGGCTGATCACCCGTTTGCCAGTCACTTCGATTACGGAAACAACAGCAAATGGATTGATTTGCCGTTGCCCTAAAGACGCCAATAGGCGTGATGGGAAACAATGGCAAGAAAACCTATCTGCTGTTGCCCTAAGACGCCACTAGGCGTAATGGCCACTGACTGCTTTGACGGTCGGTGGCTAAGGACGGAAGAAGAAGAAGAAGCAGTTAGTAAATGACTATTGTTAATCATTGCCACATGCTATAAAGAATGTCATTTATTACCAATACCCTCAGACCTAAAGGTCTTTTATATTTGAACTTGCACCCTAATATAACCAACTAGGTTGAACGGGACGCGCCTCGCCAAAACGAGGCAAAAGTTTTACATTAAAAACAAAATGTCATTTATTTTCTAAATTCAAGACATGCCATCCGAAAACCATAAATTCTGTGTACGCAACATTTAGCATGATGGTGTCAAGTGTAATATAGTGTACTGTATGTGAATCTAGCCGCCAAACAATGTAAATAAACAATCTGCACTCCAGTAATACTTTCCACTTATCTGTGACTGTACTACCAATCATTAATAATACTTTCATTGTATCTGTAACTGAGTCAGCTTTTCCATTTATCTATGACTGAATTGTGATCCTGCTGACACTTGAACAGACTTCTATAAGAAGGCAGTGTGTTTCAAATGTGAAGTGTATGTCAGAACATACAGATACTATTGTTGTTTTTTTACGCAGCAAACGAGATGAATGCAGTCATCGACTCATAGCTTGACTACTTGCATCAGGGTCAGCGAACCAGAACTGACCAAGACCCTACTCCACCTCCAAGTGGTGGTCCTGGAAACAGGCTGCATCACTGCAGTCTGGCTGAGAGAGTAGGGATCGAAGAGGAAAGGCAAACCCGGTCCCAAAAAATGCTGTGTTGAAGTTGGATGTGTCGGCCGAAAGGTGCAAATATCGCAGCTCCGCTGTAAACGAATACAACGCAACCAACGTCCTTTTTAGGACGAACGAGGAAGAAGAAGAAGAAATGCACTAATAATGTTATTTTATTGTTGTGTGTAATAAAGAATGTGTAGATTAATGCCAGTCTGTTCACGTCTTTTAGTACTGTTGATAGATATGAAAGTATAGAAATTGTTGACAGTTTGAACACATTTAAATGCCAAAATACAAAATGAATGTTTAGACAAAGGGCAAGGTGTAATGTGTGCCTGCCAGCCCAATTCTCAACTCTTTTGAATTATAACGTTTGTTCTGTTGTGAGCGATAGAACTAAAGTGCCACAGCACATTCAGTAAGATTACCTAATTAATTATGTTTACTATAATAATCTTAGTCTAGAGAGTTTGTTAGCTGTCATCTATTTATGATCTCACTCAGTCAGATATGGGATATGTTCATCATGTACAAGAGATCACATAGTAATGTTTTGTCAGAAGTGAATCATGCAGATATTAAGTTTGCCAGCATGAATGTGACATTGTTTCACATTCACGTGACTTAAAGACAAAAACCTGTATACCTTAGGTTTTATTTCCGTCCCCATTCTTAAGCAAGAGCCGTGGTAGCGCCATGGCATCCCAGCTCAGAGGTCCTGGTTCGATCCCCAGTTGAGCTAGGATTTTTTAGACCGCAAACAGCTCCAGGGTTGACCCAGCCTCTTGAATTGGGTACCAGAACAACTCTGGGTGGCTGGCGTGATGCTGACCACATCATCCCTAGTGTGCTGATGGTCAAGAAAATGTGGGCCTAACACCATATTCCCAATATGCCTCAATGGGCGTGTAAACGGGATCCTTTCCATTCTTAGTCACCCCCTCCAAAATCACACACAACGCCTATGTTTGGTTATTCTTGGTAGATATGGAACACCATTATTATATCAAACCTCATGATGTCCTGTGATGAAAACTTACATTTGACATAATAATGATGATTCATATCATACACTAATTTTTTCTGAGGACGTGAATTACAGAACAATAGGTTTTTGTTTGTATAAGTTTCTCCGTAACTGTTTAAGACGTCTATTAACATAGTTCTTCTTCATCATCCGCTCTTAAATAATCACATCTATCTCTCTTATAAAGCTGGCAGTCTGCCTCAGGCTTCACACACCATACTTTTTCCCCCTCAACTGGGTTGGAGAAGGCCACGCTACCACCCTGCTTCTCTTGTGGAACTGGCAGTTTTGGAGAATGTGTTCTATTGTTTGTTTATCCCCCCCCACATGGGCATATTTCTGTCTGTCCGATTTTCATTTTGTTGTACAGGTGGTATTTGAGTCTGTTGTACAGGTGGTATTTGAGTCTGTTGTACAAGTGGTATTTGAGTCTGTTGTACAGGTGGTATTTGAGTCTGTTGTACAGGTGGTATTTGAGTCTGTTGTACAGGTGGTATTTGAGTCTGTTGTACAAGTGGTATTTGAGTCTGTTGTACAGATGGTATTTGAGTCTGTTGTACAGGTGGTATTTGAGTCTTTTGTACAGGTGGTATTTGAGTCTATTGTACAGGTGGTATTTGAGTCTGTTGTACAGATGGTATTTGAGTCTATTGTACAGGTGGTATTTGAGTCTGTTGTACAGATGGTATTTGAGTCTGTTGTACAGATGGTATTTGAGTCTGTTGTACAGGTGGTATTTGAGTCTGTTGTACAGGTGGTATTTGAGTCTGTTGTACAGGTGGTATTTGAATCTGTTGTACAGGTAGTATTTGAGTCTGTTGTACAGGTAGTATTTGAATGTAGTGGCTGGTCTTTAGTCTGACAATTATCACTTGATCTATTCTTAGTAATGTATAGTTTGGTTCTGCAGTATCAGACTCTAGGTGTTTCTTATGACAAATTTCTCTATAATTATTTCTGATTTTTTCATTGTTGCTTTTATCTCTTCTTATGTAGCCTCGTCTTCTGATTTTTCCTTCCTCTTTCTTAGTAGATATAGAACTCAAGCGAACCTCTCTTTACGACAGGTTAAGTTTCAGGCCCTTGCTGTAAAGTGAGAATCACCAT
This sequence comes from Oreohelix idahoensis, assembly GCA_024509875.1. Lineage (NCBI taxonomy): Eukaryota > Metazoa > Mollusca > Gastropoda > Stylommatophora > Oreohelicidae > Oreohelix > Oreohelix idahoensis. Next base: position 86,973 of record JAMPIV010003520.1, read on the forward strand.
AAAGCCCTTGCACATCATAGCAAAGCCTAATCACATGTTTATTGTATCCTATATTAAGTTAGCAATAGAACTGGACATAAAAATCATAGAATACTAATAAAAATATACAGTTTAGAGCACTCACTGCTTACCTTCAAATATTAAATCCTTTGCTTCCAGTGATTGGTCAATGCAAACTTGAGAAACAGTACATTTTTATTGTAGGAAAGATGGAAATAGAACAGTTTCATCATCATCTAACAATCTTAGTCTTTTTGATGGTGGAGATGGACGGCGCTCTTTCAGCCTGTCTCAGCATTCGTTAAACCTTGGTCACTTAGTTTTATCATTTCTAACTTTGCATTTAAATTAAGAGAGTTACAGATCCTCTTTTTCTCTCTAGTGGACTTGGATGCCGTTATAAATTTAGAACAAATTCACTTCTGTATATAATATACTTACTTACTTACTTACTTAGTCGTTCCCCTTCTACCGTGAGGTGTAGAGGTTTGGAAGAGAGAGCGCCAGACCATTCTATCAGCTGTCTTCTTCCTGGCCTGGTTCCATTCTAGTCCTCGGTCCTTCAAAGATTGTCTAATGTTGTCCTCCCAGCGGACTCTGGGTCGTCCTGGAGGTCTGGATCCCTGGCTCTTTGTTTCCCATGCTTGTCGTGGTAGCCGATCTTCTCCCATTCTGCAGACATGGCCAAACCATCTTAGTTGGGAGTATATAATATAACAAGTTTAAAATATTGAGATACGCAGAACGATTAAATGGCAGGATCAGACTGATTGATCGACATCATGATGGTGTATGACTCCGTTTTTAGAGTTTCTATTAGTGATCGCTGGTTGGACAAAAAAAGCGGCGTAAGAATGAAGAATGCGCTGAAAATGTGAAGTGTTATATTTGAGAAGCACTGTATCGGCGCAGCGCCGTAAAGCGGGGTTCGCCTGCACTGTTACAATTATATCAAACCCAATGATGTCCTGTGATGAAAACTTACATTTGACATAAAAATGATAATTCATATCATACACTCTAATTTTTTTTCTGAGGACATGACAGAACACTAGGATTTTGTTTGTATAAGTTTCTCAGTAGTTGTTTAAGACATCACTTTATATATTGTAAGCATAATTAAGTGTGAAATGGGGTGCAAATAAAGTCACATTGCTGTTATGGGAATTCCTGGGTTAGACCATTAACCAGGACTCTGAAGCTTGCCCATAAAGTGCATCCTGCAAACAGACAACTTTCAAGTTGCCTGACCAATGCTTAGAATTGTGCAACTGCACCAGAGTGGCTCAGCATCATGATTTACCCTGTGATGAAACATGTTTCGAACTCAGTATTGCATACTAAGCTTAGGGAAGTCTCTCAAGTTCTAAAATTAACTCTTGCTTTTACCTGGTTGGTTGCTTGCAAGAGGATCTCACAGTGCATACATGACGATGAGGGGAGCTGGGAAGTGAGTGCTCAATGCAAGACGAAAGGAACCTAGAACTAGAGCAAATTATTTTAGCCCTTTTTCAAGATCCCCCTGGGTGGTAAATATTATGTCATCCCCCTTTCAAGCTTGAAATCTGATTAAGGATCCTTTAACTGTTTCCACACCCAGACGCTGCCTTCACTGGTGCCTGTACCTTGAAGCAGAATGGCGGCTTGAGTACCCTGACAACCCCAGGTGCTATGCCAGCAGGAGTTTTACTCCTGGCAGGTTCTACCAAGCTGGACAGGTCTGTGTGGCACCGTGGTCCTCCAGGTTAGGGGTTTTAATACAGGGCCGATACCTCTGTCTATGTAGAAAACAATAACATTACAGATGAAAACGCTTTGATACGGGACGAACATTCTGAGTCTGACGAGGCTTGTATGACTGACAGTGGTGAAAGCCAGAAGAAAGTCATTGGCATGAAAGCGTATGCCCTGATCGCAAAACACAAAATCAAATTATGGAACATCAGAGCTATTAATGAGGCAAGAAAACTGAGGTAGATCACAACAGAAATGAGGAACTACAGGTAACATATCCTGGGAATAAGTGAGAGCAGATAGACCGGGACAGGGAGAATAAAAACAACTACAGGAGAAACAGTACTTTGGTAGAGAGGATGGTCAGCACAATGAAGGTGTAGCCATTATCCTAATGAAAGGAATAGAAAGGTCATTACTGGAATAGAAACCCATCAACAACAGACTGTTAAGAACAAGACTGAGACGGGGATTCACCAACACCTCAGTAATACAATGCTATGCACCAACAAATAACAGTGACGAAGACATCAAGGTCAATTTCAATGAACAGCTACAAAGGGAAACGGAAACAGCACCTAGATATGATCTTATCATAGTAATGGGAGACCTCAATGCAGTAGTCGGAACACACAATACATACAATGAAAGAGTAAAGGAGAAATGCGGCAGCGGAACAGCAAACGAGAATGGGGATAAACTAATAAGCTTCTGCAGCAGAATCAACAGCGTGGTCATTGGAAAAACGCTTTTTCCACACAAAGAAATTCCCAAATTAACATGGGAATCACCAAATGGCAGAAACCAGATAGACCACATTATGATCAATGGTAGATGGAGGCATTCATTACAAGATGTGAAAGTAAGAAGAGGTGTAGATGTGGGAAGCAATCACCACTTAGTAGCTAGACTGAAAGTGGAACTTAGTACTGCTGGACCAGTTGTAACTAAACAGAAAAGGTATGACATCATCAAACTGAAGGACCCCCTTATCAGAAAAAGCTTTTGTGTTGATATAATGAGACGATACAAGATTGCCAAGAGCCTGGAAAAGACAGTGATTGATGATGTTGACCAGAAATTCAACACCATTTCAACAATATATAAGGAAAGCAGCGAATCATGCTTGGGTTTTAGGGAAGGAAGAAACAAGATTGGAAAACACCAGAAACATTAAACACCATAGCGATGGGAAAAGAAATGAAAAGAAAAAAAAAATAGAAGCAAAGTCTCCTGGGTTAAAGGAAATATAAAAGGAACAGTACAGTCAGCTGGACAAGGAAGTAAAACATCAAACCCGAGCCATCAAAAGGAAATTTATGGACGATATTGCAAGACTGGCAGAAGAGGCAGCACTGAGAAATGAACAGAGCACAGTGTATATAAAATAACTAAAACCATCAGCGCAAAATGGGGTGCAAACAATATTACGTTAGTGAGAGACAAGCAAGGAAATCTCATCACTGCACAGGGGCAGGAAACAAGATGGGCAGAGCACTTCAGAGAAACACTGAATAAGGAACCACCAGAGACGCAGCTGAATGTTCCTGAGATTGAAAATGATCTAGACATAAATAAAATCATCACAGCAATCAAATAGTTAAAGAATGGAAAAGCTCACGACTGTTTAAATGCAGAGTTATTTAAAACAGAACTAGCAGCAGAATTATTAGAACCACTATTTGCACACACTGAGTAGAATAAAGGAATAATTGTCAAATTTCCCAAGAAGGGCGACTTTGCAGGCTGCAACAACTGAAGAGGAATTACTCTCCTCTCAATTCCCAGTAAAATACTAGGCAGTGTAATTATCCAGAGAATTTCAAAAGCAGTAGATCATAAACTGTGGAAAGAATACACATGATTCAGAAAGAACTCTCTCCACATGTAAGCCTACCTTGCCTTGGTTGGAGAGCTTGAGCGCCTCAATGATCCCGGGAGCTATGCCGGCGGGAGTTTTACTCCTGGCAGGGTCACCCAAGCCGGACAGGTCCTGGGTGAGGGGCCAGACTAAATGGGCTGAGGAGTGGGTGGAACCCTATAGGTGTAGATGCAGAACCCACCGGCGAGTGGTACATGCTCTGGTCTGCACCAATCCACCCCCACTTCATGGGTTAAATGCTTTCTTGCCTCATTCTTCACTGTTTGTCGTCTATCACGCCCATGGCGACCGTTGCCTCAATTGGCTGTGTGTGGTGTACCCGGAAACGGGGCCTCCCAGTACTGAGGCAAAGTTAAGTCCCCGATGTCACTTATCGGTGCAGAATTGAGAGAGATGGCTGAGCATCACAATCCCTCCTGTGTTGCAGCATGATGAGAACCCAGCATTGCACACTGAGCTTGGGGGGATCACTTGGGCACCAGACTTAATACTGGCTCTTGACTGGATGGCCGCATGCAGGAGATTTCTACAATGGAGGGTTGGCAGGTGGTGGGTATCGGGAAGTGGCTCTGTGCAGGACGTGAGGATTCCTTGGGAGAGCCCAGAACCAGAGCACAGCATTGTGCAAGCTCTGCATAGTTGGAGAGCCCCCTGGATGACGGGGAATGCACAGTGTGCTACCCCACCTATCCCCAACTGCTAACTTAGAACCAGAAGTGGGGGTCCTCTGTATGCGTGCCAGGCCAGGATAAAATGCCTGGGAAAGAGACTGGAGCTCAGAACTCCCTAACTCAAAGTTGCAGGATGGCAGAAAAGCCACGGGAAAGACAGGGCTATTTTGAAGATAACGCAACCATATTTTTCACCATACGAGCTCGGACGCCGCCTCGGTAAACAAGGTCCGCGCAGAGCAGTGACACCCCCAGGCTGCTTGCGAATAGTCTACTACTGGGAACATAAACAGATTAGGGATGAGCCCACTCTCCCGTTGAACAGGTGCTAAAGTCGTAGATACTGGGCCAGAAGGCGCACCGGAAACCACAGTATCATGCAACTCGCTTTTTTTTTTCTATGGAGAGTACACCGTCAAATAAATCTCGTTCTGGTGCTCGCCCTGTGGAGCTCCACCAGGCAGGTGCAGTGCCGGGCTCTGAGCCTCGACAGAGCCCACCCTCAGCTACTGGAGGACCCTCTAGACCGTCTTGTGGAGTCAACAGACGGCGGAGGAGAACTACTGACCAAAACAAAACAGAAAAAGAGAAACCCAGAGTGCCACTTGTCATGATGCACTGGAATGCAGAGGGAGTGAACAGCAAGCAGGCTGGATACAGCAAAAAGACAGAGCTGGAAAACATCTTGTATGAGAAGCAAGTCAGTGTTTGCTGTATCCAAGAGACTCACTTGAAAGCAGATCAAACCTTTAAAATAAGGGGATATCAATGCTTCAGATCCGACAGACAAGATAGACGAAAAGGAGGAGTACTTACTCTTGTAAGGAATAACATTCCTGCACACGAAAGAAAACCTTCATGGATGGAGCAGAATATCAGCTGCTGCAGATAAAGGTAGACAAGATGGAAATAGAACTCCTGAACTATTACTGTCCGAACAACAAACCCCTGAGTCTCAGCTCTATACAGGTACCAGCCACCAACTTTATAGCAGTTGGAGACTTTAATAGCCACTCCCAGAGCTGGGGCTATAACCATCTGGATCACAGAGGTGAAGAGGTTGAAACTTGGCAAGATGATCACTCCCTAATCCTAGTCAATAATGCCACAGATACTCCTACCTTCTACTCCAGAGGATGGCACACAACCTCAACACCAGATCTTGCCTTCTCCACACCAGATATAGCTGGATCTATTAGTAGAGAAGTAGGAGACCAACTAGGGGGAAGCGACCATCGCCCAATCTTTCTTACTGTCCAGAGTGCAACTCTCAGTACAGGCCCAGCCATTACAAGATGGAACTACAAAAAAGCCAACTGGGGTTTATTCAGGCATCAGGTGAACACGCTGCTGTCTACCCTCAAGGTACAGAACAGAGACATTAATGAAGTGGTAAAGACTTCAACAGATGCATACTACAAGCTGCAAAAGAAACCATTCCCAAAGGATGCCGGCGTAACTACATACCATACTGGTCCAGCACACTCCAAGAACGTCAGGAAGCTATGGACAAGGCTAGAAAGGACGCAGAGTCTCAGCCTTCACTTGAAACTCACAACAAATGGAAAAAGGCTGTAGCAGAGTTTCAGAGAACAAAGCTAGAAGAAAAGCGGAAAAGCTGGAGAACTAAAACGGCATCGCTGAACCTTGAGAAAGACGGCAGGAAACTTTGGAGATTAGTCAAGTCTCTAAATGAAGAGCATTCCTCACCAAGGCAGACTATCACATTGGATGAAGGTGGCAAACTTTTCAGAGGAAAACAAGCTGCAGACTTGTTTGCTAGAAGATACAGTTCAGAAAGCAACTTACCCATTAACATAGACCATCAGAGAGAGATAAGAAAAGAAATACTGGCAACCATGGGACAGACAGATACTCCTGCCCCAATGAGGGAACCCATCACACTAGGAGAACTACAGAAGGCTATTTCCAAGCTTAAGTTTCAAAAGTCACCCGGCCCAGACAAAATCAGCAACGAAATGCTAGTAAATCTGAGCTCAGCAGCAAAGACAAAACTGCTTGAGATATTCAACCACAGCTGGTTGAAAGGAACGGTACCCCAAGTATGGAGAGAAGCCATCACAATACCCATACTAAAGAAAGGGAAATGTAAGACCGAGGCTGCAAGTTACCGGCCAATCAGTCTCACAAGCTGTGTTGGGAAGACTATGGAGCGAATAGTCAACCACAGATTGAAATGGTATTTAGAGTCTGAGCAGATCCTGGTGCCGGAACAAGCTGGATTTAGAGAATGCTACAGTATAGAAGACCAAGTTACTTACTTGTCTCAAGCAATAGAAGATGCCTTCCAGGAGAAGAAAAAGGTCCTAACGATCTGGGTCGACTTCAAGCAGGCCTTTGACAAGGTGTGGAAAGATGGCCTCATTGCAAAACTTAGGAGAAGTGGAATCCAAGGCAACATGATGAAATGGATCCAGTCATACTTGCATAACAGGAGAACTAGAGTCACTCTTGACGGTCTGCAGAGCAGAAAAGTGTTGCTCCATCAGGGGGTACCTCAAGGAGGAGTAATTTCCCCAACACTCTTCCTTGTTTACATCAATGACCTGGTGAAAGATCTCCCTGCAGGAGTTAAAGCTGCCTTATATGCAGATGACCTAGTACTCTGGTGCGCTGATGAAAATGTCACCACAGCAAATTATAGAATTGCAGCGGGCAGCAGACATGCTAGTGTCCATGGGCAGAGAAATGGCTTATCACAATAAACACAGACAAAACCTCCACAACACTGTTCTCCCTCGCCCCCAAGGACAAATCAGCTAACATACACCTAGGGACAACCGTGATCAAGGAAGAAAGCTACCCCACCTATCTTGGGGTGACATTTGACCAAAGGCTTACATGGAATAAGCATATTGAAAATGCAGAAGGAAAGGCCCGAAGACGACTAGGCATACTCAGAAAATTAGCAGGTACCAACTGGGGAGCAAATGAACGAAATCTAAAGAAGATTTATAATGGAGTAATAAGACCACACTTAGAGTTTAGCTCAGCAGCATGGTCATCAGCTGCTAACTCACATCTGCAGTCTTTGGACAAGGTGCAAAATCAAGCTCTCAGGCTCATTACAGGAGCCATGAAAACTACACCAATAACAGAGATGCAGAAGGTTGCTGGATTACAGACATTGTCCCATAGAAGAGACACAAAAACCATGATCCAGATGGAAAAGTACAACAATATGCCAATGCACCCAATGAAGGCAAGACTAGATGATCTGGCATTGGGACGTCTAAAGCGTAGCAGCTTTGTGCATCGGGGGAAAAGACTTATAAGACAGCATCAAGAAGACCTATCCATGAAGACAACACCACTGAAGCCCACCCTATACCCTGTACAATGGAGCAGGCCAGCAGTGCCCTCCAAATTAATACAACAGTCAGTGGTCTCACAAGTGGATGTGAGTATAATGATCTGCAAAAACGAACTGCTACATTGAGTATGATCCAAGAAAGCTATCCCGATCAATCATGGATACATGCCTATACAGATGGATCAGCAACTAATGCTGTTAGGAATGGAGGTGCCGGTATCTTTATCTCATATCCTGACAACCACTATGAGACTAGGCACATTCCCACTGGTAAATTCTGTTCCAACTATACAGCTGAGGTTCAAGCTCTAGAGCAAGCTGCAAATATGATTTATAACACCAACTCTGACTGCCACCAGGTAGTCATCCTCACAGATGCACTGTCTGTCCTGCAAGCTCTCAAGGGTGGTAAACTCCCGCATCTGAGAAATGAACTAAACAAGGTAGCTGCCAAAAAGAGAACCATACTTCAGTGGGTACCATCTCATTGTGGTGTACCCGGAAATGAAAAGGCAGATAAACTTGCAAAAAAGGGAGGAGAATGTGAACAAGAAGATAATGAAGTCACATACTTTGAGAAAAAAGAGAGCTATCCAGACTATCAGAAGAGAACAGAACCAACCCAAAGACGACTATCACACTCTCGACCGGCAGGGACAGACAACTATTTTTCGACTCAGGACAGGGCATAACAAACTGAATAAACACATGCACAAGCTACGATTGTCTGCTTCACCACTGTGCACATGTGGATTAAACGAACAAACTGCTGAGCATGTTCTACAGGACTGTCCTCTGTATGACCAGTTAAGAAAGATATACTGGCCCAATGACTCAACACTAAACTCAAAGCTATATGGAGTTAAAGAGGAACTTCAAACAACAGTCGAATTCATCATGAGAACTCGTCTGACGGTGTAACCATCAAAGATGCGATCGCAAGAAGAAGAAGAAGAAGCTGTATCCAAGAGACTCACTTGAAAGCAGATCAAACCTTTAAAATAAGGGGATATCAATGCTTCAGATCCGACAGACAAGATAGACGAAAAGGAGGAGTACTTACTCTTGTAAGGAATAACATTCCTGCACACGAAAGGAAAACCTTCATGGATGGAGCAGAATATCAGCTGCTGCAGATAAAGGTAGACAAGATGGAAATAGAACTCCTGAACTATTACTGTCCGAACAACAAACCCCTGAGTCTCAGCTCTATACAGGTACCAGCCACCAACTTTATAGCAGTTGGAGACTTTAATAGCCACTCCCAGAGCTGGGGCTATAACCATCTGGATCACAGAGGTGAAGAGGTTGAAACTTGGCAAGATGATCACTCCCTAATCCTAGTCAATAATGCCACAGATACTCCTACCTTCTACTCCAGAGGATGGCACACAACCTCAACACCAGATCTTGCCTTCTCCACACCAGATATAGCTGGATCTATTAGTAGAGAAGTAGGAGACCAACTAGGGGGAAGCGACCATCGCCCAATCTTTCTTACTGTCCAGAGTGCAACTCTCAGTACAGGCCCAGCCATTACAAGATGGAACTACAAAAAAGCCAACTGGGGGTTATTCAGGCATCAGGTGAACACGCTGCTGTCTACCCTCAAGGTACAGAACAGAGACATTAATGAAGTGGTAAAAGACTTCAACAGATGCATACTACAAGCTGCAAAAGAAACCATTCCCAAAGGATGCCGGCGTAACTACATACCATACTGGTCCAGCACACTCCAAGAACGTCAGGAAGCTATGGACAAGGCTAGAAAGGACGCAGAGTCTCAGCCTTCACTTGAAACTCACAACAAATGGAAAAAGGCTGTAGCAGAGTTTCAGAGAACAAAGCTAGAAGAAAAGCGGAAAAGCTGGAGAACTAAAACGGCATCGCTGAACCTTGAGAAAGACGGCAGGAAACTTTGGAGATTAGTCAAGTCTCTAAATGAAGAGCATTCCTCACCAAGGCAGACTATCACATTGGATGAAGGTGGCAAACTTTTCAGAGGAAAACAAGCTGCAGACTTGTTTGCTAGAAGATACAGTTCAGAAAGCAACTTACCCATTAACATAGACCATCAGAGAGAGATAAGAAAAGAAATACTGGCAACCATGGGACAGACAGATACTCCTGCCCCAATGAGGGAACCCATCACACTAGGAGAACTACAGAAGGCTATTTCCAAGCTTAAGTTTCAAAAGTCACCCGGCCCAGACAAAATCAGCAACGAAATGCTAGTAAATCTGAGCTCAGCAGCAAAGACAAAACTGCTTGAGATATTCAACCACAGCTGGTTGAAAGGAACGGTACCCCAAGTATGGAGAGAAGCCATCACAATACCCATACTAAAGAAAGGGAAATGTAAGACCGAGGCTGCAAGTTACCGGCCAATCAGTCTCACAAGCTGTGTTGGGAAGACTATGGAGCGAATAGTCAACCACAGATTGAAATGGTATTTAGAGTCTGAGCAGATCCTGGTGCCGGAACAAGCTGGATTTAGAGAATGCTACAGTATAGAAGACCAAGTTACTTACTTGTCTCAAGCAATAGAAGATTGCCTTCCAGGAGAAGAAAAAGGTCCTAACGATCTGGGTCGACTTCAAGCAGGCCTTTGACAAGGTGTGGAAAGATGGCCTCATTGCAAAACTTAGGAGAAGTGGAATCCAAGGCAACATGATGAAATGGATCCAGTCATACTTGCATAACAGGAGAACTAGAGTCACTCTTGACGGTCTGCAGAGCAGAAAAGTGTTGCTCCATCAGGGGGTACCTCAAGGAGGAGTAATTTCCCCAACACTCTTCCTTGTTTACATCAATGACCTGGTGAAAGATCTCCCTGCAGGAGTTAAAGCTGCCTTATATGCAGATGACCTAGTACTCTGGTGCGCTGATGAAAATGTCACCACAGCAAATTATAGAATGCAGCGGGCAGCAGCCATGCTAGTGTCATGGGCAGAGAAATGGCTTATCACAATAAACACAGACAAAACCTCCACAACACTGTTCTCCCTCGCCCCCAAGGACAAATCAGCTAACATACACCTAGGGACAACCGTGATCAAGGAAGAAAGCTACGCCACCTATCTTGGGGTGACATTTGACCAAAGGCTTACATGGAATAAGCATATTGAAAATGCAGAAGGAAAGGCCCGAAGACGACTAGGCATACTCAGAAAATTAGCAGGTACCAACTGGGAAGCAAATGAACGAAATCTAAAGAAGATTTATAATGGAGTAATAAGACCACACTTAGAGTTTAGCTCAGCAGCATGGTCATCAGCTGCTAACTCACATCTGCAGTCTTTGGACAAGGTGCAAATCAAGCTCTCAGGCTCATTACAGGAGCCATGAAAACTACACCAATAACAGAGATGCAGAAGGTTGCTGGATTACAGACATTGTCCCATAGAAGAGACACAAAAACCATGATCCAGATGGAAAAGTACAACAGTATGCCAATGCACCCAATGAAGGCAAGACTAGATGATCTGGCATTGGAACGTCTAAAGCGTAGCAGCTTTGTGCATCGGGGGAAAAGACTTATAAGACAGCATCAAGAAGACCTATCCATGAAGACAACACCACTGAAGCCCACCCTATACCCTGTACCATGGGAGCAGGCCAGCAGTGCCCTCCAAATTAATACAACAGTCAGTGGTCTCACAAGTGGATGTGAGTATAATGATCTGCAAAAACGAACTGCTACATTGAGTATGATCCAAGAAAGCTATCCCGATCAATCATGGATACATGCCTATACAGATGGATCAGCAACTAATGCTGTTAGGAATGGAGGTGCCGGTATCTTTATCTCATATCCTGACAACCACTATGAGACTAGGCACATTCCCACTGGTAAATTCTGTTCCAACTATACAGCTGAGGTTCAAGCTCTAGAGCAAGCTGCAAATATGATTTATAACACCAACTCTGACTGCCACCAGGTAGTCATCCTCACAGATGCACTGTCTGTCCTGCAAACTCTCAAGGGTGGTAAACTCCCGCATCTGAGAAATGAACTAAACAAGGTAGCTGCCAAAAAGAGAACCATACTTCAGTGGGTACCATCTCATTGTGGTGTACCCGGAAATGAAAAGGCAGATAAACTTGCAAAAAAGGGTGGAGAATGTGAACAAGAAGATAATGAAGTCACATACTTTGAGAAAAAGAGAGCTATCCAGACTATCAGAAGAGAACAGAACCAACCCAAAGACGACTATCACACTCTCGACCGGCAGGGACAGACAACTATTTTTCGACTCAGGACAGGGCATAACAAACTGAATAAACACATGCACAAGCTACGATTGTCTGCTTCACCACTGTGCACATGTGGATTAAACTCTATTGTTTGTTTATCCTCCCCACATGGGCATATTTCTGTCTGTCCGATTTTCATTTTGTTGTACAGGTGGTATTTGAGTCTGTTGTACAGGTGGTATTTGAGTCTGTTGTACAGGTGGTATTTGAGTCTGTTGTACAGGTGGTATTTGAGTCTGTTGTGGCCAGTCTTTAGTCTGACAATTATCACTTGATCTATTCTTAGTAATGTATAGTTTGGTTCTGCAGTATCGGAGTCTGAGTGTTCCTTATGACAATTTTCTCTATAATTACTTTGGTTTTTGTAGCTTTACTATTCAAAATTGTCAATATATCTTCATGTTGTACGTAACATAATTAAAATCAATTTACAACCAGGGGCCGAAGACGCAGCTAAAATGATGAATGCAATCAGCAATCCATAGCTAGACTGCTTGCGTCAGGGTCAGCGAACCAGAGCTGACCAAGACCGTACTCCACCTCCAAGTGGTGGTCCTGGAAACAGACTGCAGTCTGGCTGAGACAGTAGGGATCAAAGAGGGAAAGCAAAACTGGTCCCAAAAAATGCCACGCTGAAGTTGGATGTGTCGGCCGAAAGGCACAAATATCACAGCTTCTCAGTAAACGGACACAACGCAACTAACGTCCTATTCAGGACGAACAAGGAAGAAGAAGAAGAAGAAGAATTTACAAGCTTTGTTAAAATTAAATCTACCATGCCTACCTTAGGAAAATTAAATCGCATTTAGGCTTAAGCCAGTTATTTGATAGAAATTTAATATGTTTACCGTATGAGTTTTTAAAATTAACAAAAGGGAAAGAAAGAGATTAATTTCAAGAATCATAAGTGAGGCTTAACTTGTTTTTTTTAAAAAAGAAAGGTTGGCTTCTTCTTTCGTTCGCTTGAAATATATTGTCTATATCTGCAATGTTGTTTCTTGTATAAACTTCACTGTCTTTTGTAGTTCATACAGAGGTCCGTATAGTTTTGCTTCCAGTGTTGTTTCTCTGGGCCAGTGGGTTTGCCTCAATATATCATATTCGGGCAATCTTGAAGTACGTGCTGCGGAGTCTGTTGTGTCCTGTTCTGAGGCGCAGAATGACAATTTGTTCTGATCTGTTCATAGCTTGGTAGTCATCCTGTGTTGGTGTTGGTGGCTTTCTGATTGATTTGATCAACTTTTTCTTCTGATGGTACGTAACTGGTACATCCGGTTGCTCTCTGTAGCACCTTCTTTAGCCAGTCGGTCCGCTCTCACGTTTCCTGGTATTCCACAATGAGACGGTATCCACTGCATGGCGACCCTGCGCTGGTTGCACAGTTCAGAAAGTAGGGCTTGTATACCTGGCAATTTTCTGGACTGAAGTGCTTGGAGCGCTGATCTTGCATCTGTCAGGAATACCATAGGCTGTGGACCACGATTGGTGTTCAACAGTTTCTCAGTTGCCACCTTGATTGCCTGGACTTCTGCATCATAGTTGTTACAGAATTTCCCCGTTGGTACTCTGACCGTATCCCTAGTGTTGTTTGGGTATTCTATATACACTCCTGCTCCTCCATTCTTTACTGCATTCTGTGCTGACCCATCCGGTGTATAGAAAGGTTGGCTAAAAATTCATTTGTAGTTTTAAAAATGGAAGAAAACTACTCCTGCACATTTCATTTTTCATTAGCAGCTTGCAGAATTGTATGCCCACTTAAGTAAGGTAACAAAAATAATCAAGTAGGAAATAATAAAAAAAGGAGAAACTGAAGTGTATACACTACTAACCTGCATTAGAGCTGATATCCTTTGTGAGGAGGGGGAAATGCACAAAAATATCAGGTCTAGAGAAAAAATCATTCTTACGCAAAAGAGCATTGAGAATTGTTTTAGGATTATTATATTTACAACATACTGATCACAAGAAAATATGGGCCTAACACCATATTCCCAATATACCTCAATGGGCGTGTAAACGGTATCCTTTTAATTCTTAATCACCCCCTCAAAAATCACACACAAACGCCTATGTTTGGTTATTCTTGGTAGATATGGAACACCATTATTATATCAAACCTCATGATGTCCTGTGATGAAAACTTAAATTTGACATAATAATGATGATTCATATCATACACTCTAATTTTTTTCTGAGGACGTGAATTACAGAACAATAGGTTTTTGTTTGTATAAGTTTCTCCGTAACTGTTTAAGACGTCTATTAACATAGTTCTTCTTCATCATCCGCTCTTAAATAATCACATCTATCTCTCTCTTATAAAGCTGGTAGTCTGTCTCAGGCTTCACATCACCGTACAGTTTCTCCCTCAACTGGGTTGGAGAAGGCCTCGCTACCACCATGCTTCTCTTGTGGAACTGGCAGTTTTGGAGAATATGTTCTATTGTTTGTTTGTCTTCCCCACATGGGCATATTTCTGTCTGTCAGATTTTCATTTTGTTGTACAGGTGGTATTTGAGTCTGTTGTACAGGTGGTATTTGAGTCTATTGTACAGGTGGTATTTGAGTCTGTTGTACAGGTGGTATTTGAGTCTGTTGTACAGGTGGTATTTGAGTCTGTTGTACAGGTGGTATTTGAGTCTGTTGTACAGATGGTATTTGAGTCTGTTGTACAGGTGGTATTTGAGTCTGTTGTACAGGTGGTATTTGAGTCTGTTGTACAGGTGGTATTTGAGTCTGTTGTACAGGTGGTATTTGAGTCTGTTGTACAGGTGGTATTTGAGTCTGTTGTACAGGTGGTATTTGAGTCTGTTGTACAGGTGGTATTTGAGTCTGTTGTACAGGTGGTATTTGAGTCTGTAGTGGCCGGTCTTTAGTCTGACAATTATCACTTAGTAATGTATAGTTTGGTTCTGCAGTATCGGAGTCTGAGTGTTCCTTATGACAAATTTCTCTATAATTACTTTGGTTTTTGTAGCTTTACTATTCATAATTTTCAATATATCTTCATGTTGTACGTAACATAATTAAAATCAATTTACAACCAGGAACCGAAGAAATGCAGCTAAAGTGATGAATGCAATCAGCAACCCATAGCTAGACTGCTTGCGTCAGGGTCAGCGAACCAGAGCTGACCAAGACCCTACTCCACCTCCAAGTGGTGGTCCTGGAAACAGGCTGCATCACTACAGTCTAGCTGAGAGAGTAGGGATCGAAGAGGAAAGGCAAACCCGGTCCCAAAAAATGCCACGCTGAAGTTGGATGTGTCAGCCGAAAGGCACAAATATCACAGCTTCACAGTAAATGGACACAACGCAACTAATGTCCTATTCAGGACGAATGAGGAAGAAGAAGAAAAATTTACAACCTTTATTAAAATTAAATCTACCACGCCTACCTTAGGAAAATTAAATCGCATTTAGGCTTAAACCAGTTATTTAATAGAAATTTAATATGTTTACCTTATGAGTTTTTAAAATTAACAAAAGGGAAAGAAAGAGATTAATTTCAAGAATCATAAGCGAGGCTTAACTTGTTTTTTTGTTGTTAAAGAAAGGTTGGCTTCTTCTTTCGTTCGCTTGAAAAATATTGTCTTTATCTGCAATGTTGTTTCTTGTATAAACTTCACTGTCTTTTGTAGTTCATACAGAGGTCCGTATAGTTTTGCTTCCAGTGTTGTTTCTCTGGGCCAGTAGGTTTGCCTCAATATATCATATTCGGGGCAATCTTGAAGTATGTGCTCCGCAGTCTGGGGTGCCTGTACACATGGCTGAATTGCCAATCTTGAATTTTGTATACATGTGGCTGAGGAGTCAGTTGTGTCCTGTTCTGAGGCGTAGAATGACAGTTTGTTCTGATCTGTTCATAGCTTGGTAGTCATCCTGTGTTGGTGTTGGTGGCTTTCTGATTGATTTGATCAACTATTTCTTCTGATGGTACGTAACTGGTACATCCGGTTGCTCGTCTGTTAGCACCTTCTTTAGCCAGTCGGTCCGCTCTCACGTTTCCTGGTATTCCACAATGAGACGGTATCCACTGCATGCCGACCCTGCGCTGGTTGCACAGTTCAGAAAGTAGGGCTTGTATACCTGGCAATTTTCTGGACTGAAGTGCTTGGAGCGCTGATCTTGCATCTGTCAGGAATACCATAGGCTGTGGACCGAGATTGGTGTTCAACAGTTTCTCAGTTGCCACCTTGATTGCCTGGATTTCTGCATCATAGTTGTTACAGAATTTCCCCGTTGGTACTCTGACCGTATCCCTAGTGTTGTTTGGGTATTCTATATACACTCCTGCTCCTCCATTCTTTACTGCATTCTGTGCTGACCCATCCGTGTATAGAAAGGTATGCTAAAAATTCATTTGTAGTTTTAAATATGGAAGAAAACTACTCCTGCACATTTCATTTTTCATTAGCAGCTTGCAGAATTGTATGCCTACTTAAGTAAGGTAACAAAAATAATCAAGTAGGAAATAAAAAAAAAAAAGAGAAGAAACTGAAGTGTATACACTACTAACCTGCATTAGAGCTGATATCCTTTGTGAGGAGGGGGAAATGCACAAAAATATCAGGTCCAGAGAAAAAATCATTCTCTACGCAAAAGAGCATTGAGAATTGTTTTGGGATTATTACATTTACAACTTACTGATCACAAGAAAATATGGGCCTAACACCATAGTCCCAATATGCCTCAATGGGCGTGTAAACGGGATTCTTTTAATTCTTAATCACCCCCTCAAAAATCACACACTCACGCCTATGTTTGGTTATTCTTGGTAGATATGGAACACCATTATTATATCAAACCTCATGATGTCCTGTGATGAAAACTTAAATTTGACATAATAATGATGATTCATATCATACACTCTAATTTTTTTCTGAGGACATGTGAATTACAGAACAATAGGTTTTTGTTTGTATAAGTTTCTCCGTAACTGTTTAAGACGTCTATTAACATAGTTCTTCTTCATCATCTGCTCTTAAATAATCACATCTATCTCTTATAAAGCTGGTAGTCTGTCTCAGGCTTCACATCACCGTACAGTTTCCCTCTCAACTGGGTTGGAGAAGGCTTCGCTACCACCCTGCTTCTCTTGTGGAACTGGCAGTTTTGGAGAATATGTTCTATTGTTTGTTTGTCCTCCCCACATGGGCATATTTCTGTCTGTCAGATTTTCATTTGGTTGTACAGGTGGTATTTGACTCTGTTGTACAGGTGGTATTTGAGTCTATTGTACAGGTGGTATTTGAGTCTATTGTACAGGTGGTATTTGAGTCTGTTGTACAGGTGGTATTTGAGTCTGTTGTACAGGTGGTATTTGAGTCTGTTGTACAGGTGGTATTTGAGTCTGTTGTACAGGTGGTATTTGAGTCTGTTGTACAGGTGGTATTTGAGTCTGTTGTGTCAGCCGAAAGGCACAAATATCACAGCTTCACAGTAAACGGACACAACGCAACTAATGTCCTATTCAGGAGGAAGAAGAAGAAGAAGAATTTACAACCTTTATTAAAATTAAATCTACCACGCCTACCTTAGGAAAATTAAATCACATTTAGGCTTAAGCCAGTTATTTAATAGAAATTTAATATGTTTACCTTATGAGTTTTTAAAATTAACAAAAGGGAAAGAAAGAGATTAATTTCAAGAATCATAAGAGAGGCTTAAGTTTTTTTTTTTTTTTTAAAGAAATGTTGGCTAAAAACTCATTTATAGTTTTAAATATGGAAGAAAACTACTCATGCACATTCCATTTTTCATTAGCATCTTGCAGAACTTTATGCCTGCAGGTAACAAAAATAATCAAGTAGGATATTTAAAAAAAAGGAGAAACTGAAGTGTATACACTACTAACCTGCATTAGAGTTGATATCCTTTGTGAGGAGGGGCAACTGCACATAAAGAGGAAGTAAATAAGTAGGCCAAAATATCAGGTCCAGAGAAAAAAATCATTCTCTACACAAAAGAGCACTGATAATTGTTATTGGATTATTATATTTACAACTTACTGTTCACACTAACGTTCCATGAGCTACACACACACACACACGCACGCACGCACGCACGCACACACACATTTTGTGCAGGGGTTCCCAGAGACTACAATTATTTTAAGGGTTCCTTCAGGATAAAAAGGTTGAAAAGGTCTGGTGTAGATAATTCCAAGAATTCTTTAGCTTGACATTGTCTACGAAAGAGGGGCAAACTTAGCAGCCTTAGTTAAACAGTATGTTGATGAGTTTGCAAGAGAGGCAGAGGAAGCTGGAGCCAAAGGAAATATAAGAAACCTGTACAACAAAGAGGGTGACAGGGAAATACAAGCAAGCAAATGGCCTCATCAAAGACAAGAATGGAAAATTGCTTAGCAATATACAAGAGCATAATCAAGAGGTGGACAGAACATTTTGAGGAACTTCTCAATAGACGAGGTTCACAACATCCAGCCAGCAGAAGACTGGGTACAGGTACTAATTCATTCATTACTGTCTAGAGCGCGGCCCCCCCTCCCCCCAAGACCTTAGGCCTTCAACAAGCACATACCAAGTCCTCCTGTCTCGTGTCACCAGCTAAAGTTCTTTTCATGTCTTCATCAAAAGGTGAATCAACAACCCAGAACTCCGGGTTGTATCCTGAACCTCCTTACCAGATGACCTTCTCTACTGGATGGCTGGGTTGAATTAGTTTCTTTAGTTGCCTTTAGATATTATTTGTGGCTTAAAGTTTTGACATCATGGGATAGCCGGTCGGATACCCACCCTCCTCTATCCCTTTTACCAGTGCATGGTAGGTTACAGGGTTACTATTCTCTGCTTCCCTTTCAGGCCCTGGTTACACACAGGTGTTTAAGTTAATTGTGATTGTCAATAGACCAGGAGTCCATAAATAGACAACTGAGAGATGGCCAAGTTGGTTTTCATCAGAACAGATCATGTGCAAACCAGATAGCCATATTGCAAATAACAGTTGAACAAAGTTTAGAATTGAACTCAACTCTTTCCATTTGTGGGCTATGAAAAGGCATTTGACAGTGTTGACTGAGAATCACTTCGGAAACTGATGAGCCATTATGGAGTGCCTCATAATGAAGATATTGTGAAGAAACATTCATGAAGGACAACACAGTTGAACCATTTGAGGTAACTTCTGGAGTATGGCAAGGTGGCTTCTTGTCACCATTTCTTTGTGGTTGTAAATTGGGTTTTGAAAACATCAACATCAGCCAACAGATATGGAATTCTGCCGAGTAAACAGATGATCTAGATTTTGTTGATGATCTCGTTCTTTTGTCCTGTAACTGCAACCACATATGACATAATGGAAATACTTGAAGTGTCACACCTCCTAACAACCATACACACACTTTTTGGTTTGGTTATTCTTGGTAGATATGGAATAGCATTACTGTTATTTCAAACCATGATGTCCCCTGATGAAAACTTAAATTTGACGACAGAATGAAAATTCATATCATACACTCTAATTTTTTTTCTGAGGACAAGTGAATTACAGAGTACTAGGTTTTTGTTTGTATATTTACCTTACAATGAGACATATTGAGAACCAGCCATTGCAGATTCAGCTTTGGGGAATTGAGCCCCATATTCAACTCAGGCTTTTACCTGGTTGGCTGATTGCAAGAGGATCTTGCAATTGGTAGATGACAGACAAGGGAGCTGGGAAATGGCTCTGTGCAGGGCGTGACAAGCCCTTTGCAGAGCACAGCATTGTAGCCTTGCGTATTTGAAGAGCATGCTCCCACACAGTGGGGGGTGGGGGGGCGGGGGGGGGGGGGGGGGGGGGGGGCGCGGGGGGGGTTGCATTGTGCGGCCAACCCCACCATCTAGCTTGAAACCAGATGTAACAATCCTTTAAATGCTTGCCAAGTCAGGAAAGAAACTGGATCTCATGACTCATTTCGACCAAGTTTTGGAAGGACAGAAAAGCCAGATCTAAAATATGTAGATACAGAAACATTAAATATAAGAAAAACAGGTTTTACGACAAGCAAAGAAAGAAAATTGCCTGCATTACAGCCACAAGGCCTTCATCAGGGACAAACTTATTTAAAAATTGAAAGGAAAGAAAGTGACACCTAAGTGAAAAACATGAAAACTAAATAAGATAATACAGCTCGTTAATCAGTGTGGCCAGTTTTATTCATGAACCTTTGAACTATTAATGATGCTTTTGTTTTAAAGGAACATCATTAAGATGATATCAGAACATGAACCGTGGATAATTAATGAAGTATTTATTGTAAATGAACAGTGTTACTATTATATCAAGTTATGAACTGTGGATTATTAATGAAGAATTTATTGTGACTGATTTGATTTTTGCAGAAACCAGATGGTCTGATCTTTCCTGATAGGGCAACATTGTATGTTACTGCTATAGAAGACAGACAGTACAAGGATGAAAAGATCAATTGTAAGAAAGCATGTTTACCTGCCTATGTCACATGTCTCTCTCTTCTCTGGCAGACTACAGCAATTTCCACTTTTTGTTGGCTAGCTACCACAATTTCCACCTCATTGGCTGACTACTGTGCACCACTGTCTCCACTGCGCTTTGATTGACTACCACAGTCTGCACTGTGCTTTGATTGACTACTAGTCTCCACTACTCTCTTACTGACTACTACAAACTCGACTTCTCACTAACAGACTGTCACAGTATCCAGTGAAGTCTCATTGGCTGACTGCCACAATCGCTACCTCTCCCATGGCCAACTACCACAGTCTCCACTTCTGAAAGGCTGACAATCACAGTTGCTACTTCTCCTGTGGCTGGCTGACTCAGTCTCCACTGATCTATTACCGACTGCCACTATTTCCACTTCCCTTTGGTTTAAGTGAGGTCCATGATGTCCTGTGATGAAAACTTACATTTGACATTAAAATGATGATTCATATCATACACTCTAATTTTTTTCTGAGGACATGTGAATTACTGAACAATAGGTTTTTGTTTGTATAAGTTTCTCCGTAACTGTTTAAGACGTCTATTAACATAGTTCTTCTTCATCATCTGCTCTTAAATAATCACATCTATCTCTCTTATAAAGCTGGCAGTCTGTCTCAGGCTTCACCTCACCATACATCAACTGGGTTGACGGCCACACTGCCACCCTGCTCTCGTGGAGCTGGCAGTTTTGGAGTAAGTGTTCCACAGTTTGTTTCTCCTTGCTACATGGGGAAACATCTGTCTGTTCGACTTTCAGTCTGTTTTACAGGTGGTATTTGAGTCTGTTGTACAGGTGGTATTTGAGTCTGTTGTATAGGTGGTATTTGAGTCTGTTGTACAGGTGGTATTTGAGTCTGTTGTACAGGTGGTATTTGAGTCTGTTGTACAGGTGGTATTTGAGTCTGTTGTACAGATGATTTTTGAGTCTGTTGTACAGGTCGTATTTGAGTCTGTTGTACAAATGGTACGAGGGACGGTCAAAAAGTAATGCCTCGTAATTTTTAATTTCATTCAATAGGCAAGAAAACATAAAATTCACATTGAAATGTAGCCCCAAGTCTGAACTTCAAAAATTTATTTCTCAATGTAGTCTCCGTTATTTGTTACAGTTTTTGTCCATCTTCTCACAAGGGCATGTATCCCCGCACGGTAAAAATTTGTGTCCTTTTTCCTAAACCACTGGCGTACGGCACGTTTAAGGGTCTCAGTGTCCTCAAAGTGATGTCCGTGAAGATCTTCTTTCAGTGGTCCAAACAGATGGAAGTCAGAAGGTGCAAGATCGGGACTGTAAGGGGGATGTGGTAATAATGTCTAGCCAAATTCTGCAATCGCATCAATGGTGCGTTTAGCGGTGTGTGGCGTGGCATTATCGTGCAACAGTAGTGCAGTTCTCTGATCTTTTAATGGGTAAAGTCGCTGAAGACGACCTCTAAACTTCTTCAAAGTTTCAATGTAACGGTCTGCACTCACCGTGTTTCCCTGTTCCAAGAAGTCGAGAAGAATCACACCCTTCTCATCCCAAAACACGGAGGCCATAACTTTCCCTACAGATGGTGAACTTTTGAACTTCTTTCTTGTCGGCGATGTTGTGTGATGCCATTCCATTGACTGCCTCTTGGATTCTAGTTAAAAAAAATGAACCCATGTCTCATCACCTGTCACAATATTCGATAAAAACTCTTCTCCTTCAGTTTTGTAACAGTGCAGGAGGTTGATTGCTATAGTTTTCCTTGTTTCTTTATGTCTGTCTGTCAACATTCTGGGTACCCACCGTGCACAAACTTTTGAATAACCCAGGTCTTTAATGATGTTCTGGACACTGCCTTTACTAATGGACAACATGGAAGAAAGTTCATCCAGTGCTACCCGACGGTCACCACGAATGATGCCATCAACTCGATGAATGTTGTGTGGAGTCACTGCGGTAGACGGACGGCCAGTCCGCTTTGCGTCAGCATTAAGGATTGACCTACTCCAGCTTCGTCACAACGATGTACCCAACATCGGACAGTGCTAACATCCACTGTTGAATCTCCATAAACATTCTTCAAACGTTCGTGGATGCGAATTGGGGTCTCGACTTCAGCATTGAGGAATTCTATGACATAACGTTTTAACTGAACGTCTTTGGCAGCCATTTTTAAACTGTTACAGTGGTGCCACCTGTTACTGAAACAGGTTGGTAATGCTATACAGTGCAGAAGAGTGTTTGAGGAATCCTGCTAAATGTACAAATTGCACACCGATGCAGTATTTACATACATAAAACATAGGAGGCATTACTTTTTGACCTTCCCTCGTATTTGAGTCTGTTGTACATGTGGTATTTGAGTCTGTTGTACAGGTGGTATTTGAGTGTTGTACAGGTGGTTTGTGAGTCTATTGTACAGGTGGTATTTTAGTCTGTTGTACAGGTGGTATTTGAGTCTGTTGTACAGATGGTATTTGAGTCTGTTGTACAGGTGGTATTTGAGTCTGTTGTACAGATGGTATTTGAGTCTGTTGTACAGGTGGTATTTGAATCTGTTGTACAGGTGGTATTTGAGTCTGTTGTACAGGTGGTATTTGAGTCTATTGTACAGGTGGTATTTGAGTCTGTTGTACAGGTGGTATTTGAGTCTGTTGTACAGGTGGTATTTGAGTCTGTTGTACAGGTGGTATTTGAGTCTGTTGTACAGGTGGTATTTGAGTCTGTTGTACAGGTGGTCTGTTGTACAGGTGGTATTTGAGTGTTGTACAGATGGTATTTGAGTCTGTTGTACATGTGGTATTTGAGTCTGTTGTACATGTGGTATTTGAGTCTGTTGTACAAGTGGTATTTGAGTCTGTTGTACAGGTGGTATTTGAGTCTGTTGTACAGGTGGTATTTGAGTCTGCAGATACCTGTTCTTTGTCTGAAAAGTAACACTTGGTCTCTTCTTAGTAATGTAGTTTTTTTCTGCAGTATCAGAGTCTTGGTGTTCCTTCTGCCATTTTTCTCTGTAGTTATTTCTGGTTATTGCTTTTATCTCTTCAAATGTGGCCCTGTCTTCTGTTTGGATTTTCCTTCCTCCTTAGTAGATATGGAACACTATTACTATTGTATCACACCTAATGATGTCCTGTGATGAAAACTTACATTTGACATTAAAATGATAATCCATAACATACACTCTAATTTTTTTCTGAGGACATGTGAATTACAGAGCACTGGGTTTTTACTACAATCTTAACTTCTTGCTGACCTACACAATCTTTGCTTCTCCCTGGCTGACTACCACAATCTGCACTTTTCTCTGACAACCACGATCTTGTATTATTGTTCATTGATCACCACAATCTACACTTCCTGCTGGCAAATGCCCACACTCTCTACATCTTGCAGTTCTCAGTTTTTCTAAAAAAAAAAAAAAAATTGGTAAAGAATGCTGTTCGTCACCATCAGTGTCCTTCAGTTACCCAAGGAGGATTCCTCAATGTCCATCACCAGTTGTCTTCTCATATCTTGTTTCACTGGCACTTGTCATCCGCACCATATGGGTGATCGTGTATGGTATGACAAGGTTAGATATTTAAGACATGTGGGTTTGGTTGCCTTGGCCTCCCTTTTGACTGTTCTTCTCTGTGCTGTGCTAGAAGGCCACCCTCTTCTATGCATCTGTTTTTACTATGAATTTTGAATCGTTTCTTTAAATTGTATTAGAATTATGTCAGTAAACTAGACAAGAAAATATGTTAGCAATCTGTGTCAGGGGCCATGTGTAGACGTCTGAGATGATTCAGAAAGAATAGGATTACTGGCCCCTCATGCATGTCACAAGAAGCAGCTAATGTGGGGCTGGCAGCATGTTAATACTGGGGTGTAGGTTTCCTGCAAGATCAGCTGTAATAGTTGTTCCATGCTCCATGAGGAGTGACAGAGAACATGAATGAGATTGTCGTGTCACCTGATGATGATTTTTGTTTTGTTCTCAGGGTGGGACAGTGTATACGGGTTTGATATGAGTTGTATACGAGAAGTGGCAATAAGAGAGCCCTTGGTAGATGTAGTAGATCCTAAACAAGTTGTTACCAACTCATTTTTGGTTAAGGTAAGACAAACGTTATTGAATGCAAAGAGTGAATTTTACATTTAACTGTACTATCAGTTTTTGTGTGCGTGCATTTTAGTTTGAGCTGCAGTATCTGTGTTTTACTGAAATATAGTGCAAAATAGGATAACAAAAATGGCTATCACATAAAGTTAAAGCCATGTTTATAAACAAACAGTGAAACAGCCAGTGATGAAACCTTAGAAATACAGTGCAGTCCGGATTAATGGAAGTCATTTGGGCCATCTAAAATGCTTTCACCCATGTGTTACTGGGGCCTCAAAGGGGAGCAAAGAGTAGTAACACTGTTCCCTCCCTGCCAAGCATGTCATAGAAAGCGACTAAGAAGGGTTAGGCATGGGGCCGGTTACCCCATCCTGTAAAAAATTTAAACCACAAAAAACTTAACAAACATGGACAAGTCAATTAAAGAAAATAAAACACAGCCATCCAAGACAGGGGAAGGTCCTCTCGCAGGGAGGCATATGATGCAACACAGAGAAAGCCGAAAGGATTCTGTGTTGCTGACTAACCTTCTTTCTTCTAGGAGAACTTCCAGATGTGACACCTGGAATGTTCGGACATTAAACGAACAAGGGAAAGTGGCACAAGTAGCAGCAGAGATGAGGGAATATAAAATCGAGGTTCTGGGACTGTGTGAAACAAAGTGGAAGGGGGTAGACAGGAAGAAACTCATCACAGGTGAATTGGTGCTGTCCTCGGGACATGAAGACGAAAGTTCACACCACAGTGAAGGGGTAGCTCTTATGTTATCTAAAGAAGCACAGAAAGCACTCATTGAATGGGAAGCCGTTGGATCCAGAATAATAACAGCTTCTTTTAAAATGGCTAAAAAGAAAATAAATGTAAATGTCATCCAATGTTATGCACCAACTAATGACAAAGAAGAGTCTGTGAAAGAAGCATTTTATACTAGACTACAGGAAATTATGGAAAAAGTAAAAAGAAGAGACATCACAATTTTGATGGGTGACATGAATGCAAAGATAGGTACAGTCAACACTGGCTTTGAAGAAGTCATGGGAAAACGGGGGCTAGGAATAATGAATGAAAATGGGGAACTATTCTCAAACTTCTGTGCTTCAAATCAACTGGCTATAGGAGGAAGCATGTTTCCACATAAGAGAATACACAAGGCAACATGAATATCACTAGACCATAGAACAGGAAATCAGATTGATCATATATGCATAAACAAGAAGTTTAGATCATCATTGCAGGATGTAAAGGTATATAGAGGAGCTGATGTGGCATCAGACCACCACCTTCTGATAGCCAAAGTAAAAATGAAACTCAAGAGATATGCAGCAATGCAAAATTATAGACAACAATTTAATGTAGGACATCTTAGAAATCAAGAAACAAGAGACAAATTTGCGGTCACAATATCCAACAAATTCCAGGTGCTCCAACAGCTGGAAGATGCAGAGAATACAGAAGACTATTGGCAGCAAATCAAAACGGTATGGAATGAGACATGTGAAGAAATACTGGGGAAAGGGGAACGACAACAAAAAGCGTGGATAACAACAGAAACCATCAATAAGATAAAAGACAGGAAAAACAAGAAAGCAGATTTAAACACAAGCAAAACCAGAAGTTCCAAAGCCAAGGCTCAAGAAGTGTACACAGAAGCAAACAAAGAAGTGAAAAGAAGTATCAAAAGAGACAAGAGGAAGTATATTGAGGAGTTGGCAAGAGAGGCAGAAGATGCTGCAGCCAAAGGGAGTATGAGAGAACTGTATAACAGCACAAAGAAGCTAACGGGGAAATACAAGCAATTAAGTTGCTTCATAAAAGACAAGAATGGAAAACTGCTCAGCAATATACAAGAGCAAATGAAGAGGTGGACAATATTTTGAGGACCTTCTCAATAGACCAGCTCCACAAACCCCTCGGACATCCAGCCAGCAGAAGAAGAGCTACAAATTAACGGTGAAAAACCAACGAAGGAAGAAATAAAGAAAGCCATAAAGCTTCTAAGAGATGGAAAAGCGTCTGGACCTGATGGCATTCCAGCAGAGGCCATCAAAGCAAATATCGACACGGCTACAGAGATGTTATATAAATTACTTGGTAAAGTCTGGGAAAAGGAAGAGATACCAGCAGAATGGAAGGAAGGATATCTGGTTGGAAAGAATTCAAGACTAATCGACAAATAAGAGAAGACTCTAGGCAGAAATATGTCTCCGACTATATAAGGAAAAGACGATGGTCATATATCGGTCATGTCCTACGAATGCAAAACAACAGAATACCACTACAGGCGCTCACTTGGGTTCCTGAGGGTAAGCGGAAAAAAGGAAGACCAAAAGAAACACTCAGAAGAACAATAATAAGAGAAGGAAGAACGTTGGGCCTAAATAATGTGCAAGAGCTAAGAGGAGTGGCGTCACAACGAACAACCTGGAGAGCACTGGTTTCTGCCTTATGCGCCGTGTTTGGCGCTTAAAGAATTTATTATTATTATTATTATAATGTTACTTTCAGTGCCAGGAAAAGTATTAAACAGGATTATCCTTGAAAGATTAAAAGAGTCCATAGACAAGAAACTGAGAGATGAACAAGCAGGTTTTCGACAAAACAGATCCTGTACAGACCAGATAGCCACTTTGAGAATAATAGTTGAACAAAGTCTGGAATGGAATTCACCACTATACATTGGATTTGTGGACTACGAAAAGGCATTTGACAGTGTAGACAGAGAATCACTTTGGAAATTGATGAGGCATTATGGAGTACCCCTGAAGATCGTTAATTTAATAAAGAAAACATATGAAGACATGACATGCAGAGTTCTTCATGAAGGACAGCTTACAGAACCATTTGGGATAAGAACAGGAGTGCGACAGGGATGCCTCTTGTCTCCATTTCTTTTCTTACTAGCAATAGCCTGGGTTATGAGAACATCAACAACACACAACAGACATGGAATCCAGTGGACTCTGACTAAGCAGATGGATGATCTGGATTTTGCTGATGACTTAGCTCTTCTGTCCCATAACCGTAATCAGATGCAGGACAAATTGAAAACACTCGATGAGAGGTCACAGCAATTGGGTCTGAAAATACACAGGGAAAAGACAAAGATAATGAGAATAAATGCAGGTAATGATAACAGGGTTGAACTTGAAGAAGCACCAATACAAGATGTAGAATCGTACACATATCTTGGCAGCAATATAGACAAAGTTGGAGGGACAGACAGTGATATCAAAATAAGAATACAAAAAGCAAGAGGAGCTTTCATTGTATTGGGAAATATATGGAGATCAAGAGAAATCGGATCCAACATGAAAATAAGAATCTTCAACTCAAATGTGAAGTCAGTCCTATTGTATGGCTCTGAGACATGGAGAACAACAAAGACAACTACCAAAAAGCTACAGACTTTCATAAATGGGTGCTTGCCTAGAATAGAGGGATTAAAATGGTATGACAAGGTTACCAACGTGGAACTGATGACAAGAACTAGACAAGTGCCAGTGGAACAAGAGATGAGAAGAAGACGATGGCGATGGATAGGACACACACTGAGGAAACCTGTTGATAGCATTACAAGGCAGTCCTTGTTCTGGAACCCCCAGGGCAAGAGAGGCAGAGGTAGACCAAGAAGCACATGGAGAAGAGAGCTGGAAACAGAGGTGAAAACGATGAGGAGAACGTGGAAAGAACTTGAGATGATGGCACGTGACAGGAGGACTTGGCATGTGTTTGTTGAAGGCCTATGCTCCTTTGGGAGTGGAGGGTTATGAATGAATGAATGAAAATGCTTTGGCTTATCTGAAATTCTGCTTATCAGGAGTTTCTACCAAAGAAGACTTCTAGGCCGGGACGTGCAAAAGTGCTTCGACTTAACTGAAATTCAGCTAAAGCGAGTTCTGCTAAGCCGTACTGCACTGTGTTTGATTTTTTACTGTGTTTATATAAGGCTAGTCATTTTTACTATGTTTATGTTAGATTTGATGGGCGTTTGTTGTAATATAGGTAAAATTTAATATCTTCCAGCTGTGATTGATATTAACCTGGCAAGTCTGTTAACATCTGTAGTTACTTATAACTTTAAGAATATTTTATTTTAGTGCTTGAAATATGTATAATTGCTAGCTCATCACATTTTTTCCCCATGAGTGGGTTATTTTAGGGAGGCGAATAGGTAAAGTTAAAAACAGCAGTGGTCAAGGAAATCCCACCCCCTCCATGGATACATTCATGTTCTCTCGTGGTTACCTCTCAGCACCCTATGGAGCATAGATTCTCACTTCTTGTAAAGCTCCCCTGTATTGACCATCCTTTCAAGTTTTTTCTGTGTCTGTTCTATCCTTTTTCTGTCTTTCACTTTTCATGGTTTTTAAAAAAAAATCTCCCTGTCTGGTACTTTGGTGGATCCAGAGCAAGAAGTACCTTGTAGTGCTGCCAGCCTTCATGGATAAGTTTGTACATAAGTTTGTATATAAGTTTGTATATAAGTTTGTATTAGTTTGTATATAAGTTTGTATTAGTTTAACCGTCCGGCAGGCGCGTTTCTTTTCTTTGCAAGAGCATGTGCGTGGCGCACAGAGTCCGCCGCTTAAAACAAATGTATTTACATTGATTTGAGTTGCGGTCCCGGTATTTCAATCTTAAATTTAGCTTCATAAATGGAAAAGGAAACATAGCTTTGGAGGTTACACGTATTTTTATTGTTATACGTTTAAAAAAACTGTATAAAACATCATAATCATTACTTTAATCATTAATAGAGTCAAATGAACTACTAATATTTTTAATGCCTTAAACCTTATCACCATGCATTACAATAATAAAATATACTGTAATATTAGAACTCTAATCTCTTACTCTGTCAGTGAAAGAAATAGACAATCATTTATAACTTTCGTCACTCATAATGGAAGTGCCGATTTATTAGAGGAACATACTAGATAGCCTCTGACCCTGAGACACTTGAGTAAGCGGATAGATAAATCATGAACTAATCACTTTAGTTATCCTCAACATCTGTTACTGCAATTTGACACTTCTCACATGTGTTAGGCTCTCAGTGGCCTGTTGCGGTCTCAAATTTAATTTAAAAACAGAAAATTGAAATGAAAAATATACTTACATCACCAAGCACGTGGCGCATTTTATACACCTAACGACACCCCTCGAGTTGCGGGACCCTAAATATCTCGTCGCACAACATATAACAACAACACAACTGATCAGAATGAAAGCTAAGACATGAATAAAGGAATACCTAAGAGTTCAATGCAGCCAACCGCAAAATAAAAAACCGTGAAATTTGAATTTAATTTGGCGCACTTAGTGCGCCAACGCGCCCGCCGGAGGGTTAATTGTTTAATCATATATGCAGCTATAGAACAGGTTGGTCAAATAATATTAGTCATTCCTAAGTCTGCATTCATTTTGATATTATTTTTATTTATGTGTGTTGTCTTATTCTCAAGAATAATAAATTATTTTTAAAAACCTTGATTTTGTGACAGGAAGTTGATATTTACACAGTAAAGGAGGGCGACATCGCATTCACGGCCCCATTTCGTCTAACATGTCGGCGTAATGACTACCTGCATGCCCTTGTAACATTCTTCAACATTGAGTTTACCAAGTGTCATAAACGTACTGGATTCTCAACGTGTATGTTGTATTTTGTTTTTCTCTTATCACTCTTTTGTTACTGCATAGTGCAAGCACAGTACCAACATTTGAACTCTGCAGTAGCTTCTTAATGGAAGACGAAAAACAAAGTAACATGGTTTGTTTTATATTGCAAAGCTTGCCCAGCACATTGTATTTCCATGAAATTAAAGTCAGCCACCCTTTGCCCTAACGAGAAGCTAAAATCATCATCCACAAGTGCAAAAATCAATGGAAGGAGGAAGGTGATATAAACAACAGAGATGACCCAATCCACCAACTTAACAGATACCAACAGACCATAATTTTCCACCTGAGAACTGGCCACTGCAGATTACTTGAATGTCTGGCCTGGCTAGGGGATGCTGAGCTCAAGCAGATGCTATACCGCTGCCGCGCTGACCTGGAAAAGACTGTGGACTTCGTCCTAATGACAGGCTTGCAGATTTAGCATGACTACAAACTGAATGAAGAAGTAGAACACAAATGTAATGTGCCGTGCTGAAGTTGTAGTCAAAGCTGGTATGGTCTGAACATTTAAAATAAGTACAGTGGAGCATCAGCAGTCTTAGTTAACTGTGATTGGGGGTAGTTCAGATTTTTAGATTTGTTTGTATTTTTGAATGTATAAAATTGACTTTACTAGCGATATAGACAAAAATGGGTTTAGAATTATCAAGTGTTTTGTACTTTTTAATATCTTTGTTCATAAGTAGGTAACAGGACAAGTGAGACTTTTAGACACAAAATTTTCTAACTTAACTGTTTTGTGTTGCCAAGTCTCTCACTCTGTTCAGCAAGAATAGTTCATTTGGGCAGTGTTCTGTTTGTTGCTGGTACCTAGCTGTCACAGTCTGTAGCACTGTGAATGCTTGTAGCATGTGTCACCTAAATTTTTTCGATGTGGACTTGACACTTTTTAACTTGTTACTTTTAGTATTTGTTACATCTAATTTTCCAGCGTTGCAAAATTTGGCAAGTGAAAACCCACTGTCTCCCATTTCAAGTTTGTTTAAAATCTCTATCTTTGATAAATTGTTAAATATATGTTTCCTTTTTTGAAGATGAAGAAGTCATAACTACAGTACAAAACTATATAAACACTGGAGAAACAGATTTGCACAAAGCAAACTGACAAACTTAAAGGATGATTGTAAGAGTTAAAAATAGATGCTCTTCCTCATGACAGTTAACTAGGTCAAGAATTCTCTTGGGGTTTATCGCTCAGGCACGCTGCTTTCATTCTAGAGCCAGCATTAAACAAATTATGGCTGAATGACAGTAGGATTATTGATGCTATGCTGTAATGCTTAGACTGGACAGATTTGCTTGTGAAAGCTTGAGTTTCTGTCAGTGTACTTCTTTGTACACTCTCAGACTTCTGCTTGAATATTTTCAAAGAAAGCAGTGGTCAGCTTCAGGCTGTTTGCATCTCCATAGAGTTTTTCCAAAATGGTAGTGGTCGTAGGCCATTCAGTGAACTGAATCTTATAAAATCTGGTTCAAATTTTTTTGAAAAAGTGTCTTGAAGTCATTTTAACATTTGAATATGCTTTAAAGGAAATCCTAAAACAAAATCCATGGTGATTTCACGAGAAGAAAGAGTACACCAGATTAAGCTGGGAGAACAGGTCCTGGAGCAGGTCGACCACTTTAAATACCTTGGAGCTATTATAGACCAAAAGGGAGGCATCAGAGAAGAGTTGGCCACTCGAAAAGCAGCAGCAGGGAGACTTTTTCAGGCCATAAATCGAGGATTCCTCAGCAAGAGAGAGGTTGGTAAGAAAACAAAGATGGCTGTATACCGCTCCACCTATGTCCCAGTCTTGACATATGGATGCAAGTCATGGACAATGGCTATAACCCACAAAAGCCAGATCCAAACCTCAGAAATGAGGTATCTGAGGAAGGTGGTTGAAGTAACAAGAAGAGACATGGTCCGCAACCAGACGATACGTCAAGGCCTAAAATGTCACCCCCTGCAGACCCAAGTAGAACAGTCCCAACTAAGATGGTTTGGCCATGTCTGCAGAATGGGAGAAGATCGGCTACCACGACAAGCATGGGATCCAGACCCCCAGGATGACCCAGAGTCCGCTAGAAGGACAACATTAGACAATCTTTGAAGGACCGAGGACTAGAATGCAACCAGGCCAGGAGGAAGACAGCTGATAGGATAGTCTGGGGTTCTCTCTTCCAAACCTCTACACCTCACGGTAGAAGGGGAACGACTAAATAAGTAAGTTAAAGGAAATCTATTGACAACAAATTGACACCATTGGTTCCTTATGGAGCATGGAGTCATGGGAATGAAGCTGGTCCTCATGAAGTAAGCATGCTCCCATGCATTCATGGTTTCTGTAGCAGTATGTTTTGTTTGATAAGTTAGATGATTGACATAGATGATTGACATAGATGATTGACATAGAAGATTGACATAGATGATTGACATAGATGATTGACATAGAAGATTGACATAGAAGATTGACATAGAAGATTGACATAGATGATTGACATAGATGATTGACATAGATGATTGACATAGAAGATTGACATAGATGATTGACATAGATGATTGACATAGATGATTGACATGTCAACAACAGAATTGCAAAGGCAAGTGCAGCTTTTGGAAGACTAAGAGTAAATGTCTGGGATCGACAAGGAATTAGTGCCGCCACCAAGATAAAAGTATATCATGCAATAGTGCTCACTACCCTCCTGTATGCCTGTGAAACATGGACAGTGTATAGCAGACACGCCAAGAAGCTTAATCATTTCCACATGAGCTGTCTTCGCAGGATACTCAGGATCAAGTGGCATGATAGAGTATCTAATTCTGAGGTCCTCAACAGAGCACATATCTCAAGCATCTACACATTGCTACAGAGGGCCCAAACTAGATGGGCCGGACATGTTGTTCGCATGCCCGAAAAACGCCTCCCAAAGCAGTTGATGTACAGCGAACTCTCTATGGGTAAGCGAACAGTAGGAGGACAAAAGAAACGCTTCAAAGACACACTGAAAGCATTGTTGAGCAGCTTCAAAATTGATGTCTCCTCCTGGGAGACTATCGCACATGATCGCTCTGCCTGATGGACAAACATTACTCAAGGCGCTCGCATTGCAGAACAGAATTTAGCTGATAAGGCAGAAGGCAAGCGTGCTGCAAGAAAAGTCAGAATGCGCAGCAACACTACTATCGACTCTAACCATGTGTGCCCCGTATGTGGCATGGCCTGTAGGGCCAAAATAGGACTAATTAGCCACATGAGATCACGGCACTGATGTTTCACAATTCAAGTCTGAAGCTGTCGCCATCTTCGCTTGCGATGGGCAACTATTATTAGAAGATTGACATAGATGATTGACATAGGTGATTGACATAGGTGATTGACATAGAATGTTAGTAACTTCTTCTTGTTGTTAATCGTTATTCTTTTGCTGGTGTCCAATGTTTAGACATAAAATACTGGATTTCCTATGTGTGTCTGCCCCATGTTGTTCCTGGGGTCTCCAAGGTGACAAAGAATGCTGATTCCTCAGGGTTGTCATAAAAGGCAACAAATATGAGGTTATGCTTGTGGCTGGCAACCTCATCATGTCAAACAAATTATTACGGTACAGATAGTATTATACTTACTTGTTCCTCTTCTACCGTGAGGTGTAGAGGTTTGGAAGAGAGAGCGCCAGACTATCCCATTGGTTGTCTTCCTCCCGGCCTGGTTCCATTCTAGTCCTTGGTCCTTTAGAGATTGTCTAATGTTGTCCTGCCAGCAGATCCCTTGCTCTTAGCCACCCATACCTGCCATTCTGCAGACATGGCCAAACCACATATAGTATTAAAACCCAAATTATCTAAGTCCAAGTGGGATACACTGGTAAGACTAAACTCTCATAAGGGGTGCATGAGTCTTTTAACCTTTAGCACGCTGCATAAAAATTCAGAAAACTTGCCCAACCACTGCATTCTTTTTCACAGCGTCCCGTTTTTATAGTGGGTGACTTGTAATGTCTATAGTTTTTGTGTTTCTTGGTCAACTGCTATCATTTTTGGAATTTCTATAAATAAATGAATGGTGAATCTGATGATATAAAATTTGTTTGTGTACATGTTAGATGTGATAGGAAGAGAGGAAAGGAAAGATGAAAAAAACGAAAAAAAAAATTAAAATAATAAAAAAATATTTTTTTTTTAATTTTAAAATTTTAAAAAAAATTTTTAAAAATAACCAGCAAACGAAGGGTCCATATCCCTTGCATCTCAATGAAAGTCATTTGACCAATAGACCAATACAAATCAAATGACGATCTTTTCGTTACACCCATCATCAGTAGCAAAGCAACAAACGATCTCGTCAGCTGTGACATTCGGCCGAAATTCTAAATCTTTCCGATATTCCTAGTCCTAATCCCTAACATTATACATACTTGAAAGGCCATTTTACTTTCGTTTCCATCTCAGCCATCAAACATATTCTGAGAAACGATATCAGCGCTTATAAAGACAAAAATCTTATCCCCACCGCATGGCGTCAGAATCCAATAAAATTAGAGCGAAATGGCCGCGTGTCTGATCCCGATTCATTTCGATTTAAAAAATTTACAAAAAATAAACGCGGATACACCCATCACTTTTTTAAGATCGGAAACGGAAGCTAACTTTCTTGCAAATAAAATTACAACTTAACATCCGGGGCTGAAAATCACGTGTACACAAGTCCTCATGCTGGAAACGGTGATATCCGTAAGGTGCAACATTGCGCCTCCAGCATGGAGAACATAGGTTACGTTCGGCGCAACGCTGCGCCCGGAGCGTGCTAAAGGTTAAGTTTGGGAAACATTGTTCTTACGTGAGGAACTGTATGATAATGGTAGAAGCCTGAGATGGGCCAAGTTTAGGAGAGAAATAGAAGTGGTTATGTAAAGGGTAAACAAGGAAGGAAAATATATCTTTGGAAGGTTATATATTTATTTTGTTGATGTATTAGTGTCGCGTGGAAGATTCAATCAAATTTCCGGTTTTTATTGTAGCAGAACAGTTGGATACAAACCATTGTTATTAGAATCAGAGGTACCATAAGTAATTGGAACAGTGATGCAAAAGTGATTCATTTATGTGTGTAACCGGACATTTTGATGCAAACTTGTGTGATTATTTGAATCAGTGGTACCATTAACATCTGAAAGAATTACTATAAGTTGTCTGCATATGTTCTCTGCAAATAATGTCCAGATGGCATAAATTGTCATGTCTATCTGTACCTGACAGTCTTTGTTCTTTACCTGTTTTTATGTCAACAGACATCCGTATCTTACTTGTTGTCCACTGCCTGTTCTAAATTTTGCGTAGCTTTCCTCGTCTCAGAAGGTGCTCAGTAAAAGTGACCAACTCTTTCTGATCTGTGAAAGTATTTTCTCCTTCTGTGATCATGATGATGATGATGATCTCTTTTTCTGTACTCCTTATGGGGGCATGAATCCACCAGTACAACTGGCCCTCTTTCACGAAGCCTGCATCAAAGTACCTACTTCTACAGTGGTGATTTGTGTAGTAAGTTGTTTTGTATGATGATGTTGCCTCATATTAGTTACCTGTTACGACCTATTCTTTCTTTGTCTCTGTACAGACCTGCAAGAACTGTGTGAAAATTCTTTTGTGATGTTACATTTTTTTTTTAAGGAAATCATTGGTCTGAGAAACCTATCATTGCAGCCTCTATTGGTTTTCTGGTGTGTTCATTACTGCTACAGGATTATCTATTGACATTACTTTTAAAATAGAACTGTTAATGTCTGTAAAGTTCACAAAATATAACCAGTCCTACTTCTTCTTCTCCGATCCTTAACCGCAGACTGTCAAAGCAGTCGGTGGCCATCACACCTGGTAACGTCTTGTAGGGCAGCAACAGATTGCTTCCACTTTGTTCGGTCAGTGAACATCCTTCATGCAGTGCCACAGCTCTCCTAATGGTACTGAATTCCCTGATTACATGAAACTTATCAGATAAAGTAAACCAGTGTGCCAACATTTGGTACCGGTACATGAAAATGAGAAATCTGATGGTCTTTCCAAACAAAGAAATGGAATTCCAGATCCTGTATCACCCGGTCGCCAGAGCGGTGTTGTAACCACTACGCTAGCGCGGCTCCCAAGATGGTCTTTCCAAACGAAGAAATGGAATTCCAGTAGGAGGACATGGCAGCATAATAAGAGATACAGCAGTGATAAAAATTAATTTGAAAGAAATTTTGCATAGAGAACACCCATAATCAGTTACTACAGACGTGTTGTAACAAGTAATTTTCAAACTGAAAACCATCAACTGTAGACTCCAAAACCACCTCTTCAGTGCTTTACAAATCAGACCAGATGTGTCTGTGTGAGACAAGCAAACAGAAGACCATGTCCTCCAAGGCTGTTATTGATGATCAGAATCGGTCACTGCATTCCAGGCAAACCCATAGGTTCTAGGTCTCCCTCACAAATGTTGAAGGGTAGGAATGTTGTGATCCAATGGATCCCATCTCCTTGTAACATCACCGGCAATGAAGAGGCTGACAGAATGGCAAAAGAAGGTTCACATCTACCTTAGCCTGATGCAAGCATAACTTTCGAGGGGGCAAAGAGTTTTATCAGAATCAGAGACAGAAACAAATGGAATGTAGAACATCCAGGTCACACACAGAAGAGAACAAGTGGTAATCTTCAGACTCCGCACTGGCCACAACAGATTGAGATACCATCTATTTAACAAGCTCAAGATAGGAACTACTGATCAGTGTAACTGTAGCACTGATAAAATGTCTGCTGAACATCTGCTTTAACGTTGCCCCTTATATGCGGTACAGAGAAAGTGCATCTGGCCAACGCCAGTTCCTTTCATGGAAAAGCTCTACGGAGATTCAAATAGCCTCAAACTGACTACTGCTTTCTTTTGAAAACATTCAAGTGGATGTCTGAGAGTGTAAGAAGAAGAAGGGTAGGAATGCCAATTATTCCTGTTGCGCTGGTTGTATACATCCTCTGACACGTCCATCCCTGCTGTTCTTACATCTTCTTCTTCTTTGATCCTTAGCCGCCGACCGTCAAAGCAGTCAGTGGCCATTACGCCTGGTGGCGTCTTGTAGGGCAACAACAAATTGATTCCACTTTGCTCGGTCGGCGGCCATCCTTCGTACAGTGCCTCAACTCTGGTTCATTCTTTGCATCTCAGTCTCCACAGTCCTCCGCCAAGTTGTTTTTGGTCGGCCTCTCTTTCGTTTTCCTTCAGGGGTCCATAGCATAGCTGTTCTTGTGATGGCATCGGGGTCTCTTCTGAGGACATGGCCAACCCAGCTCAGCGTCTGCCAGCTATGATGGTGTGCATGTCCTCTTGCTTGCTCCGAGTAAGCAGATCTTGGTTGGTGATGGTATTCGGCCAAAAGATTCAGAGAATTTTTCTTAGGCATGTTGTGTGAAAAGAGGACAATTTCGACATTCTTACATTTGATGCCAAATTCCAGCAATCTTAGCCGTGATGACTCATCAATTGCAGTACCATTCTGTTACAAGCGATAATTAATTGAGAAGTTCCTGAAGCAAGAAAGAAAAGCTCGAAATAATATGTCCTGAAAGAGGCCAGTGTGCCAAGTTAGTTTATTACACATATCACGAAGGAAGCAGTTCACTTTCTCTGGGCATGTAATGTTCGTAGCAATGCTGAAATACCTCGTCATTAGGAAAGATTGTACTTTCTTTGGGCATGTTATGTTTTTAGCAATGCTGAAATACCTCATGTCATTAGGAAAGATTGTACTTTCTTTGGGCATATTATGTTTGCAGCAATGCTGAAATACCTCATGTCATTAGGAAAGATTGTACTTTCTTTGGGCATGTTATGTTTGAAGCAATGCTGAAATACCTCATGTCACTAGGAAAGATTGTACTTTCTTTGGGCATGTTAATACCTCATCATTAGGAAAGATTGTACTTTCTTTGGGCATGTTATGTTTGTAGCAATGCTGAAATACCTCATGTCATTAGGAAAGATTGTACTTTCTTTGGGCATGTTATGTTTGTAGCAATGCTGAAATACCTCATGTCATTAGGAAAGATTGTACTTTCTTTGGGCATGTTATGTTTGTAGCAATGCTGAAATACTCTATGTCATTAGGAAAGATTATACTTTCTTTGGGCATGTTATGTTTGTCGCAATGCTGAAATACCTATGTCATTAGGAAAGATTGGCTGAAAAAGATGTGCGTGTTTGGTGGCAAAAAAGTGAGTTGTTAATGAACAGTGTAAAATCACTGCATGGAAAAATTAAACAGCAGAGATCATAAATTGCAATATTAACTTTAGCACGCTGCTGTCGACATATGTTGACGAAGGTAACCTATGCTCTCCCAGCTGTTGTTGACAAGCAGATATTTTCGTTTTCTAGCATTAGGATGTGTGTACACGTGACTTCACCCCCGGATGTTAAGTTTTAAACTTATCTGAGAGAGAGTTAACTTCCGTTTCCGATCGGTCTTAGTAATGGGTGCATTCACGTTTATTTTCTGTGAATTTTTTTTAATCGAAATGAATCGGCATCGAACACGCGGCCATTTTCGCTCTAATTTTATTGGATTCTGACGCCGATGCGATGAGGAGGAGATTTTTGTCTTTATAAGCGCTGATATCGGTTCTCAGAATATGTTTGATGACAGAGATGGAAACGAAAGTAGAATGGCATTGCTAGTATGTATAATTTTAGGGGTTAGGATTAGGTTTAATCGGAAAGGTTTAGGGTTACGGCCGAATGTCACTGCTGACAAAGGCATTTGTTGCTTTGCTACTGATGATGGGTGTAATGAAAAGATCGTCATTTCATTTGTATTGGTCAAATGGCTTTCATTGAGATGCAAGGGATATGAACTCTTCGTTTCTTGGTTATTTTTTTTTTATTTTAAAATAAAAAAATTTTTTTTTAATTTTTTTATCGTTTTTTTCATCTTTCCTTTCCTCTCTTCCTATCACATCTAACATGTACACAAACAAATTTTATATCAGATTCATCATTCATTTATTTATATAAATTCCAAAAATGATAGCAATTGTCCAAGAAACACAAAAACTATAGACGTTACAAGTCGCCCACTATAAAAACGGGGGGTTGTGAAAAAGAATGCAGCTGCAGGGCAAGTTTTCGGGAAAAGAATGCAGAGTGTTAAAGGTTAAGAACAGGAAGATGTAGAGAGAAGTTATGACCTGTGCCGCCAGCCTGGTAGTTAAAGAAGGTGTTTGGGGCCACCACTGGATGGCTTCTTGCAGGAAGCCTGTACTAAAGTTCTTCATGCGCTGTTGGTGTGGTTTTTTTTTCTTCTATAATCAAGGGTTATACATGGTGAGGGTTTTCAGTAATGCTGTCAACAGCAGGGACAGAAAAACACAAAAGCTGTTCATGATAAGTTGGATTAAGTATCTGAGACTGTCTACTGCTTTCATTAGGTGCATTTCAGTTGGCAACAATGGATGTTTGAAGCAAAAGAAAGACAACATGAGTATGCAGCTAGAAAATTTATTATGATAAGTTTATTCTGTGTTGTGGCTGAGTTTAACTCATTGATTCTTTTTGTCTGCAGAGAGATCTGGATTTCTCCGTAAGTATTGACTTCCACGGAGAATTGTCGGAGGCCTCCTTCTCTCTCAATTACAAGATGAGATAGAGGAACAAGTAAACGTCTGCTGACAAATGGCTAGGTTGTCATTGCTATGTTGAAATGTGCTGTTCATTTTTTAATACGTTTGTCACCATTTTGTTAAAATTTTAAATAGTTTTTCTATTTTAAAACCTGGCTTTGCATGTGCCCTGCAAATGATGAATGGCAAGTTTTTTGATGCAGAAAATCATAGTTATTTTCAAAAAACAAGATCGTCATTCTTATGGCTAATCCAGAGAACTGGCACATCAGCTCTGAACAGTTACATTTCAACACAGTTAAATTTCACAATGGACGGATCACCCAGTAGATTAACTCCTTCAGCTGGAACTAGTGAGGTGCGGTTTCATTAAAACAAGAATCCAGCCAATAAAATTCAGCACCAGGCAAAGGGGGAAAAAAAACATGCTTAAGGGTTTTTTTTTTTCTTTTTGGTGTGATAAAAGTGGAAGATGTAATGACAGTGTGTTAAAATTAAGCAGCATGGTCTGTATTTCTTGCTGTTTCACATTCTTCAACTTTGGCATGGACGCAACAGCATCTGAATTCCCAGCAATTGTTGGTGGATGGAGATCATATTGTATGATTAACATTTTTTCCAGATGTTCATTCTTTTAAAGAATTTTAGGTTAAAAATATAAAAGCTGTATTATGCCTAATTGTAAATTTATTATGTGAGCAAAGTGGGAATACTTAACGTTAGCTTTACGTATGTCATGAATGAGTATTGGTAACACTACTGCAGTAAAAGGGATAGTTGGGTGCATATTTTAAAGAAAGGCAAATGGGATGTGTATCAGTTTTACATAAGAGATATGCCGTACATAGAGATGATGAACTGCCCAAGTATGAAAAAACAACACATCTGCACCTCTCTCTCTTATCAGTGAAAAAATAATGTCACATGAGCAACAAGCCCTCTGCATCCATAATTGCAAGTTAATGAATTACTGCTCTTGTCTCCACCCATTTTTGATGGGCAAGTGACTCATCAAATATCACGTTCAACAGATAATTTCTAAATAACTTTATTATTCCTCCTATCTTTTTCAGCTGATGAGAAAATAAAGAAAGAGGTGTTATGTCTTGGTGTGTTTTCTGTAAAACCGACATGATATTTAAGTATGAAGGACTCCGACTCTGAATTTGATGCCATATGACTAGTAACAAAACTGTAGTCATCAGGAGTTGGAGTCAGAAAATTTGTTGGCAGACTCCACAACCCTGGTTGCAGTATTAAAACTATTTTGGTATCATATTCAGAGCATTTATTACATTTGGATAATTCAAGAGCTTTTATAATGAAATTGTAACATGAAATTTTGATGATGATAGTGATCATCAAGCTTGCTCACTGTAATCTACTTTGATTTGTGCTCTTGATCTGTATACTGAAAATATTAGCAATTAAACCGTCAACAATTGATGGGAAAGAATTATGGTGTGCGATCTGTTGTCTCATGTCCTGAGAATGGCACCATTTCTCCTGTATTCAGTTTCTTTCTTTCCATTTCCTTGCACAGAGCAAGTCAATCTGTCAACACTTGCAGACACTTAGGAACTACAATTAACAAAAACATTTAAAAATACAAGACAGATGACTGGATGGAAATAAATAAATGAAATTGTTAAACATAAACCACAGTTGTATTTATGTTTTGTTATGTTTTTTTTTAAAACGTTAACTATTTTGATTGTCTCCCTGAGCGTTGCATTGTTCATGGACATACCAAGTAAATTATTAAAGAATATAACAAATTTAAAAAAAAAAATAGGGAATTTTACGGCCACAAAGTGAAATAAAAAAGCCCTGTGCTTTCCACCACTGAAAAAGCACCAGAATTAGAATTATATAATTGGTGTCATTTGCAGGAATTGATACAGCGGGTAACATTATTTATCAATTGAGCAAGAACAGAATACTAGTATGTTGCTGAGAGAAGGCTACATTAAGTTACTTGGGTGCATTTAGAAAGGTCCTTGATTGAAAATTTTCACCGCAGAAATTGTACCATTAGCAAGTATTCTTAACTATTCAATTTTTTGAGTGTGTATTATTCTAGTTGCATATTTGTTTAGTTATTTGATCTGTTTTTTTTTAAAATAATTAGTATGAAATGCAGAATTTAGGAGTTATTATGTTTGCAGGAGAAAGCAGGGCACAATGAGTAAGGTACCTACAAATTTTATAAACATGTAAAATTAATGGGTGTCCCACAGTCAAAGTGTGGTAGATGGTGACGAGATAAATGCCATGCATATGGTCTGCTTACAGTATTTGTTCATTGAAAACTACTGTACACTCAATATACATATCGCATAGGTGCAGATATGCGATTATTAATTTGCATAAATTCTTAAAACTATAAATATGGTTCATAATAAGTATGTGACTTGATGCTGGTATTTACCAGTGCATATAGTATGAAAATGCTTACGTAGCACTCATCTCGTTTTGTGGTGTATGCATCAGAATTAAAGATTTGTATTCATTTGTATTGATCAGCAGTTATTAGTGTTTTTGTTGAATGCCAGTCTTGTCACTTTATGTTATAGTACGTGTGTTGTGGTGAATGCCAGTCTTGTCACTTTATGTTATAGTACGTGTGTTGTGGTGAATGCCAGTCTTGTCACTTTATGTTATAGTACGTGTGTTGTGGTGAATGCCAGTCTTGTCACTTTATGTTATAGTACGTGTGTTGTGGTGAATGCCAGTCTTGTCACTTTATGTTATAGTACGTGTGTTGTGGTGAATGCCAGTCTTGTCACTTTATGTTATAGTACGTGTGTTGTGGTGAATGCCAGTCTTGTCACTTTATGTTATAGTACTGTGTTGTGGTGAATTCACTCATTCCTTTACCATTCAGCTCCTCAAACAGTAGAGCCTGCAACAAATGTGCCAAGTCCTGTTAGCTCAAGGTCTTTCCTTATTTTCATTTATCTCTTGTGGTAGTGTGGGTGCCAGAGGAGAATTATCTCCCTATGGAGATATTATGACCCTGTCTATACCAGCTACCACCAGAGATTAATATGAAACAAATATAAAGGTATGTTATCAGGCACTCGCAGGAAATAAAGAAGTAGAACACCAGACAACAGAAAAACAACAGACATGAGTGGCTTACCCAGGATTTGAACACTGGACCTTCCGTGCGACAACCCTGCCTAGCAATGCAAGCGAATCACACTATCCGCCCTGCCATCTACGCATCATCAAAAAATGATGTTTCAATGGCAGGTCAACAGTGCGAACCACAATACATGACACCAGAAGTCCACCATGGGCAGTTCAGCCTATTAATAACGCAATCACTTCTGTTATATTTCTATCAAGCAGTATAGGCCGAATCCAACAAGACAAGGACCTTAATACTGTGTCCAGTAAATGATAGTAGACTAGAACAGTGAGAACAGGATAGTGGGTAGGTTTGGTATTGTATAAACATTTATTACACGTAAGGGAGGGAAACCCGAGGCCTGTAAACAGTAAATTAATATGAAACAAACATAAAGGTATGTTATCAGGCACTCGCAGGAAATAAAGTAGTAGAACAACAGACATGAGAGGCTTACCCAGGATTTGAACACTGGACCTTCCGTGCGACAACCCCGCCTAGCCATGCAAGCGAATCACACTATCCGCCCTGCCATCTACGCATCATCGAAAAATGATGTTTCAATGGCAGGTCACCGGAGATGTTGGTTTGACAGTTGTAGGGAGCCCAGGTTCTTAAGGCCCTTGCTTGTATTATATACTTGATAGTGGTTTTAATGTGTTTGAAGCAGCTCAAAAGTGGATGTTGGCAACAAATCCAAAAGTGGCAAATGAATTTCATATAATTGATAAGTCCTGGATTTTAGAAATCGAGCTCTTTATTTGTGTATACAATTAACAAGGATCCATTTCAATGTTGTACAATGAATTGTGCCAGCTTTAGCCTCGAAGCCAAAGGGTTACATTTTGCTGGCTTTAACCTCAAAGTAAAATAGTTCCTTTACGCCTTAATTGTCTTTAGTGATTTGACTCTTGGTGGATTACTGCTTATTTAGTATGGTGGCATTTCTGTTTATGAGCAGAAACACCTACTATGAAAATAAAGTTAGATTCGAGAGCTACGAGGGGCGTTCAGAAAGTAATGCACCACATCGTTTTTCTCAGCTAATAATTAAGATAGAAGCATGAAATTTTGCACACTTCAAATATGGCATGTGTCAATTGTGTGCACCAAATTGCACCGCAACCGGCCAAATAATACGGCTGCCCTAAACCGTTGAAATGGAGCGTGTTAGCAACTTGCGTTATAAGCAGCGAATTGCGATAGAATTTCTCGTTGCAGAGAAGGAAACTGTTGTGAACATTCACAAGAGTCTATGTGATGTGTTTGGAAGTTTTGCAGTCGACAGGAGTACAGTCAGTCGCTGGGTTCAGAGAATCAAAGAATCAGGAAGTGGAGATACGGAGCTGCTTGATTGGCCGCGCTGTTTTCGTCCTGCCACAGCCACCAACGCAGAAATGTTGAAATGCGCTGAGGGCATTATTCTTACTGATAGGCGAATCACTACTCAACAATTAGCCTTACAGCTGTCAGTCAGCATTGGTAGTGCAAATGCAGTTATAAAAACTCTCGGATTTTCTAAGGTTTGCGCAAGATGGGTTCCTCGAAGTCTCACAAATGACAACCGATTGCAAAGGAAAGCAATTTCTTCTGAATTGTTGAAGCGTTTCAATGCTGATGGAGAGAACTTTTTGGCTAAGATCGTTACAGGTGACGAAACCTGGGCACATCATTTTGAACCTGAGACAAAAAGACAGTCAATGGAGTGGCATCCTCCGCAATCACCACGAAGAAAGAAATTCAAGACAATTCCTTCAGCTGGAAAGGTCATGATCACTGTCTTTTGGGACATTGAAGGTGTGATTCTTGTGGACGTTATGCCAAGAGGAGAGACAATCAATTCGCAAGCTTACATTAAGACATTGAAAAAACTCAATCAACGTTTTCGCAGAGTTCGGCCGCACAAGAATCCAGCAGACCTGCTTCTCCT
Organism: Oreohelix idahoensis; assembly: GCA_024509875.1. Classification (NCBI taxonomy): domain Eukaryota; kingdom Metazoa; phylum Mollusca; class Gastropoda; order Stylommatophora; family Oreohelicidae; genus Oreohelix; species Oreohelix idahoensis. Next base: position 131,786 of record JAMPIV010003520.1, read on the forward strand.
TCACGACAATGCGCGACCTCACACAAGTCTAGCAACACGGGAAGCAATCACCAAATTGGGTTGGACTGTACTACCCCATCCACCCTATAGTCCCGATTTGGCACCCTCTGATTTTCATCTATTTGGTCCACTTAAAGATGCACTCCGTGGGACAAGGTTTGAAGATGATGAAGGAGTGATTCATGCAGCGAAGAAATGGCTGCATGATCAAGACAAAATCTGGTACGGGCTAGGAATACATGCACTTGTTTTGCGCTGGCATAAAGCCGTACAAGTTGATGGGGATTATGTTGAATAATACCGATGTTTACATGACATATCCATGTATATTGTGTATAAATTTCATGCTTTTTGAATAAACAGCTCCTGAGAAAAACGATGTGGTGCATTACTGTCTGAACGCCCCTCGTACGTAGCACCACATCTGCGAGGATGGAGTACTAACAATCGTAGCAAGGTCTGGTTCATACATGACTTCAGATACCTTGGACGTCCGAGAAATAATATCACAAATATGTAGTGGCCCAGGCTTTTGTAATACACAGGGGGAGACACCGAGGTATCGCCGTGGCCATATAAGTAATACGCCGTTAGTGCTATGGCTCTTTTGAACTTTAGTCTATAAGCTTGAGACTGTGGTCTATGTGACTGCATGAAATCTTTAAGCAGTGGGTTTTATACTTGTTCGGTGCTAAGGATATCTGGATGTTATTATTTCTAATTGGATGGTAGACCGGAAAATATCTTATGATTGGTCTTGGGGTTTAAAGTCAGTTAATTTAATCTTTAGGTTAAATGGCTACGAATCCTCTAACCTGAAATAAATGGACGTAGCTGTAACTAAGAGGTTTCTGACCAACCATTGTTTTTAGTTCTCTCTATTTTAAATGGTCTTCCGGTCTAACTTGTATGTTTACCACACAAGGTTTGGTGATGTCATGGGTTCATATATACCATGATTGATGACGTCATGGGTTTGTGACTAGTGTTCGTTTTACTTGTTAGTCTTACCCAAGTACTCTAATTAGCACTGAAAAGCACTGGAGTAGGCCATCCGGTCACACTCCTCTTCATGTGTTTTTCGGTCTATCTCTACTTCTCTCACTATAAGAACCAGGGTCTCCTGGCAATGTCATCAGCAGGTTTCCTCAGTTTATGTACAATCCATCGACGCTTGTCATCAGTTCCACGTACATCATAGTGAATCTTCTTCTTCTTCCATCCTTAGCCACCAACCGGCAAAGCAGTATGTGGCCAGTACGCCTAGTGGCGTCTTAGGGCAACAACAAATTGATCAATCTATCGCTGTTTCCACCACGCCTAGTGGCGTCTTTGTGGAACAAAAACAGACCGAACAATCTATCATTGTTTCCGTAATCAGATTATTTGGCAAGCAGGTGATCAGCCCACTGTGCGAAGTTTTTGCGGGATGGGGTAAACAGCCCCATGCCCATACCCTCCTTAGTCGCTTTTTACGACATGCGTGGTAGGGTGCAGTGTTACTATTCTTTGCTCCCCTTTCGGGCCCCGGTAACACACGGGTGATCATAGTGAATGATGTCATTATTTTGACACCATACTCCTTGTTTCACAGCCATACAGTAGGACAGCCTTGATATCGGAGCTGAAGTTTTTTTGTGCTGCCATTAATTTTAAAAATGTCCAAATATCATCACAACCAGATGACAGGGTCTTTTATATTTGGACATTCACCCTAATATAACTGAAATGAACACCATGAGCACGCCACGACACCATAAACAGACAAGCAATGAAGAGGTATCCAGTCAGTCAGCTAGTGGTCCTGTTTAGGACCAGTCCTTTTCAGGACTAACAACCGGCTAGCACCGAAGAAACTAAATGCAATATATACCCCAATTATAACCAACTTTCAGGTTGAACAGGGTATAACAGCAACATAGTAGACAAAAGAACGATATAACTGAAAGACCCAGTGTCTAGGTTGAACGGTCCGCACCTTGCTAAAACGAGGCAAGATGTTTTTTAAATTTTCATATATTGCAGCCTCCGTTTTATTGGAAAATAAAGGCTTATTAAAAAAATCCTAATACTTCGGACTATTCAAATTATTGTCACAGACTCAATAAATTTTGTTTTTATTTTTTTCTGAAAATACAAAGAATGTGATAACCTGAAATGTGTAATAACAGCATAAATTCTTCTTCTTCTTTGATCCTTAGCCGCAGACCATCAAAGCAGTCAGTGGCCATCACGTGTAGTGGCGTCTTGTAGGGCAACCACAAATTTATCCCACTTTGCTCGATCGGTGGCCATCCTTCGTACAGTACCCCAACTCTGGTTCATTCTTTGCATCTCAGGCTCCACAGTCCTCCGCCAAGTTGTTTTTGGTCGGCCTCTCTTTCGTTTTCCTTCAGGGGTCCAAAGCATAGCTGTTCTTGTGATGGCCAACCCAGCTCCAGCGTCTGCCAGCTATGATGGTGTGCATGTCCTCTTGCTTGCTCTGAGTAAGCAGATCTTGGTTAGTGATGGTATTCGGCCAAAAGATTCGGTGAATTTTTCTTAGGCATGTTGTGTGAAAAGAGGACAATTTCGACATTTCCTTCTCTGTTACTCTCCAGCATTCTGCACCATAGAGAAGCACAGAGCTCTGGTATAATCTTAATTTTGTGCTTGTGCTGTATTGAGAGGACTTCCTGATGTTGTTTAGGCTAAAAAAGGCTGTTCTTGCTTTGTTCATTCTGTTGTTGATGTCTTTGCTTGCCCCGCCGTCTGGTGTTGCTATGCATCCTAGGTATGTGAAGGTGTCTGTCTGTACCAGTTGCTGATTCCTTACTGATATGGGCTCAGGGTTGCTCACATTGAGCGTCATGACCTCTGACTTCTTTAAATTGATGTTCAAGCCCACCTGTTGGCTATACTTATTAAGTCTATCCATTTTTTCCTGGATGTGTTGATGTGAATGTGTTGGTAGTGCAATGTCATCTGCATATTCCAGATCTTCCAATGTAGAAAATGTAGTCCATCTTATTCCTCTTGGACTGCCCTCTGTTGTCTGGCGCATCACCCAGTCTATGACTGTTAAAAATAGAGTGGTTGATAAGGGGCATCCCTGTCGTACTCCTATCTTCACTTCAAAGGTTAGGTAGCTCTGCCCAACACTAAACGTAAAGTTGGCATAGAGGCTTTTTATGATTGACACTATGCAGCTTGGAATTCCATAAGCCCTAAGTATTTTCCATAAACTGTCCCATGTATACTGTCAAAAGCCTTTTCAAAATCAACGAAATTAATGTACAGCTGTCTTTGCCATTCTGAGCACTGCTCTACAATGTTCCTGAGAGTAAATATAAAATCTACACATCTTCTGTTCTTTCTAAATCCTGCTTGTTCTTTCTTCAGTTTGTGGTCTACTGCTTTTGAAATTCTCTGTATAATTATCCTGCCTAGTATTTATCCTGCCACGATAACTTAAATGCAGAGCTATTTAAGACAGACCCTGAGCTAGCAGCAGAACTATTAGAACCACTATTTGCACAAGTCTGGAAAACAGGGACAACACCAACAGAGTGGAACAAAGGAATAATTGTCAAATTGCCCAAGAAGGGAGATCTTGCAGACTGCAATAATTGGAGAGGAATCACTCTTCTCTCAGTTCCCAGCAAAATACTTTCTTCCTAGATCCTTAACCACCGACCGTCACGCCTGGCGTCTTGTTGGGCAACAACAAATTGATTCCACTTTGCTCGGTCGGTGGCCATCCTTCGTACAGTGCCCCAACTCTGGTTCATTCTTTGCATCTCAGCCTCCACAGTCCTCCGCCAAGTTGTTTTTGGTCGGCCTCTCTTTCGTTTTCCTTCAGGGGTCCAAAGCATAGCTGTTCTTGTGATGGCATCAGGGTCTCTTCTGAGGACATGACCAACCCAGCTCCAGCGTCTGCCAGCTATGATGGTGTGCATGTCCTCTTGCTTGCTACGAGTAAGCAGATCTTGGTTGGTGATGGTATTCGGCCAAAAGATTCGGTGAATTTTTCTTAGGAGCAAAATACTAGGAAGCATAAATTACAGCATAAGATTTAGTTTGGAAATAAATGCGCATTATTATTAGCCAATAAAACTGGAAATCCTCCCGGTATAGTACAAACACTAAATTAAAAATATATGAGAGCTGCGTAATTTCTGTACGGTGTAGAATGCTGGAGAGTAACAGAAAAGGAAATGTCCAAATTGTCCTGTTTCTACGCAACCTGCCCAAAGAAAATTTGTTGAATTTTCTATCCAAACACCATCACCAACCAAGAACTGCTAACTCGGAGCCATGCAAAAGGACATGCGCACTATAAGCGGGTAGACGCTGGAATTGGGTTGGCCACATCCTCAGAAGAAACCCTAACACTATCACTAGAAATGCCATGCTATGGACTCTAGAAGGAATGCGAAAGCAAGGACGGCCAAAAGCCACTTGGTGGAGAACAGTGGAGGCGGTGGAGATGCTAAGCATGAACCAGAGCTGGGGCACCACACAAAGGCTGCCGACCAAGCAAAGTGGAGACAGTTTGTTGCTGCCCTGCAAGATGCCACTAGGTGTGATAGTCACTGATTGCTTTGTCAGTCAGCAAGCAAGGACCAAAGAAGAATTTTAAAAAAAATTGAAGCAAGACTGTCAAGCTGTGCCGAATAATTCAGGAAAACGTAACAGTAGTCCCATAGCATATACTGCCGTAGAGGAGTGAAGTATTAGAGACTTCACTGTACCAGGTCCAGCTTTGAGGGTGGATTGACCAGTTTCCCTTCCTCGCTACCTTTGCTATCCCAAACTGAATAGCAAAGTCATGTACCCATTTACAGCTGGGTAACCAGAAATCTTTGCCATGAGAGGCCTGCGCTCTAACCACTTTGCCATTTAGGCGCTCCAGGAAATGATGGAAGAATTCCTCTCCAATTATGCCTGTTTCATTATTAATACATGTTTGCTCGCAGGGTTGCTAATTACACTGGACAACAAATTATGACTTTTTGTGTGTATCTGAGATTAAACCAAGTTACCTTTATGTTGTTTGGGCTGCTGAATATGAAAATGGCCGTTAAAACACCAGATTAGCTCTAGTTTTTAAAATATCTATAAAACAAGTTTTACACATTTGCATATACATACCAATATAATAATGTTCATAGTGGAAATGTTTCATAGCGACGCCTTTTTGCCTGTCGCTTGTAATAAGTTTCTGGAGCATCTCTCATACCTGTCAACCTCTTGAGACAAAAACCTGTACGCCGGACCAAAACAATCCTTACAAACACCCAAAAATCCTTACGCAAAAAATATATTAATAAATTATACACAATACAGTTTTAAAACGAGAAATAACACATACAAATCTATTAGCATTTGAATTAGTGTGATATTCTTCTTCTTTGATCCTTAGCCGCCGACCGTCAAAGCAGTCAGTGGCCATCACGCCTAGTGGCGTCCTGTAGGGCAACAACAAATTGATTCCACTTTGCTCGGTCGGTGGCCATCCTTCGTACAGTGCCCCAACTCATTCTTCGCATCTCAGCCTCCACAGTCCTCCGCCAGGTTGTTTTTGGTCGGCCTCTCTTTCGTTTTCCTTCAGGGTCCAAAGCATAGCTGTTCTTGTGATGGCATCGGGGTCTCTTCTGAGGACATGGCCAACCCAGCTCCAGCGTCTGCCAGCTATGATGGTGTGCATGTCCTCTTGCTTGCTATGAGTAAGCAGATCTTGGTTAGAGATGGTATTTGGCCAAAAGATTCGGTGAATTTTTCTTAGGCATGTTGTGTGAAAAGAGGACAATTTCGACATTTCCTTCTCTGTAACTCTCCAGCATTCCACACCATAGAGAAGCACAGAAAGCACACAGCTCTGATATAATCCTAATTTTGTGCTTGTGCTGTATTGGGAGGACTTAGGCTAAAGAAGGCTGTTCTTGCCTTATTCATTCTGATGTTGATGTCTTTGCCTGCCCCGCCGTCTGGTGTTACTATGCTTCCTAGGTATGTGAAGGTATCTGTCTGTACCAATTGCTGATGCCTTACTGATATGGGCTCAGGGTTGCTCACATTGAGCGTCATGACCTCAGACTTCTTTAAATTGATATTCAAGCCCACCTCCTGGCTAAACTTATTAAGTCTATCCGTTTTTTCCTGGATGTGTTGATGTGAATGTGCTAGTAGTGCAATGTCGTCTGCATATTCCAGATCTTCCAAAGCAGAAAATGTTGTCCATCTTATTCCTCTTGGACTGCCCTCTGTTGTCTGGCGCATCACCCAGTTGTTACAGAGTAAATATTATCAAGGGGAAGTGATCTTGTAAATGTTAAGCAAATAGATTCGATTACGGGTTATGGTGCTTGGTTAAGCTGATGTTAAGTTAAAAATGTATTAGGGGAATTCCCTCGTGTGATCGAGAAGTTTCCAAGTGGCGAACACTGGTCAGTTCAAATCGCGGAGATGTTTTTTTCTGTGAACTGTCTTGAGCTGTGAGTAAGCTCGTGTGACTAGCCCATGCAATTATCAAGACTGAGTTGTGTTTTTTAAACAACCGAGTCTCGTGTCTTTTTTGGCGGGTCTAGTGTGTGAACTAAGGGCATTCTGTTTTTGGGTACCGACGGGAGAGGTCGGTTCTACAGTGTGTGTTTTGAGAATGCCCAACGGCCTAATATCCGGCTTTTGGCTAGGATCATGTGTCTACACACAGGGACAAATACAGTGACATCAATGTGTCATTAGGTCCCTTGTGTGAGAACGCAGAGGATCACTAGGTGACACATTTTGTCACTGGGTCTTCTAGTGTTGGGACATGTGGTCTTGACCAGAGCCGGGTTTGGGCGGGGACAATGCGACCTCATGCGAGGAAAAAATATGCGACCTCAAGCGAGGAAAAAAAAAAAAAAAAAAGAGAATGCCTGCGCAGTGCAAAGGTATAAAGGCCATATTATTTGTGTAGGCCTATAATTTCTGAATTTATTGGAGAATTGTATTTGTGAGTATTTTTGATGAGGTAAGAATCCAGGACATTTGTTTGAATATATAAATGTCAAGATGAGTGAAGGCGAGATTACTGCAGATTGCCAGGGAGTGCAGTCTTGCGAGAAATTGCCGAAAGTATTCACCATTGATGTAGTTAGCACGGCGAGGATGATGTCCGTTGGCTAACCGGATCTATATGATATTTGAGAGGCCATCGTTATCATTGAGAGGATCCACACATACATTAAAGCGCCAAGGTTGAGAGCGTCTTTGATGAGGCATATTTGAGGAATTTATTATTGTCAGCACGGTGAGGAAAAACCGTTGCTGGGAAAAGGGATCCATTGTCCGTTTATTGTGATGCTGATGTTGGAAGCATCGTTGGAGAAGGAGAGGCCATTTATTATTTACATTAGAGCGCCAATGTTGAGAGCGTCTTTGATGAGGCATATTTGAGGAATTCATTATATAAGCACGGTGATGCCGACCGTTGCTGAGAGGATCCAGTATTAATGTCATTATATTAGCACGGGGATGCCGACCGTTGCTAAACGGCCATTTATTATTTACATTAGAGCGCCAATGTTGAGAGCGTCTGTGATGAGGCATATTTGAGGAATTCATTATATAAGCACGGTGATGCCGACCGTTGCTGAGAGGATCCAGTATTAATATTATTATATTAGCACGGGGATGCCGACCGTTGCTGAGAGAACAGTAGTAATATTATATAGCGCTCATGATTATGAGAAGTGGAGATGTGACTGGAGTACTGTATTATTGTATTGCTATGACTTGTACTTAATTGTGACTGTGTATTCTGTGTATTTCATGAACGTGTTGTGGCGTAAATAAACGTTATTAACAGTACACCTGCCGTTACACCATTCCATGCCTCTGATGTGTGTATCTGTGGCGTGTGAATGCACCACGCACACTCACTACAACATTTAACACGGTAGGAGAACAGTAGGCGTGATTATAGTCACGCATGACCATAAATAGCCATTAAACTACTAAAAGGAGTAATCATCAGATTGAAACCACATATAGTAACAGTGGTGGTTTTTCAGTTTAGAAGGAGCTTACACCTACGTATTCGCATAAATAGCCTGGGTGGCGGAAATTTAAGGTCAACAAACAGATTGAATTCAATAGCAGGATCTCATATGTAGCAGTGGTATGTTAGTCTTACAGAACTTGATATTTTGACATTCGCGTAATATAAGAATTACTGTTCTGCTCTGTGTGGGCGTATGAACAGTGTAACCATTAAGGTAACACCCATCACCATTTAATCAATCTCCAAGTCAGTCAGATCAGTAATAATAAGTTCATCAATAACTTAAAAGGAATCTTCACCACTATCTCCACGCACTGGCCCAAAATTTCTTCTTTACAGTGGTAACTTTCATTTCGGTTACAGTGGTGGGCCGGTTTGTTTGGCGGAATGAAACCCATGGAGTTCACGTGATAGGAGAGCCTTGTGTAGGCGTGGCTTATGTATCCTCACATTGTGTCATGGTCCTCGACCTAGTTGGTTAACTGTGTCCAACACGGTAGAACATTACAATGGGAAGTTGACAGTTTTGGTAGACAGTCAAGTTTAACTAAAAGAGAAGAAAATCTAGTTTGTGTACCTTTCTGCGCTTGAACGGTTTTATCTGCAGAACTTTGTGATATCTGGTGTGTCGGCGGAAGGGACAGAAGAATATTAAGATAAGTGATTTTGTTCTGTGTAGATTGTGCCACTTTTCTGCATTTCAGCAAGTCTGCCTATACTATCCATCACTTATTCTGTTGATAATTGTCGTTGTGTTGTCGATAATTATATCGATTGATTGTACAATATGTTGATGCATAGGTAGTGTATGCTATATATAGGTACTATAACAGGAATTGATGTACAGTAATTCATTGAGTCAGTTGAAACTCTTATAAAATGAGTGAGTATGACAAATACCGTGAACTATTAGGATTTGGAGACCGTGAGCTGACTGAGACTGAAATAACAAAACTGCTATGGGAAAAGGAAAGTCATGAAATTGATGAGAGGTATCGGGGAAGAAAACTAGAAGAGAAGAAGCAATTGGACATAAAACAGAGTACCCTAGAGCAAAGGGAAAGTTTCATAGAATGTACTGCTGAAGTAAGTGAGTTACATGAGAAATTGTCTAAACTTACAAGTGATTTATGTAAATCAAACTCAGAACTTGCTAGTACTCAAACAGCATTGAGTGTAGCATTGTCTAACGAACGAACGAACGAACTTTATTTTCAAAGGGTTAAGAATTGGGCACGCAGGCCCGTCTGACATTCTGCCCTTCCTCTCTCTCTCATCATGTATACTGTATCCTTTCATCCTCACATTTACTCTAAGCATTATTAAGGCATTTATCATTATAAAAGTAATATAACATCAAACATTTGCAATAATCATCATAATTAAAGTATGTTTTAAAATAAATAAAGATAGATAGATAGACAGACAGACAGACAGACAGACAGACAGGCAGGCAGGCAGGCAGGCAGACAGGCAGACAGGCAGATAGGTAGATAGGTAGATAGATAGATAACGAACGAACAAACTATATTTTCAAAGGATTAAGAATTGGGCACGCAGGCCTGTCTTACATTCTGCCCTTCTTCTCTGTCATCTTACATACCGTATCCTTTCAATAGCACATGTATTTTTAGCATTATTTAAGCGTACAAAATTATCGAGGTAAAATAATAACATACATTTGTAACATCCAGACATAATCAAATTTAAGGGGGGAAAAATTATTAATTAAAATAGATTAACAAAAATTAATACCTTAAAAAAAAAAAAAAAAAAAAAAACTAACAAACACAATCAAAACAATTCATACAGTAAATAAGACATAATTAGAAACGTAATCAGATAATGGTGGCATATAATAAGAACTCGTGACAATTTAGAAATCTGCTGAAATAGCTGGGACTTCATGTGTTGTCAGCGCATGCGGAAAATGTTCCCACAGGTGAGCAACTTTGAGTCCCAAGCAGATACTGCCACAGGGAGTGAATTGTTGACGCCTCCACTACACGAGATCCAGTTTTATGACCTATGCTCCTTAGGGAGGTAAAGGGTATTGACTGAAAGATGAGAATCATGCATATAGGCCCGTCTTGCATTTATCCCTTCCTCTTACTCATCTTTTATTGCTAATTATCCAGACATTCTCCAGCATACTTAAGGTATTAGTTCAGAGGCGATGCAACATTATAAGTAGTATAAAAGCATACATTACAGTATCTGATTACAATTAAGAAGTAAGGTATATTAAAATGAAAAACTAGATCATCAGACCCTCCATACAGTGTATTAGATAATAATAATTCGAAACATAATCCCTTAGGGCGGCATATAATCCGCACTCATAATGTATTTGAACAGTCTACGATTATATGAGTAGGGACTGTGCATGTTTTTCAGGTCATGTGGAAGATTGTTCCAAAGATGAGCAGCTGAGTAAGCCAAGCTCTTCTTGTACAAATCTAGCCTCGGCTTGGGTAAATCTAACTGGTTTAAGCGCTGACTACGTTTTTCATTGAATTTGAAAAGTGGCCACAGATACGTTGGAGCATTATGTGACAAGATTTTGTGAGCGAATTTAGCTTTGTTAAATAGGAAGCGCTTTCTAAGGGGTAATATTTTAAGATAGTTATATAGATCTATACAATGTGTTTGGTGTTTATCAGCAACTAGGCGCACTGCACGTTTTTGAAGTGAATGAAGCCTTTTTGTGTTGGATATGGAACAACCATCCCAGATTGTGGAACAATAGTCTAGGTATGTTTGTATGTGAGATGTGTAGAACATTTTCCTTGCCCCCTCATCCAGGAAGTGTTTGATTTTGGCTAATTGGTAAACTTTTTGTGCCGTTAGCTTTGTGAGTGCACTTACATGTGAGTTCCAACTTAGGTGCTGGTCAACAGTTAGACCTAGAGTTTTATGTTCATTTACGTTTTCAATTAGTGATGTTCCAATGTAGAGCTGAAGTGTTGTTTTCTGCGAGTTTTGTAGTTTTTGTCTGGTTGATATTAACATACATTTCGTTTTACTAATATTTATTTGCATTCGATTCTCGTTGCTCCACTTAATAATATTATGTGTATCAGTTTGTAAAGATAGTTCTAGTGCAGTGCAACTTTTGTCACTAGTGTAAACAGTACAGTCATCGGCAAACAGGTCACAGGATGAATGTTTGATGTGCGGAGGAAGATCATTAATGTATACGGCAAAGAGAAGAGGGCCGAGAATAGAGCCCTGTGGAACACCGATATCGACAACAGTTGGGTTGGACAAAGAATCATTGTAAGACACCACTTGTTGTCTGTCTGTCAGGAATGATTTAATTAACTTCACCAGTTTATGATTTACTTTCATTGTTTCTAATTTTCTGATTAAAATAGTGTGATCTATCATATCGAATGCTTTTTTAAAGTCTACAAAGATTGCTCCACATAAAATATCGTTATTGATGTTTAGATGCCAGTTATCTATCATTTTTGTTAAGGCTGTGTGACATGAATGTTTTGGTCTAAACCCCGACTGACTATCAACAAGCAGGTCATTATTAGCTAGGTGTTCTGTTACTGTTTTGTGTATGTGTTTTTCCAGTGGTTTGGACAGCGATGATATAAGAGAAATGGGCCTATAGTTACCAAGGTTGTTATTATCTGATGAACCAGGTTTAACAAGAGGGTATACTTTAGCGATTTTAAAGGCAGATGGAAAGTAACTCTTTGCGATACATTGATTATATATGTATGTTAGGGTATCAGTAATAGCTGGTGCAGCATAACGCAGTATTCGATTACTGATTCCATCAAGTCCCGATGAGTTATTATCTTTAAGATCAATAAGATAGTTATGAACTTCGTTAACTGTTATAAAAGGAATGTCGCATGGAATGGTGTTAGTACACTTGTTCTCGCAGAACGTAGATAATTCGCTGAAGTCACAAGGGGAAGAAGGTATGGCGGGTTTTATATTGTGGATGTCTGCCTGAAAATGATTGCTGAAGTCTGTACAAGTAAATGAAGTATTGGGATTTTGTGAGTCAGGCGAATTTCTTTTGTTCACCAAGGTATTGATTGCCGTCCATATAGTAATTTTTTTTTTTCAGGCTACAACAAGGATGAACTTTCGTTACGGTCAAGTGATCGTTAAGCCTTCTGTGATGTTTACATCGCGTAAGGAGGACTTGTTGAGGTGTGTGAAAAGGGGCCAAGACTCTACTCCACCCCAAGGAATAGGTAAATGTGGAAGTTGATTTTCCGTTTTTCCTTATTAGATCTAACAGATGATTAATAGAAATTTTCATTTGTATTGTCTCGTAGCGTGCGACGTTGTGATGAGCTGGCGCACTTGTTGACATTATTCGTGAAGAATGTGGATTATTTATCAAGCAGAACCTATTAGCGTCTCGCTATACATCTGACGAGTCACTTTTTGAAGGATCAAGAATTAATGACGGATTGACGGGAATATTTTCTTTTTTACAGCTGATTTATTTGTTAGAATAGTACATGTTATTGTATTCTGTGTATAATATATCATATGATGTTCTATTAAAATATTTGTAATTTCTTTGAAACATTATGATGTTTATTTCGATGAATCATTTGATTGCTTAATATATATTTTTTGTGGAACATATATGACTGTTTCGAATGTACCAGTCCAATTTTTTATGCAATTGTATATTATTCTGTTTTGATTGTGTGTAACATATGTGTTGGTAATAATTTGTGTGTAATTTTTGATAAATGCAGTGAGCGGTGTCAAAACCTGTGCTCATTTTTTCTGTATATTTTTCGGATTGTAGCTGTAATTGTTAGGATAATTATGTGGATTTATTGTTATGTTGTGTAATATGATTTTGTAGAATTATCTTGCAGTATCAGAAATAACTGTGTATTTAAATTGTTAGAAACATTGATCTTGTCAGAACATAGTACTTAGAATTTATATAATAAGATTTTTTAACATTTTTGCAACAAATTAATTTGATAAATATTTTTTATAAAAACTTTGAAGATATTTTTATAGGACTTCTTTTTCATATTCTATTATCCCATTAAATTTTAGATTTATACTAGGCTGAGTAAGATATAAATTTACAGTTAAATAACACTGAAGCTCAACGCTATTGTTAATCAGAATTAACTTATAAATTAAATTCAACTTTTTTGTAAAATTGATAGACACATCTGATACTTTTGTTTGTTTAAAGATGGACAGATTGTTGTAACATTATGTTGGAAAGTTGATATACAGATTATAATTTATTTTCAATTAAGTATAACTTTTGTAACTTAGTTAAATTACTCATTAGACTTTGTTTAGTTATGGATTATTCTTTTGTGTTGTTAGTATGGATATACTTTGACATTTTGTTTTGTGCTTTGTAATCATGTTTGTATTTAATTTTTTAGTAATATATTGTTTGATCTAAACATTTATTAGTATGTATTGTCATTGACTTTCTATGCGTTCATACCTTTGCTTTCCATTCGTCTTTGTTGACTATCCTTCATTTCATTCTATCTTTTTGTCGTCTTTTTGATATGTGTTCATATCTTGTTTATATTTCTGTATCACATCTTCGTTTCTCTTCGTTCTACTTGTATACTTCTTCTTCTTTCAATACTTATACTTTCATTCGTTGTATTCTTGAGTGAATTATATAACTTAGTATAATGTAACTAGTATTTTGGTAAATTTGTATTTATTGTACATGAAATTGTTGTACTTATTGGTTATCTTGTGCTATTGTTAATTGTTTCTCATTTTCTGATTTCTTACTTTCCTTTACTACAGATCATTCTTCTGTTGTTTGATCTTGTTCTTTCACTTTCTATTGGTTGTTGCTTGTACTAAACGTACTTAGCTTAGTGTTCTATTAAGATTAATTTTGGTATGCTTGTATTATGATTGATGCTTTTGTTGTAATTTACATCGGTAACATTCATTGGGATATTTGATTGATTATGTTTGATGTTTTAGTTGTAATATTACATTTATTGCTGATATTTCGGGTGGATGTACATTTTTTGTTAGGTATATTTTTGGTAGCCATATAATATAACTTCATTTATTTCTAAATTTTTGGGACTTAAATTTTTCAACAAAAAAATGATAAATCATTTTTTTCCCGGGCGGTGTGGCAACTGTTACAGAGTAAATATTATCAAGGGGAAGTGATCTTGTAAATGTTAAACAAATAGATTCGATTACGGGTTATGGTGCTTGGTTAAGCTGATGTTAAGTTAAAAATGTATTAGGGGAATTCCCTCGTGTGATCGAGAAGTTTCCAAGTGGCGAACACTGGTCAGTTCAAATCGCGGAGATGTTTTTTTCTGTGAACTGTCTTGAGCTGTGAGTAAGCTCGTGTGACTAGCCCATGCAATTATCGAGACTGAGTTGTGTTTTTTTAAACAACCGAGTCTCGTGTCTTTTTTGGCGGGTCTAGTGTGTGAACTAAGGGCATTCTGTTTTTGGGTACCGACGGGAGAGGTCGGTTCTACAGTGTGTGTTTTGAGAATGCCTGCGCAGTGCAAAGGTATAAAGGCCATATTATTTGTGTAGGCCTATAATTTCTGAATTTATTGGAGAATTGTATTTGTGAGTATTTTTGATGAGGTAAGGATCCAGGACATTTGTTTGAATATATAAATGTCAAGATGAGTGAAGGCGAGATTACTGCAGATTGCCAGGGAGTGCAGTCTTGCGAGAAATTGCCGAAAGTATTCACCATTGATGTAGTTAGCACGGCGAGGATGATGTCCGTTGGCTAACCGGATCTATATGATATTTGAGAGGCCATCGTTATCATTGAGAGGATCCACACATACATTAAAGCGCCAAGGTTGAGAGCGTCTTTGATGAGGCATATTTGAGGAATTTATTATTGTCAGCACGGTGAGGATAAACCGTTGCTGGGAAAAGGGATCCATTGTCCGTTTATTGTGATGCTGATGTTGGAAGCATCGTTGGAGAGGCCATTTATTATTTACATTAGAGCGCCAATGTTGAGAGCGTCTTCGATGAGGCATATTTGAGGAATTCATTATATAAGCACGGTGATGCCGACCGTTGCTGAGAGGATCCAGTATTAATGTCATTATATTAGCACGGGGATGCCGACCGTTGCTAAACGGCCATTTATTATTTACATTAGAGCGCCAATGTTGAGAGCGTCTTTGATGAGGCATATTTGAGGAATTCATTATATAAGCACGGTGATGCCGACCGTTGCTGAGAGGATCCAGTATTAATATTATTATATTAGCACGGGGATGCCGACCGTTGCTGAGAGAACAGTAGTAATATTATATAGCGCTCATGATTATGAGAAGTGGAGATGTGACTGGAGTACTGTATTATTGTATTGCTATGACTTGTACTTAATTGTGACTGTGTATTCTGTGTATTTCATGAACGTGTTGTGGCGTAAATAAACGTTATTAACAGTACACCTGCCGTTACACCATTCCATGCCTCTGATGTGTGTATCTGTGGCGTGTGAATGCACCACGCACACTCACTACAACATTTAACACAGTAGGAGAACAGTAGGCGTGATTATAGTCACGCATGACCATAAATAACCATTAAACTACTAAAAGGAGTAATCATCAGATTGAAACCACATTTAGTAACACCAGTCTATGACTGTTAAAAATAGAGTGGTTGATAAGGGGCATCCCTGTCGTACTCCTGTCTTCACCTCAAAGGTTAGGTTGCTCTGCCCAACACTACACGTAAAGTTGGCATAGAGGCTTTTTATGATTGACACTATGCAGCTTGGAGTTCCATAAGCCCTCAGTATTTTCCATAAACTGTCCCTATGTATGCTGTCAAAACCCTTTTCAAAATCAACAAAATTAATGTAAAGCTGTCTTTGCCATTCTGAGCACTGCTCTATAATGTTCCTGAGAGTGAATATATGATCTACACATCTCCTGTTCTTTCTAAATCCTGCTTGTTCTTTCCTCAGTTTGTGGTCTACTGCCTTTGAAATTCTCTGTATAATTATCCTGCCTAGTATTTTGCTGGGAACTGAGAGAAGAGTGATTCCTCTCCAATTATTGCAGTCTGCAAGATCTCCCTTCTTGGGCAATTTGACAATTATTCCTTTGTTCCACTCTGATGGTGTTGTCCCCGTTTTCCAGACTTGTGCAAATAGTAGTTCTAATAGTTCTGCTGCTAGCTCAGGGTCTGTCTTAAATAGCTCTGCATTTAAGTTATTATGGCCCGGAGCTTTGCCGTTCTTTAATTCTTTGATTGCTGTGATGATTTCTTCTTTTCGTGGAATCACATCTAGATCGTTTTCAGCCTCAGGAACATTCAATTGTGTCTCTGGTGGTTCCTTGTTCAGAGTTTCTCTGAAGTGCTCTGCCCATCTTGTTTCCTGTCCCTCTGCTGTCGTGATGTGATTACCTTGCTTTTCTCTTACTAATGTAATATTGTTTGCACCTCGTTTTCCGCTGATGAATTTAGTTATTTTGTATACTGTGCTTTGTTCATTTCTCAGTGCTGCCTCCTCTGCCTGTCTTGCAAGATCGTCTAGGAAATTCCTTTTGTTGGCTCGGGTTTGGCATTTAACTTCCTTGTCCAGCTGACTGTACTGTTCGCTATATAGTTGCTTTAACCTGGGGGACTTCGCTTCTGTTTTCTTTCTTTTCATTTCCTTTCTCATCGTTATGGTGTTTAAAGTTTCTGGTGTTATCCAGTCTTGCTTCTTCCTTTCCTGGAATCCCAAGCATGATTTGCTGCTTTCTTTGTATATTGTTGAAATGGTGTTGAAATTCTGGTCTATATCATCAGTCAATGTCTTTTCCTGACTTTTGGCAAATTGATATTGTTTCTTTATGTCGGCCGCAAAAGCTTTTCTGGTAAGGGAGTCCTTCAATTTGCTGATGTCAAACCTTTTCTGTGTAGTTACAGTTGGTGCAGCCCTTCTTAGTTTCACTTTCAGTTTTGCTACTACTAAATGGTGATCACTTCCCACATCTGCACCTCTTCTTACCTTCACATCTTGTAATGCATGTCTCAATCTACCGTTAACGATGATGTGGTCTATCTGGTTTCTGTCCCGACCATTTGGTGATTCCCATGTTAATTTGTGTATTTCTTTTTGTGGGAAGAGTGTTCCTCCAATGACCAGGTTGTTAATGCTACAGAAACTTATTAGTTTATCCCCATTTTCGTTTGCTGTTACGCTGCCGCATTTCCCCATTGTTCTTTCATTATATGTATTGTGTGTATCAACTTTCGCATTGAGGTCTCCCATTACTATAACAAGATCATATCTAGGTGTGTCTTCCATTTCTTTCTGCAGTTGTTGATAGAATTCATCACTGACCTCCTCATCGCTATCATTCGTTGGTGCGTATTATTGTAGTGTTGGTGAATCTCCCTCTCAATCTTAATCTTATCAGTCTGTTGTTGATGGGTTTCCATTCCAGTAATGTCCTTTCCATTCCTTTCTGTAGAATAATGGCTACGCCTTCACTGTGCTGTCCATCCTCTCTTCCAGAGTAAAGTACTGTTTCTCCTGTTGCTGTTTTAACTTTTCCTCCCCCCGTCCATCTGCTCTCGCTTATCCCTAGAATGTGTAACCTATAGTTTCTCATTTCTGCCGTGACCTGTCTCAGTTTACCTGTCTCGTACATTGTCCTGACATTCCAAAAACCTGTTCTTATATCCTGTTTTGCGGTCAGGACATCCGTTTTCATGTCAGTGGCTTCCTTTCGGCTTTCACCACTGACAGTCATACGAGCCACAGACTCCGAATGTCCATCCCGCAGCAAAGTTTGTTCATTTATTGTTGTTTCCGTAACTTCATTGTTTTTTTTACACAGACAGGGGTGTCAGCCCTATGCTAAAACCCCCAACCTGGAGGACCAGGGTACCAGCTTTTGTCTGACCCCTACCCACACAGACCAGTCCAGCTTGGTTGAACCTACCAGGAGTAAAACTCCCACTGGCATAGCTCTGGGGATTGTCAGGGTACGCAAGCTGCCATACCGCTACAAGGTATAGGTACCATTGATGGCAGTAGTGTGATATAAAACATGCTAATAGTCTCATGCTGTTCTTTACATATAAAAAAACTTAATGCTTGATGCACTGTGTTTTATATTATAATCAACACATGCACTTTTAGCACTTTGCAGAATTGCATTTGTGGGCTTAAAGTCTGCACAGCATGTATCAATGTTAATCTTACACTGTAAAAAAGAAGTGAGTGTGTCTGCATTCAAGGACCTCCTGCAGTCTGTGTTATTTTTTTATTGAAAAATAAAGCAGCGAAGTTTACACAAACAAACTTTTTTTCTAGTTTATTTAGTTATGTAGGACCGACACAGAATTTTATATTAATTTATTGGAAATATTTAAATGGTCAAAATATAACGAAAGATTAAGAGAACGACTTAAAAAAAAAAAATGCAACGAAGCAAAGCAAACAGCTAACAGCGGAAAAAGAAAATTAACCAAATTATGTACAGAATATCAAACCTAGGAAGAAAAAAAACGTACTACCAAATATTTACAAAATTATTATTTAAAACTTCGTAGCCTAGACCAGTGATAAAAGATCACAACTTTATTAAATAATAAAGCAGTTAATCTCGACTGCTGGGATAAAGTAGGCCTACTTAACGCAAACAATTTTTTTTTTTCTAGTTATGTAGGGCCTAAACAGAATATTATGACATTAATTTATCGGAAATATATTGAAGGGCAAGATATAACTGAAAAGATTAAGACAGCGATTAAATTGCAACAAAGCAAAACAACAGCAACTCCCGTGAGTTACCGGGGCCCGAAAGGGGAGTAAAGAATAGTCACACTGTACCCTACCATGCATGTCGTAAAAAGCGACTAAGGAGGGTTGGGCATGGGGCTGGTTACCCCATCCCGTAAAATACTTTTTACCACAAAAACTTGAGCGGATGGCACAGGACAGGAAGACTTGGCATGTGTTTGTTGAAGGCCTATGCTCCGTGGGGAGCTAAAGGGTATTGATTGAAAACAACAGCAATATTTAACCAAGTTATAAGTACTTAGCTTTTTTAAAACAAAATGGCGTCGAAGTGTCTTGGCAAGCGTGGTTCATAACAGATAACTTTAAAAATACGTCATGTCACGCTGAAAACCGAAAGTGTTTGAGGCAGAATTCAAAGTTTTTGCCGAATTGTTGGGTATAAAGGGATTTGATTGGTAGCTGGGAAAGACCTCAGTTTAAAAACAGACGCCGAGATTCCCGGAATTAAAAATTTAAACAATGGTTTAAAAAAAAAAAAACCTGGGCTAGAAAATATTTTCTGATTTAAAAAAACGTAGGTTGGAAAGTATTTATATAATTTTTTTTTTATATATATAAAAAAAAAGTTCTTTCAATTTTTTTTTTTTTTTTTTTGGGAGGGGGAAAAAATCCGTACGAGTCTACGGCCGTACACTGCTAAAAGTATCAAAAATACATACATTGTACGGAAAATTCGTACATGTTGACAGGTATGATCTCTCACAAGGGTCCAACAATAGTCTGCTAGCATTGCTGCATTCCATTTCCCTTGGTACCTTTTTTTTCTAGGGTAGTAATGTCCTGATGAAATCGTTCCCCATGCTCGTCATTGACAGCACCGCAGTTAGCAGGGAAGAAATCCAGATGAGAGTGTAAGAAGTGTAATTTCACAGACATGTTGCACCCTAGTCTCTCGTAATGCTGCAAGAGGGTTTTTACAAGCTCCTGGTAATTGTCAGCCTTATTGATTCCTAGAAAGCTTGTGGCCACTTGCTGGAAAGCATTCCAAGTTAACTTTTCATCACCTGTGAGGATATCAAAAACGCTGATCTCGGAAGAGCTGACGTATCTGTGGACTGACAAATACGCCTTCCTTGATTTTGGTCTTGGAAATTTATAAGGAAGGTTAAAAAAAATCCTGCCCCATTTCGATCCATGACCTTTACAAAATTCTTCATTAGTCCAAGTTTGATGTGGAGAGGAGGGAGCAAGATCTTGTGGGATTCTACAAGTGGTTCGTTAAGTACATTCTTTTTCCCCGGTTCAAGTGTTTGTTGTTAGGGCCAATTCTTTTTCTTGTAGTGGGAAGTCCTGGCACGACTGTCCCACAGACAGAGGAAACGGCAAACCTTTTTGTAACCCTGCTGTAGCCCCATCAAGATGGCAACGACCTTCAGGTCACCACAAATCTGCCACTTATACTTGTCATAGTTGATGGTGTGTAACAGTTGTTTTATGTTGTTGTATGTTTCTTTCATGTGGACTGCATACCCGAGTGGAACAGATGGTAAAACATTACCATTATGGAGCAGCACAGCTTTTAAGCTCAACTTGGACGAATCAATGAACAGTCTCCAATTGTCGTCTTTGTAGTTGATATGTAGTGCTGCCATCAGACCCACTGTATCAACGCAAGCAATGAGGTTATCTGTCATTTTGAAATATGGAAGCAGATTTTTTTGCCGAGCACAAAACACAGACACATGCACATTCTCTTCTAGAAGATTCCATTGCTGTAGTCTGGACCCCAACAGCTCTGCTTTATTTTTTGGCAATTCCAGATCTCTCACTCAGTCATTCAATTCACTATGGGTAATTTTATGTGGCTGTGCAGACTCTTCAATAGGCAAGAAATCAGGATCTCTTGATGTAGATGCTTTCACAGGTGACGGATGTCCACTGGCCTTATTATCTTCTTCATCATCCAGAGTATAAGATTCTGGTGTGTCCGGAACAGGAAGTCCTTCCCTGTGAGGCACTGGCCGCATAGCAGAGGGAATATTCGGATAGGTCACAGGCCGCTTTTTCTTCTTAGAAATACCATGTCCAATTGGAGGAGTCATGCAAAAGTAACAATCATTAAGATGGTTTGTCAGTTCCCTCCACACCATTGGAACTGCAAAACACATCGATCGTCCTTTTTGGTTCAACCAGCAGCGCAGATTCGTTGCACAGGATTGACAACATATGTGTGGGGCCTAATACCGGTCCTGGTCACGAATCTCACAACCAAAATAAAGGCTGTAAGCTTTCTTTATCATCGGTGAAATGAGTCGCCTTTGTGGTAGCAGTAATTTTTCCGCAAATATAGCAAAAATAATCCGCAATGTTCACACATTCACGAGGCATTCGTGTCAGGAAGGTGGAGCCACCAGCCCTACTCCCCCCCCCCCCCCCCCCCCCCCCCTCCCCCCCGATCTTGAAAACTAGAGCTAATTCGCGATTTTTAAGTTATATTCGTGATCAGCATATCCAAATTAGTTAACAATAGCTCCTTTTGTCTCAGATACATTTTGGCTGTTGTCCAGTGTTATGCAGGACGATGCATGTTGTTCTTTTTATTTTTTATAAAGTTTTGCTTCGTTTTGGCAAGGTGTGTTCTGTTCAACCTAGTCGGTTATATTAGGACGCATGTCCAAATATAAAAGACCCTTAGGTCTGGGATTGCATGTTGTTCTATGTTGTGTTAACAATAATGCTGATGAAAAAAAAAGTTACATTAATGCAAATGCACATATACAATGAGAGCACAAAGTTCTGTGAACGTATCACAAGAAAAGTCTGAAAAACCTGCTAATAAATGATAATTTGAATTTTGAAAAGAAAAGATGAAACCTAGATTAACAACCAAACATGAAAAAAAATTGACATTGGAGCCAAGTTTTGCAAATGGCCAATACCTTAAAGATGGGACTTTTGAGATTACCCTTTGACCAATACCTTTGAGATGGGATGTTTTGAGATTACCCTTTGACCAATACCTTTGAGATGGGATGTTTTGAGATTACCCTTTGACTAATACCTTTGAGATGGGATGTTTTGAGATTACCCTTTGACTAATACCTTTGAGATGGGATGTTTTGAGATTACCCTTTGACCAATACCTTTGAGATGGGATGTTTTGAGATTACCCTTTGACTAATACCTTTGAGATGGGATGTTTTGAGATTACCCTATGACCAATACCTTTGAGATGGGATGTTTTGAGATTACCCTATGACCAATACCTTTGAGATGGGATGTTTTGAGATTGGTTTGGTTTAGTTTTTAAGGACTATCTTCATTGCACACTGACAACGCCATCAGTGCTCCGATTTCCTCCCTTAGATCACACAAGGGGGATCTTAGTGCAGTGCACGAACTCCGTAGCACCGGCAAGAATCCCAATGTGTGTATATAATGTATAGGAATCGCACATTCTATAAATATTTTTGTGGTGAGTAGGTTTCTTAATTTTTAAATTTTGCCAGGGCAGTGGTCTGATAAGCCCACACTTTTTCGATTTCCAACTGCCTTGGGATTTTTAATGTGTGCACATTGCACACAGGACCTCCTATTTTTTCAGCCCTTATCCGAGAAGGCTAGGCATCCGATCTCATTATCCATGAGACCAGGGGAGGAGGATGACGTAATTAGGACCACTGGTTCTGAAAAAACTTTTTCAATAAATTATAATCCCCTCAACTAGGATTCGAACCTGGTACCTCTTGAATATGAGGCGGACGCCATACCTAAGCTACTCCGGCCCTCATTTTGAGATTACTTACTTAGTCGTTCCCCTTCTATACTCAAGGGCCTTTTCACTCAGCTGTCTGAGTGTGAAGATTAGGTCTTGAGTACTTCGGTTTGCTCAGAATCCGCACTGGACTTCATCCAATTGTGGCTCAGCTAGGCATCAGAGTCTCTGCTCTTGGATTCTAGAGTAGATTTTAAAAGGGACACTGAGAAGGGATATGCCTCTGTGGTTTCCACATTGTCGATTGTCACCCTTTTTGAAAATCGGTGTAATGATGGCAATCTCCCAATCCTTTGGTATGGCCTTGTTGCACCGCGCTGTCTGTAGGACCCTTAAGAGTAATAGGTCGCCTGATGATCCCATGTACTTAACCATTTCTGGTGTTATACCATCGTGCCCTGCTGCTTTGCCCATCTTGATTTTCTCCAGTGCTGCCTTCAGTTCTTCCATCTTTATGTCATCTTCACCACCATTGGTTTTCTCTTCTGTGCTAGTGGTTATCATTTCTGATGCTTGACCTTGCTCATCATCTAGAAGTTCTGAGAAATATTCTTTCCATTACTTCCTTCGGGGCAGTAAGCAATTTGCCTTGCTTGTCCTTTATAAATTTGAGAGGGCATTGTTTTTCCTTCCTCATGTTCTTTAGGGTCTTATAGAACAATTTCTGGTTTTCTTGCGCATCTTTTTCTAGCTTTTCTCCAAATTCTTCCCAGGACTTGTGTTTTGCTGCTAGCACCTTGTTCTTTGCTTCTGTTCTGAGTGTCACATATTCTCTATTTGTCCTGCTGTGTTTTTAGCTCCTAAGTATTGTTTCCATGCCATTTTCTTCTCTCTTATTTTCTCTTTGACTTCCTCTGTCCACCAAGGTGTCCTCTTTCTCTTGTTCCCAAGTCGGACTTCACCACATGCTTCTGCAGCAGCTGTCTTTATGATGTCCTTGAGTTTAAGCCAGAGGGTTTCCAAGTCATCAGGTTGTTCTTCTGTGTTGCTCACCGCTGCCGCAATAAGCCCCTGATACCTGGTCTTAATTTCTGGCTCTCTCAGCTTGTAGGTCTTAATGCTCATTTCTCCCTTTCATTTACTTTGTTTCTTGCTAGATGTTGGGCAGTTCCTAGGCTGAGCAACTATTTCAGTTGTTCTTTTGATTGTAAGCAGGTAGTGATCACTTCCAATCTCTGGCCCTCTCCAGACTCTAGCATCCCGGACATATTTGAATGAGCTCCTCCTAACTATGGCATAGTCGATCACTGACTTCTCATTCTTTGTTGGTTCACATCTAGTGTATGCACGTATGCGCTTATGGGGGAACTTTGTGTTTGTAATGATCAGATTCTGCTCACTGCAGAATCTAAGGAGTCGCTTTCCATTGTCATTGAGAGTATCTTCTCCATATCTTCCAATTACTCCACCACATCTAGCATGGTCATTTCCAACTCTGGCATTGAAATCTCCGAGCATGATAACTTCATCTAGGCAGTCATCCACTGTCTTTTGAAGTAGCTCGAAGAATTCCTCCTTGACCTCTGCTCTCTCTCATCCTCATTTGGCCCATACACTATGACCAGGTTGACTATGGTTTCTCCTTCTTTTAGTTGTACAACCATAATGCGCCCCGAGACAAATTTTCATCGCTTGATACTATCTTTTTGGTTTTTGGCCACAATGCAACCTACGCCCCCTTTAGCTCTTTCAGATGTGGGTACACCACTGTAGACCAGCGTGTCACCATCGAGATACATGACTCCTTGTCCCCTTTTCTTTGTTTCCGTTATAGCCAGGATTTCTAGTTTTGCTTTCTTCATCTCTTCCACCAGCTCCTCTTCTTTCCCATTTATACTTCGTGTTCCATGTTCCAAAAGTCATAGTCCGTTCCAGTTCGTCGCCTTCAGAATCAGTCAGGTTTTCTCTCTTGTATTTCGCATAATCGTGATTTAAGGCAAACAGGTGATTGGCCTGTTGTGCCTTTGCATGGTGGAGGGGCTGCCTCCTTATGGCCTCCATGCAGGCCGCCCTTCTCCTTTTTCAGCTGGGCTTGGGGCCGGCCTAAGCGGAGTTATTTTGAGATTACCTTTCACCAATACCTTAGAGATGGGTTTTTAGATTACCTTTGACCAGTACCTTAGAAATGGGATGTTTTGAGATTACCTTTCATCAGCAAAAATCACAAATAGGAAACAAGAGATGAAAATATAGAAAGGCCATACGGGGAGCCACGGTAGCGCAGTGGTTAGTGCACTGGTGGTCCATAGTTCGATCCCCAGTTGAGGTGGGATTTTTTTAGACTGCAAACGGCTCCGGGGTTAACCCAGCTTCATGAATTAGGTACCAGAGCAACTCTGGGAAGGTTAAGGTGGCCGGCGTGATGCTGACCTCATCACCCCTAGTGTGCCGATGGTCAAGAAAATATGGGCCTAACATCATATTCCCAATATGCCTCAATGGGTGTGTAACGGGATCCTTTACCTTTACCCTTTTATGAGAAAAGGGTGCAGCAAAATGTAAAAAATTAGTACTTAATAAAATATAAGTACTAAACATGAAAGAAATGTGACTGCAAAAAAAAAAAAACCTCACTGCAGCAAAGAATATATCAAATAAAATGAAACAAAAAATATGGCCTGATGTAAAAGTTATATCAGATATGAACCAGTGTCAACATAGCAAAAGCGAAACACAAATTTGACAAAAACAATAATGGCATAGTAAGGATTAAAAAAAAACTGAAACTTGTGTCCTTGAGACCAAAGAATACTGAGAAACATGATTTTATCTGTACAATTTTGATCTTTTTAATTCTCTTTTACAAACTTTATTAACCCCACCCCATAAATGTACCAACTATTAATTAAAAACAAATGGACTATGCATGACCAATAACAAAATAAAAGTGGCATCTTTCATTCACTCACAGTCACACACATATTAAAGCTGTTTAACTAGGGAAGCAAACATGATAAAAATGTACCAATAGCCAATGTACCAACAGCAGTTACACTCAAAAAGCATAGGAATGAGAAAAACATACAGGCTATCTGTGACAACAAACCTCTGAAAAAATATTTATTTAGCGAACACACAGTTTAAATTTAATTCTTTTTTTCTCAAGGTCCTCAGTGTGAATGAAACCACAAAACCTTGTCCCGTACTATAGAGCAGTGACTTTCTCAAGATCCATCTTGTACAGAACACTATCTGAAAGTAACACAGTGCAGTTCACTTAAGATGAACTGATTGAAGTCCATTTTCGCTTAAGTCAAAGCCATTCTGCAGGTCCCAGCCAAATATCTTCTTTGGCTTTGTTAAAAAAAACTCAGGTTAAGTCGAATTCTGTTAAATAGAATTATTGGATAAGTCGAGGTAATTTTTCAGTCTCAATTCAAATTTTGTCGCACCTAAGCAGAAATTCTGTCTTTTACCCCTTTCAGAAGACCAAGTTATAAATGTGTGCGACGGTGCGTAATTTACGGCAATACATTGCTAATAAGAGTCTGATGTCAGGCGGCAGTCTTTAGATGTTTGTGAACGACCAGACTCGGGGAAAGTTAAGGGGTTACCACTGAAAACATTATCACAATCAGAGACATACCGTTAACTTGATGAATGAAACAGACGTGGTTATATGAGAGCGAACGATGTAGAGGTAAAAGCAGAAGACAGCGACATCATGACATGCGGCTACGATCGTAGGCTTTGGAAATCAGTTAGCTCGTGGGCAGTAACTGTTAGTAACGATTTTCCTGTATTTACAGAGGCTCCCTCCCTGACTGTAAATAAAGTCAGTGTAGAAACTGTAAAGGGGGGGGGGGAGTGGGGGGGGCGGGAGGAGGAGAATGTTTTTGAATCTTAAGAGATTTCATTTATTCTAGATTTCAAAGTGCAAAGCCAGACTAGAAGTCAAGTTCTCAATGCCCATCTCATGAATGGTGGTGAGGTAAAAATTCTTCACTTTGCTTGTCATGCGCCTGTTTTATAAGTAACATAATGCTTATTGCCTCTTGTGATTCTGCATTTCTATTATTCATGTTATCTTCTTTTCCCTTGTTTGCTCCTAATGGAGCAATGAGCCACCATTGCTGTTGATCCCCTTGCAGGAATCCTGCATCAAAACATTCATGTGCTTTTGTAGCAGTTATTTCTTTAGTGATACATGATACGGCTGCCAGCCGTACGTATAAGCACATATTAGTTGCCTCTTATGACATGTCTGAGGTAGCCAGTCGTCCTATTCTTTCTGTGTCTCCACAGAGACCCCCGTAAACAACGTGGGGCTTATTCATAGTGTACTCTGACAATACCGTACAGGATCTGAGATTAGTGAATAGGACACCTAGACTTTTTAATGTTTTGGTGACTGCAACCATGGTACTTAAAATAACATGAAAATACCTTATGATTTTGCATTTTAAAAGTGGAACAGATGCAAAAATGGCTAATTTAACAATGAAACAATTGCAATAAACTGTTGAATTAATACTTAAGCGTTAGTTCTGATTCTGACCACAAAATGTCCATCTCTGAGAAAACTTCTGATAAGTAGAATTTCTGATAAAAAGAAGTATTTTAGATGGCCGCAGCCACTTGTACTTATCCAGACTGCACTGTATTTGTCCTCTATTGTAGAGTTAGTGACTTCTCAAATAGATCCCATGTTGCAAGGAACAGCAAGGGCAATACTTTGTCCTCTTTTGTAGAGTAGTGACTAGAGATTCAATCTTGCACAGAACACTATCTGAGCGTAACACCAAGCTTCTGAGCTAATTCCATTCTGATAAGACTCTGCAGCTTCCAAGAAACCAGGTACGGGAGTGCTAGATCATGTGACATGAAACCAAGCCTATAACAGCGGCTGCGCTGACCTGTATTTGGATCAGAGTAGAGGTCAATAAGGCTCACTCTGGACACAAGGTCTCCGGCTACATACCGGATAATATTGTACATTTCATCAATATCAAATTCTGATTCAGAATCTTTCTGCCAAAAACTAAGATCATGGGCAAACATCATTGGATACGAGCTGAAGGGTGAAAACTGCTGTGGGAATGAGGATGCATGAAACTGATCAGTAAATCTCTTGCTCTGTGACCATAGAAGTCTTGGGTCATCAATGCTGCAGACCCTACAAGCAATGTCATCCAGTTCCAAAACAGTAACAAGCATCTGATCAGAGCCTCTGGCAGCTTTAAACATAACCCCAGCAACAACCTTTGACCCTTGGTTTTGTGTCTCCTGTCCCAATGCTCCTTCACTGTATGGTTCAGATTCCATGTAAATAACTTTTATGTTGGTAACACTTTCAAAACCATGTATCTTAATAAGTTCCCTGTTGCTGCCTACATCCTGAACACTTAGTGAGGTATGTGAGAACAAATCTGAGTTGTTCAGACATGAAAGAAGATGTTCTGAGGCTGAAACATAGTTCTGCAATGGAGCAGTATGACCTGGTTCTTTAATGTTACCGGTACCACTGACAAGTAAGGCAACATCTTCATTGAAGTTACTCTCTGAAGCAACTGATGCCTTTCTGGAAGTGTTGCTACTGTGAGGTGATTTCAGCGCTTGAGTGTTCTCTTGAGTGACACTTGTACAGCTGTTACAAATTCTCTGAACAAACATCATCTCATGTCTGACGGCCAACACCTCTGGAACAATGGGCCCCGGAAGAAAACACTTACCAGACGTCATGAAACACTGATCATCTATGGAGGCAACTTCTGATAAACCAGCACCACACATTTCTGCCAAATCTGGACCACCTTGGTCACTTGGAGTTGGAGATGTAATCTGACACACTTCAGAATGACTATGGACTTGTTCTGATGATCTGCTGCAAGCTGGCATTTCTGAACTGGGCAGTCTTTCACTTATATCTTTTTGACATATCCTTGAACTACCATTGTCACAGATATCTGCATAGAGGTGACTTAAGTTTTCTATGAGTGATGTCCGACAGTGAAATACTCGGTCCGTACAAGAATGGATGTGCTCATCATTAGTCAGTGCAATAGCATTTCTGTCTGGAAGGCTTGTGATGTCTTGAAAGTTATGTGAATTTCGAGTTCCAGAATTCACTGCACAGCTTTCCTGGTTGATATATTCACTTCTATTTGAGCTAGCCAAAGACTGAACATTTTCTACAGCAGTAAGCTCATCAGTTATACTGCTGTCCATGTTCTCCACATCTCTAGTAGGATCAGACGTATTGTCTCCATTTTCAACATTGTTGTTTCTACATGAATCAGAAGTCCTGGTATTATTTCTTTTAATAAGAATAAACACAGACTCAGAATCTTCTGGAATCAACTTTGAGATCTGAAATTTGTTATCCTTAAACTGCTGACTTGTATTATCTTTGTTCAATGTTTGCCAATTATTCTCTCCAGCACTTCTGTCAACTCCATGCACCAGTGAAGCAGCCTTTGCAGTCTTCATCATTTGGTTGGCTTTATTCTTCCTTTCCTTATCACTCTGAAGAGCATCATCAGATCTCTCATGAGTATCATTACACTCCGTATCAAATGTACTGGATGTTACAGTCTCTATATATTCCTTAGAATCGAAGTTAATGGAGTCTGTTGAAATCCTTGACACGTGCCCTGGAAGAATACACAAATCCTGATTCTCTGGTATGATTCTTGCTCCTAGTTCAAGGCTGAATATTATCTCCAACCTCTTTCTCAACAGGCAAAGTGGATTGTTGACATCTTGTAGCAAATTCCTAAAAAGAAAGAGCCAGAGATAAAAGGTTAACTATTACAAAATTCATTAAATCTTATATAACAAGAACCACTGTTTGCCTATACACACATAACCACTCCTGCCCTCACAACCAAATACTTTAAGAGACTGAACACCATGAAAAGACACACATGCACACATGACGAACAGCCCACCCTGAACAATATTCTTAAAACATGTAATATGTCTTTATCACCACTAGTCAACAGAAACAGATAGCAATGAACTTACTACTAGTTAAACTAAAGCCACTAACCTGTTAATTTTCTCAGTCACATAACGAGAACATGTATAGCTGTTGCCGCCAGACTCAACAATACCCCGAGCTTGTACACCATCACTCACAACAATATCAGCTTTCTCAAAAATGTGTGTCAAAGCGTTATCTGTGTTGAAGCTTTTATCTTGGAACCTGTAGGTCAGTAAGTGCATATGGTCACGTTGTTATTGTTGTTGTTTAACTAGTGCTGCTGAGCTTCTCGCTCTTTTGCAGCCAATACCAAGTTGAAGACTCCTTGGTATTATCTACACTGTAGATCTAGGCTTTTCCTGTGGCTTTTCTGCCATTCTGAAATGTGCTGAGTTGAAGTCATGAGCTCAAGTTTATCCAGCTTGCCTTGCATTTAAAGGATTGTTATATCTGATCCCAAGCTAGGAGTAAGAAGCATGTGGCATACTGTGCATTCCCTGCCATCTAAGGGGGCTCTCCAACTATGCAGAGCTAAAATACTGTGCTCTGGTTCTGGGCTCTCCCAAGAAATTGTCATGTCCTACACAGAGCCACTTCTCAGCTTTCCCTGCCTACCAATGGGTCCATAGTAAGATCCTCCTGCATGCAGTCAACCAGGTCAAAGCTAAAGAATTACGTCTGGGGCTCAAGTGACTCCTCCAAGCTTAGTGAGCAATGCTGGGTTCTCAACAAGTTTCACCACAGGGGGAACCCCTGGAATTAGGTGGATGATTTCAAGAGTCAATGAGGGTGCAATCAGCCTCACAGACAGTTCACTTACACATATGTATATTATAGCATTGTACATATCTGGTGGTCATATAAGGGTGACTCCAGATATGCCTCCATGCATACATATGGTCATAAAATTTGCTTCCACAGGTCTATATCCTTTTATCCGAACAGCCGAAACATTCTGAAAATCAAAAGTTTCTTTGGGCTACTTTTCTATCACAATCTCAGGGACTTTGGGCAATTGTTTAACACATTTTTGGCGATTTGGGCCTTTTTGAATGTGATTTGAGTAACATCTGAAAAAAAAAAAAAAAACTGGTTTCCGGAACAAAACTGTCCCCAAAAAAGTTTGGATAAAAGCATACAGACATGTAGAAATGTAAATTAGAATTTTCAATTCAAATGTCAAGTTAATTGTAATTGACAGAACAATTAACAAAAGTCTTAACAACAGAAGACACAGGAACATGCACAAAACCTCACATTAGGTGCCTCTTGCGACATGCCGGAATGATAGTACTTCTACTCTTTGTCTCATCAGAGACCCTTGGGAACTATACTGGGCTTTGTAGCACACTGCTGAATTTGAATTCACTTGTGTGTTACCTGGCCCCAAAAGGGGAGCAAAGAAGAGCAGCACTGTAACCTAGCATGCATGTTGTAAGAAGCCAGTAATGAGGGTTGGGCATGAGATCAGCTCCCTCCATCCAGCACAATCTTTTCATCCACAGAACGTAAACAATATGGACAGGTCAACTACAGAAGATAAAGCTCGACCATCCAAGACAGAAGGATATTCTCTGGTAAGGAGATGCATCATGCAACACAGAGACAGCCGAAAGGAGTCTGTATTGCTAACCTTCTTTCTTCGAAGAAAACCCCCAGATTTCACACCTGGAATGTTTGTACCTTAAATGAACAAGGGAAAACTGAACAGGTGGCAGCAGACATGTCAGGCTATACAATTGATCGTCTAAGACTGTGAAACAATGTGGAAGGAGGTAGAAAGGAAGAATCTGAGAACAGGAGAAATGGTGCTGTCCTCATGGCATGAAGACACGCAGAAGAACTACATGGGGAAAGAGAGCTGGAGCTGATGGCTGGTGATATAACTTGGCATGTGTCTGTTTAAGGTCTATGCTCCTTGTGGAGCTAAAGGGTATTGATTGATTTACTGAGTTTGAAGTGTACAAGAAAAAGTGCCTCTAGTGCAGTGGTTTTCAGTGTTTTCAAATAAGGACCATCATTCTGGGGTGAAGGAGATGTCACTACATGTATCTCCTGAATCTCCCATCTCTTGCCACAGAGATTTTGCATCTGTTGTACACTTGTTACATACTGTTACAGTGTGACATAAGTCAGATCCATGATTAGCCAAGTACAAACCTGAAGCCCACACTGTGGTATTCTGGGTATCTGGTAGCATCAAAAGGTATAACATCTCTTAGAATGAAACCAGCATTAGTAGCCATGGCATGAATTTGCCAGCTGTCATGCCAGGATCTCATTGGTTGGTCCGCAGGAGTTCCCCCTTGACCTTTGCACAAGGTCACCATCACTTGGCCAACATCAGATAAAATTTGCAAGCAGCTGAAAAAATTGTTGGGATTGAGGGGAAAAAAATTATCATATTTTCATTTGCTTTAATTTTACTTTCCATTTGTGTTATTATTCACTTTTGGAAGATGCATTTTTAACTACTGTGTAAAGCATCTATGATAAAAATAAACAGTTTTGCGTATATTTATGCGGCCAAAAGACTAAAGGATAACAATAACAAGTAACAGAACAATGGATTATACAGCACCAACTTGAGCTATATAAGCACGTGACAGAGTAAGACAAGTAATATCTGGACAAATAACTGACTGGACAATAAAAATATTATGATGGTCAAGATAAATCACACAATGATCAGCATGGCCAGAATGGATGCAGGTGAGATATTTGTGGTAAAGTACAGTGATACAGCAATAAAATCATAAATTATATGTAATAAAGTCATAATTAGTAAAGTGTAACGCGTCTTCTTCCCTGCGCCAGAAAACGCACTGATTTAAGCAGAACAGAACTTAGTGAGAAATCTTATCACCGCGTGGGTAGCATTAGCATTTAAAACGCGCCCGACAAGGGTTAACGATAAAAATTTGAAAATTCTACTAGCGTAGGGTTCTAGGAAAGATAGAAAGAATAAAACACACGAATGCATAAGATTGAGAGAGCGGACACCTGCTGCCGGCTTGTCAAGTGTTAGAAGCTTGAATTAGCTACTCGGGCCAACAGTGCGAGACGAGGCCGTTAGCTTGTGTCGAAAACGAAGTCACAAGTTTGAAAATTTAAAAATACCCCGCCAGCCAAATACATTTCTAACCACAGACACTGTGGAAAAATATATATATACACACACGCATAATTACTTCCTATCGGGAAAAAGGAAGATCTGAGGCGATTTTTATAACATTCAAGTAGTGGAAACTTAGAAAACAACGAACACCAAAATGGAAAATATATTGAATTCTTTATTACTACGTTTATGATCATAAAAGTTGGCTAGTCTAAGAGCTGGTAGTGTCCTGATAAATAATATGCTTTCGAATCAAAAATCCGACAGATAGAAATAAAGTTATAGACAAAGGACGGTATTTGTTCGTACAGACAGACCAACACATGCTCGTTTGGACTTGCACTAACGGTGACTTTTTTGACGCGTCCTTGAGAAAGGCAGGAAAAGGTTACATGCAGTCTGTTGTAGAAAGGAGCAGAAAAGGGGGAGAAAAATTATGGGATGGCTTAACACAAAGTATATTTAGCAGTAGAAATCTAAGAAGGAGAGAGGAAAAAACTTGGTAGTGTCCAAAAATCAAGTCTGCTTTTTGCTTTTAATTTCAAAATTGTCATTCGTTTATTGGCCAAAGCCTTTTATATTATTAAGAAAATTCAACGGCTTGACGCCATTTGTAGAAGATAGTCCCGAGAGCAGGACGTTGTGTATTTCTGAAGAAAAGTGATTAGCCTTATTAAAGCAAATATATATGAAAGTATAGGCATCACAGTCAGCCAGCAGTACATCTGGAATCTGCTATTCAACGTACCTGTGTTTTTTTTCATTGAATTCTGGGTCTTATCTGGCACTAGTCCGGTGCCAGAGTTCTATGTGAAAGCTGTTGAGGAGTTTTGGAGGCCAGTAGTGATAAGGGTCGCCAGTTTCCCCCCTATTACTTTTGGAGCAGTGGTCATTCGGCAGAAAGAATTCAGACAGTTCCAGTGGGCCAGATAAGTGAAATATCTGGTACCCTAACAGTACATCAGCTATAAGAGCAGCATACCCCTGTATTCAAGAAATAAAACATTTCCCTAGTGAAATTAACAGAGACAGGGTATTTTAAAGAGACTGGGAGTGATTATAAGAATCCCAAACAGCCATCCAGTGTTAGAAACTAGTAATAGACAGATTTTAGTAACACTATTAGTTTAATGTAACAGTATTTGTTTGGACACTTGTCCCTGTGGGTCTAAATTTACATTTGTATATATATATCTTGAATTCTTTTCATTTTTAAAAGTCCTGACCAGAAGAATACTAGGTTCAGGACTAAATAAATCATACAGAAAATTATTAATTGTACAAATTTATCTGAGGTGTTATTTCCTTAATCATAGACCTTAATACTTGTTTGTGTAGAGGTGTATTATTGTTAAAGTACCATCACCCCACACTTGCATATCCCTAGACATTAGACGTAGCTATCAGTCATACTAGTCAAGAATAAGTCTGCTTGAGGCCATAAGGTGGTAGCAGAAAGGTACCCTGACACTCAACCCTAAATTTGTTAGAATCAGGGACCTTCACAGCTGGCCTCATTCAGTACAATAAGGAAACCCACCACAATATTAAGATTCTGTTAGAAGGATTTATCAAATCAATAAGCTGTCTGGTAAATCACTTGAGAAATATTCAACCATTATCAGTCACCCATGTGTTACCAGAGTACAAGGGAGCAAGCAATTTAACGCTGTAAGCCACTCTACATGTTGTAAAAGGTGACTAAGGAGTGTTGGTCATGGGGTAGGACAACCCAGTCTATACACATTTTAAGTGGCGAAACTGGAGGCAAAAATGAAAGGGAAAAACTGAGATATGATGAGATCTTGAGCAGAGAGCACAGGACGGGGGGAACCTGGCACAAATTTATTAAAGGCTATGTTTCTTGGGGAGTTGAGGGGTGATGATGATAATTGTCAGTCATTACTGTAGGCAATATCAGTTTATATACATTACAGAACACTTGCTTCATTACCCTGAGAAGACTGTAAGCAATATTGCTTTTTATATATTACAGAATCTTGTTTCATTACCCAGGGTAACGATACGTCATGGCCTCAAAACCCTTACTTACTCGTTCCTCTTCTACTGTGAGGTGTAGAGGTTTGGAAGAGTGAGCGCCATACTATCCTATTGGCTGTCTTCCTCCTGGCCTGGTTCCATTCTAGTCCTCGGTCCTTCAAAGATTGTCTAATGTTGTCCTCCCAGCGGACTCTGGGCTGTCCTGGAGGTCTGGATCCCTGGCTCTTAGCCTCCCATACCTGCTGTGGCAGCCAATCCATCTTAATTGGGACTGTTCTACTTGGGTCTGCAAGGGTTGGGTTCTTAGGCCTTGACATATTGTCTGGTTGTGGACCATGTCTAGGGACCTAAGACGCGTCAACAGTGAGGAATGCAGTTAGTGACCCATAGCTAGACTGATTGCGTCAGGGTCAGCGAACCAGAGCTGACCAAGATGCTACTCCACCTCCAAGTGGTGGTCCTGGAAACAGGCTGCATCACTGCAGTCTGGCTGAGTGAGTAGGGATCAAAGAGGGAAGGCTAACCCGGTCCCAAAAATGACGTACTGAAGTCGGATGTGTCGGCCGAAAGGCGCAAATACCGCAGCTTTGCTGTAAACGGACACAACGCAACCTTTTCAGGACGAACGAAGAAGGACCATGTCTCTTCTTGTTACTTCAATCACCTTTCACAGATACCCCATTTCTGAGGTTTGGATTTGACTTTTGTGGGTTGTAGTCATTGCCCATGACTCGCATCCATATGTCAAGACTGGGACATAGGTGGAGCGGTATACAGCCATCTTTGTTTTCTTGCCAACTTCTCTTTTGTTGAGAAATCCTCGATTTATGGCCTGAAAAAGTATCCCAGCTGCTGCTCTTTGGGTAGCCAAATCTTCTTTGATGTCCCCCTTCCAGTCTATGACAGCTCTGAGGTATTTAAAGTGTTGACCTGCTCCTGGACCTGTTCTCCTAGCTTAATCTATGCCTTCTTTCCTCTCGTGATATCACCATGGTATTTGTTTTGGAGCAGCTGATGACCATAATTCTCTTCTTCAGCTCTTCCTTCCAGACTTGCAGGTTGGATTGAAGATGTGCTTCTGATTTAGCAATCAGGGCAACATCATCAGCAAATGCCAGCTCTAAAATACAAACCTGTCTCATCTTCCAGTACGCCACTGAATACTTTCTTGTCCTCTCCTTACATGCTTAGATGACATCATCCATGAGGAGTATGAAAAGATAAGGTGACAGGATATCACCTTGTCATATACCAGTGGTGGTCCTGAATTCTTCTGACTTATGGTTTGTTATCCTCACATAATTTCTGCAAGACTCGTAGAAGCTCTGTATAGTACGTATCAGAGGTGCTAGAATGTTCTTCCTCGCCAAGCAGTCCCAGCACCTGCAAACCTGACTGGTACAGTCCCGGCTACCACAACAAATATGGGAAACCACAGGCCAGGGATCCAGACCTCTACGACGACCCAGAATCCGCTGGGAGGACAACAATAAACAATCCCTGAAGGACTAAGGACTAGAACGGAACCAGGCTAAAAGGAAGACAGCTGATAGGATAGTATGGCGCTCTCTATGGCAAACCTCTACACCCAAAGTTAAAGAGGAACGATTACTTGGCCATCTCTATCGCCTCAGGATATCCCACACAAATGAATGTCCATGTGGAACTGGAATCCAGACCCCAGAACACATTCTCTAGAACTGCCCAACCCATGATGAACCGCAACGTGCGACCTGGCCAAGGGGTGCTGAGCTCCAGCAGAAGCTATGGGGCTGCCGCGCCGACCTGGTAAAGACTGTGGACTTCATCATGGCAACAGGCTTGCAGATTTAGCATGACTACAAACTGAACGCAGAAGAAGAAAAAGAGGAACGACTAAATAAGAAAGAGAGCAAATAAAAAGAGGAAGAAGATTTGCTACATCATTATGAGATAGTGGCAATCATTCAGTTTAATTTACATCGTTACCAACGGGCTGATCACCCGTTTGCCAGTTACTTCGATTACGGAAACAACAGCAAATGGATTGATTTGCCATTGCCCTAAAGACGCCAATAGGCGTGATGGGAAACAATGGCAAAGAAAACCTATCTGCTGTTGCCCTAAGACGCCACTAGGCGTAATGGCCACTGACTGCTTTGACGGTCGGTGGCTAAGGACGGAAGAAGAAGAAGAAGAATTTACATCGTCATTTCTCTACAGATCCCCAAGGAACACAGGCTGTGGGTAAACTTAGAGGAGAATGGAGAATAATGACCAATAACAGAGAGGAAATATGAGTAATGACCAATAATAAAGGAATGAAGAGTAGTGCAGACAGCAGAGAGAGTAGTTATGTGTAGTACAGACAAATGAAGAGTAATGGCAAATACATACGATGATTGAGAGTAGTGAAAAATAACAGTGAGGATGGAGAGTAGCGACAAATGACAGTGAGGATGGAGAGTAGTGACAAATAACAGCGAGGATGGAGAGTAGTGACAAATAATAGGTACCACAAACTGCCCGGATATTTCACTGGAAAAATGTCCATCACGAGGTAGAAAGAGGAAACAAGGTCTTCTTTGTTGTTTTGCTGTTCTTGCATCTTTGTATGAATTGTAATAAAATGTACGCAATATGTGTTCTTTTCTCTCTCAAAATATGTAAACTTGAAAACGGAATGTATTTTATAAATGATAGAAAAATTGCAACGAAAAACATCAGTGTATCGGGGTTTCCGATGCGCCGGCGAACTCCGGAGTTACCCGCACGTCATTCAAACACACATTGCTATATCAACAAAGAGCTATTCTCTCCAAATTTACGATCAATGGAAAGAGGAGTTATTGAGACTCAGTTTTGTATAACACAAGCCCCAATTTGTGTGAAATTAGTTACATAAATTTTGAAGTAATGACAAAGTTGTCTTTTTAAGTGTGCTTCCAAGAGCCAGATCCCTGCTTGTGTTACATCCATAGATTCACCATCTATTAGACTATCAATGTGCACATTCTTATCATTTTCTGAGATTTGTTGAAAGAGCAAGCTTTCACGAACGACGAGCAACCCAACAAGTTTTTTCGCGAGTGTCTAGTCATGAAGGCTGTTCCACTCAGAAAGATCAACACCCCCCTCCCCCATCCCGACGAGCGTGATGCGAATGAGAGAAACTATCGGGCTGATTCTACTGAGCACACGAATGAGAGAAACTACCTGCGTAAGTTAATATATATTTTTGAAAACTTACTTAGTCGTTCCCCTTCTACCGTGAGGTGTAGAGGTTTGGAAGAGAGAGCGCCAGACTATCCTATCGGCTGTCTTCCTCCTGGCCTGGTTCCATTCTAGTCCTCCAAAGATTGTCTAATGTTGTCCTCCCAGCAGACTCTGGGTCGTCCTGGGGGTCTGGATCCCTGGCTCTTTGTTTCCCATGGTTTGTCGTGGTAGCCGATCTTCTCGCATTCTGCAGACATGGCCAAACCATCTTAGTAGGGACTGTTCTACTTGGGTCTGCAGGGGGTGCGATTTTAGGCCTTGATGTATCGTCTGGTTGCGGACCATGTCTCCTCTTGTTACTTCAACCATCTTCCTCAGATACCTCATTTCTGAGGTTTGGATCTGGCTTTTGTGGGTTGTAGTCATTGCCCATGACTCACATCCATATGTCAAGACTGGGACATAGGTGGAGCGGTATACAGCCATCTTCGTTTTCTTACCAACCTCTCTCTTGCTGAGGAATTCTCGATTTATGGCCTGAAAAAAGTATCCCAGCTGCTGCTTTTCAAGTGGCCAACTCTTCTTTGATGCCTCCTTTTCGGTCTATAATAGCTCCGAGGTATTTAAAGTGGTCGACCTGCTCCAGGACCTGTTCTCCCAGCTTAATCTGATGTCTACTTTCTTCTCGTGATATCACCATGGATTTTGTTTTAGAGCTGCTTATGACCATCCCTCTCTTCTCCAGCTCTTCCTTCCAGACTTGCAGGTTGGATTGGAGATGTGCCTCTGATTTAGCAATCAGGGCAACATCATCAGCAAATGCCAGCTCTAAAATACAGACCTGTCATATCTTCCAGTACCCCACTGAATACTTTCTTGTTCTCTCCTTACATGCCTTGATGACATCGTCCATGAGGAGTATGAAAAGATAAGGTGACAGGACATCACCTTGTCTTACACCATTGGTGGTCCTGAACTCTTCTGACTTATGGTTTGCTGTCCTGACATAATTTCTGCAAGACTTGTAGAAGCTCTGTATAGCATGAATCATAGGTGCTGGAATGTTCTTCCTTGCCAAACAGTCCCAAAATTTGCTCCAGGGGACCCTGTCAAACGCCTTTTCCAGATCTATGAAACAAAGATGGATCTCACTCTTATACTCAAGGGCCTTTTCACTCAGCATCCACACTGGACCTCATCCAATTGTGGCTCAGCTAGGTGTCGGAGTCTCTGATCTAGTATTCTAGAGTAGATTTTACCAGGGACACTGAGAAGGGATATGCCTCTATGGTTTCCACATTGTGGATTGTCACCCATTTTGAAAATTGGTGTTATGATGGCAATCTCCCAATTCTTGTTGCACCACGCTGCCTGTAGGACCCTTAAGAGTAATAGGTCGCCTGATGCTCCCATGTACTTAACCATTTCTGGTGTTATACCATCCTGCTGCTTTGCCCATCTTGATTTTCTCCAGTGCTGCCTTCAGTTCTTCCATCTTTATGTCATCTTCACCATCATTGGTTTTCTCTTCTGTGCTATTGGTTATCATTTCTGATGCTTCACCATGCTCATCATCCAGGAGTTCTGAGAAATATTCTTTCCATCTTTCCATTACTTCCTTCGGGGCAGTAAGAAATTTGCCTTGCTTGTCCTTTAAAAGTTTGAGAGGGCATTGCTTTTCCTTCCTCATGTTCTTTAGGGTCTTATAGAACAATTTCTGGTTTTCTTGCGCATCTTTTTCTAGCTTTTCTCCAAATTCTTCCCAGGACTTCTGTTTTGCTGCTAGCACCTTGTTCTTTGCTTCTGTTCTGAGTGTCACATATTCTCTATTTGCCCTGCTGTGTTTTTAGCTCCTAAGTATTGTTTCCATGCCATTTTCTTCTCTCTTATTTTCTCTTTGACTTCCTCTGTCCACCAAGGTGTCCTCTTTCTCTTGTTCCCAAATCGAACTTCACCATATGCTTCTGCAGCAGCTGTCTTTATGATGTCCTTGAAGAGCCAGAGGGTTTCCAAGTCATCAGGTTGTTCTTCTGTGTTGCTCACCGCTGCCGCAATAAGCCCCTGATATCTGGTCTTAATTTCTGGCTCTCTCAGCGTGTAGGTCTTAATGCTCATTTTCCCCGTTCGTTTACTTAGTTTCTTGCGTGATGTTGGGCAGTTCCTAGGCTGAGCAACTCTTTCAGTTGTTCTTTTGATTGTAAGCAGGTAGTGATCACTTCCAATCTCTCCCCCCCTCCTGACTCTAGCATCCCGGACATATTTGAATGAGCTCCTCCTAACAATGGCATAGTTGATCCCTGACTTCTCATTCTTTGTTTGTTCACATCTAGTGTATGCATGTATGCGCTTATGGAATTGAAGAAATAGCTGACGGATTTAACAAAGCAGTTCTGAAAGCTGCCCTAGAATCAATACCAAGAGGGGCGAGGAAAGATTATAAGCCGTACTGGACAGAAGAACTCAATGAACTGGAAGAACAGGTAACAGAGGCCAGAGATGTAGCAGAAAAGGTCAAAACAGTTGAGGCAAACATCGCCTACAAAGCTATCTCTGCAAAATACAGGAAAACGTTAAACTGTTCAGCCAAAAATAGTTGGATCAAAACAACAGAAAGTCTTAACCTCGACAAAGATGGAAGCAAATTATGGAGGCTCGCCAAAGTCTTAAATGATGAGGAATGCAAAAATAAGGAAATAGCCCTACAACAAAATGAGAAAATACTCACAAAGAAAGAGGCAGCTAATGTTTTTGCTCAAAAATTCTCACTTGAGAGCCAGATAAATGTTCCACTGGACAGAAAACAGGAAATTTCCAAAGAGCAAGAAATTTACCAAAATATACCAACTGTTCCAGAAGAGCATATGACAACAAACCTCACCATGAGAGAGCTAGAGGCAGCCATCGTATCCCTTAAGCAAAGAAAGTCACCTGGAAAAGACAGGGTAACAAATGACATGCTTAAAGAGCTAGGGCCTAAGGCCAAGAAAGTACTCCTCAAGATTATGAACTATAGCTGGAAGCGTGGAATAGTACCCCAAGCCTGGAAAGAAGCAGTACTAGTTCCAATCCCCAAAAAGGACAAAGACCGAATGGACCCCAACAGCTACAGACCCATCAGCCGTCTAAGCTGCACGGGAAAGTTTATGGAGAGAATGATCAATACCAGATTAAGCTGGCACCTCGAAGAAAAACAAATTTTACTGCACCAACAGGCAGGCTTCAGGCAACATAGGTCTACAGAGGACCAAGTCACCTACATTGCACAGGAAATCGAAGATGCTTTCCAAGAAAGAAAGCACACTTTAGCAGTCTGGGTAGATATGGAGAAAGCATTTGATAAAGTTTGGAAAGATGGGCTAAGAGTTAAAATGCTTAAATATGGAGTCTGTGGAAGAATGTATAACTGGATCAGCAACTATCTAACAAACAGAACAGCTAGAGTGCAGGTGCACGGACAGTTAAGCAAAAAGACTACAATGGAACATGGAGTTCCACAGGGTGGGGTCCTTTCCCCAACACTCTTCCTCATATATATAAATGATATAACAGAAAACATCCACAAGAATGTCCACAACTCCCTCTACGCTGATGACCTGGCCATGTGGACTTCAGAACAATACATCACCACAGCAAGAGTGCGCATGCAGGATTCACTGCTAGCCCTTGAAAGTTGGTCCAAAAAGTGGTTGCTCAAAATAAATGAACAAAAAACTACACACACTATTTTTACCTTGTCAAATAAACCACAGCAAGCAAAGCTGCAACTAAATGGGCAGGCAGTACGAGAAGATGAAACACCAACATACTTAGGAATCACACTAGACCGCCGAATGACATGGAAATCACAGATTAACAAAATACAGCTAAGGGCAAAACTTCGCATGGCCATCATGAAAAAGTTAGCAGGTACCACATGGGGTGCTGATGAGAATATCCTCAAAAAGCTGTACACAGGCAGAGTCAGACCTGCTATGGAATATGGCATCACAGCTTGGTCGACGGCAGCAAAGTCAAATTTTGACAGAGTAAACAGACTCCAAAACCAAGCAGCACGTATTATAACAGGGGCCCTAAAGTCTACACAAATCAACCATATGGAAAACATCACAGGGCTACAGTCAATGGAGGATAGACGTGACAGCAGAGTCTTAAAACAAGCTGAAAAATTTAAGAGGCTCGAAGGACACCCCATGTACCAAAGAATGAATAGGCTAGGAAGAGGCAGGCTCAAGCGAACTAACTTTGTCGCCCAAGCAAAAGAAAAAATTAACAATAATACCATACTAGCAAGCTCAGTTGCAAAGAAAATCCCAACAAGCTCAACTATCCCACTGTGGAAAATAAGATGCTTTCCTAAGTTAAAATCTGATATTCCAGGCATTGAAGGTAAGGGAACACAGACAGAAACACAAAGAAAGTGTATAGCAACCAAGTATATTGACCAAACATTTCCAGCAAAGCTTTGGACACATGCATATACTGATGGTTCGGCAACAAATGCAGTTGAAAATGGGGGTGCCGGCATCCTCATAAAATTAAAGAATAGAATTCACTCTATGGCAATTGCCACTGGAAAATACTGCAATAACTTCTGTGCTGAAGCAGAAGCCCTGAAACAGGCAGCTGAAACTCTTATTGAATGCAAAGCACAGGCAGAAAAACAGATAGTAATCTTTTCAGATGCCCTCTCAATAATATCAGCGCTGAAGAGCCACCAAACTAAAGGATTGAAAGATCTGATAATCTCCCTTGAAAGACTAGCCGAATGCTTCAAGAAGTGCACTATCCAGTGGATACCAGCCCATTGCAACATACCAGGAAATGAGGAGGCAGATAGACTTGCTAAGGAAGGAGGTGCCTTACAACAAAATGATATAGAGACAACTTACGCAACGGCAAAGACTACTATAAAGGCTACATTCAAGTCTAAATGGGAAAGAGAGCACCCGGGACATTTGAAAAATGATGCATATCATCAACTATCCAGAAAAGAACAGGTCATCATTTTTCGGCTACGCACTGGTCACAACAGATTGAGATACCATCTGTACCACAAATACAAAATTGGTGCAACAGATCTCTGCACCTGTGGTACCAGCCCAATGACAGTCGAACACCTGCTGCAATACTGCCCAACCTACAGTAATGAACGGAGTAGCATATGGCAACAACCCACTTCTGTCAACGAAAAACTGTTTGGAGATGTTGGGAGCCCTGGGTTGACTACTGCCTTTATTAGAGTCATAAATGTATAAGTCTGAAGGCGAACGAGGAAGAAGAAGAAGTAGATTCTGCTCACTGCAGAATCTAAGGAGTCGCTTTCCATTGTCATTTAGAGTATCTTCTCCATATCTTCCGATAACTCCACCCCATCTAGCATGGTCATTTCCAACTCTGGCACCGAAATCTCCGAGCATGATAATTTCATCTAGGCAGTCATCCACTGTCCTTTGAAGCAGCTCTAAGAATTCCTCCTTGACCTCTGCTCTCTCATCCTCATTTGGCCCATACACTATGACCAGGTTGACTATGGTTTCTCCTTCTTTTAGTTTTACAACCATAATGCGCTCCGAGACAAAGTTCTATTTTCTTGATAGTATCTTTTTGGTTTTTGGCCACAATGCAACCCACGCCCCCTTTAGCTCTTTCAGATGTGGGTATACCACTGTAGAGCAGCGTGTTGCCATCGAGATCCATGACTCCTTGTCCTTTTTTCTTTGTTTCCGTTATAGCCAGGATTTCTAGTTTTGCTTTCCTTATCTCTTCCACCAGCTCATCTTCTTTCCCATTTATACTTCTTGTGTTCCAAGTTCCATAAGTCGTAGTCCGTTACAGTTCATCGCCTTTAAAATCAGTCCAGTTTTCTCTCTTGTAGTTCTCATAATCAAAAGTTTAAAGCAAACAGGTGATTGGCCTGTTGTGCCTTTGCATGGTGGAGGGGCTGCCTCCTTACGCCATCCTCCTTTTTCAGCCGGGCTTGGGACCGGCCTAGGCGGATTTGTTTTGAAAACTGATAACATTTAATTTATACTGAAATAAGTACGATTGTGATAACTAAAATAAAACCAAGGGAAGTGCAGGGAGTAGATTCAAGGTTGGAACAGCGAAAATGTCATTTGCTCGACTTAGCTTTTGTTTTGGCAATTTAATTATTTGAGGGCGATTTTAATCTCGTTGGCAGAGTTTCAAAAGCATCGTGCACATTGATTGTGGTATTTAGATACTTTTTAATCATGATTAATGCCCCAATCGCTCAAAAACTCACTCAGTTTAGTGACCTCATTCAATGTAAACAATCGCGACAGTTGCACACATCGGTTGTCTGCGAGACCGGACTGTAGGATTCTTTCTTAAAGAGATTTGGAATAATGAGACATTTCTAAAAGGTGCCACATAACAGAATATGCCACATGAACATAGTTTATTTGAATTCCATTGCAAAGAGTTGTAAAAGGGCTTTAAAATGATGTATGATATATAAATATACCTTAAATGGTTAATTTTTTTTCAATTTTTGTGGGTGACAAAAACATGGAAAAATTTTGCATTTTCTTCAAAAGGCATCTTTTGAGCCTATTTAACAAGTCAAAGTGCTTATTTCTGTACTAGTGGAAAGACCTTGAAAAAAGCTTTAAAATGACACATGGATCATTACTGTAACTTCATTAGTAAATTTTTTCTGTTCTTTGTAAACATGTAGAAATCTTGACGAATTGAGCGGTTTCTACAGAAATCGATTTTCTGGCTTTCTTGTCATTTTCAACTCATAATAACTTTGTTCAGAATAATGTGACATGTTTAGAAAAAATTGGGCTTACTTTAATATGACTATGACATTGGATATCATAGACATTGAGTGACTACAGTGCATAGATTTTGAGCACTGACACTTTAAAATTGTGTGTTGAGCTGATTTTGTAACAAAATACACACGACTAACCTGATTTTCTTTAAATTTGAAAAGAGCATATTGGCCTTTTTATGTCCTCCATTTCTTAAAATTACAAGTAGTGTTTAACACAAACATGACCTTATATGTGCTTATACGTTATATGTGATCCTTTGGTGATGTCAAAGATGGCCCATTTTCACTTTCAGATGGAGCGATACAATTTCTAAGTCGAAAAATAAAATAAAAATTCATAACTATTTTATTTATA
Source organism: Oreohelix idahoensis (assembly GCA_024509875.1). Lineage (NCBI taxonomy): Eukaryota > Metazoa > Mollusca > Gastropoda > Stylommatophora > Oreohelicidae > Oreohelix > Oreohelix idahoensis. The sequence goes on from JAMPIV010003520.1 coordinate 176,733, forward strand.
GACCAATTTTGATGATGTTGTTTTTTTAAATTTTGTATTTTTATGTACTTTAGTATTCCACAGGGGATTGGTGAATGGTACCCAAGTGTCTGTACTCAGGGACTCGGGTTCAACTACGGTTGGGATCAGACAGTCGCTGGTCCACCCTGCTTGTTCTACAGGAAATTTTGTAAAATGCATTACATTTCGGGGGGGCAATTGAATTTTACCCCACAGCTATTGTTGATATTCATACACAATTTTTTTTCAGGAAAGGTTGGGGTATGCTTATTGAAAAATCCAGTAGCTGATCTGACGGTCGGACGTATCCATGGGAGCAAGGACTGCTCACCAGGAGATTGAACAGTGGGAACGACGACACAAGTTCACTGCATACGCAGGCATTGCTATGGCTTAGTTACCTGCCAGCAATTACCATACATGTGGCACAGTATTTTCCAGTTTTGGTCTCTGTACCATTTTGGAAGATGATGAGGTTACCCCTCATGATAATGATAACAGTAATATCATATTTGATATTTCTGTAAGTAATGACCTTAACCCTACATGCACAACAGTTGTCACTCAATTTGACAATGTTGTGCCTACATCTTATGATGTACCCTTACATAACCACACATCTGTCGCTACGACAACCTTGCCTACAAACTTTTTCTTATCGTTATGGCTTCTCATCACTGCATTGTTCATGACATGCTATCATGCTATTGGGTATTTATTTGCTCCTAATTACCCATGTTTTCTTCATAAACTATTTTGGGTTGTTTTGGTCATTTTTGTTTTCTGTACCATATCATTTGCTCATAACATTAGTCATTTGCATGGAATGGATCAGTCCACCTCTGACATGCCTATAGTTTTCAGGTCTGATCATGTGATGACTCGGCATGTTCAGTCATCATTTGTGTTGTTACCTCGTCAGTTGCTCCTACATGACTTGGTTCTTTTCGGTTTTTCTTATTCCGAATACTTCTTACGACTTATCCACTTTGACACTTTGTCTTTATGTCTATATTGTTTCTATTATGCCTGTGATAGACATTCATTTAGTTAATCATTATCCTCATGCTCAGTCCATACAGCATGAGTTATTTTGTCTGTCCTTCACTCAAAGCTATGTTAACTGTTATTTTCATGATCTTTTGTTCAATACTATGTTACTTTCGCCCAGCACACTGTTTCGTGCCGATGATGCGAGTCGTGGGTTCAATCCCACTTATGTTACTCTATCCACTATCCCTTCTGACCTGTACTTTCCTTTATGAAAGAGTATGCCACATAAGATACACTGGTCAAATGATTGCCAGGTTGTGTTTATTCAGATTTTAAACATATTTTCATCACCTCCTATATGGTGGTTGCCAGATATAAATCATACATATATTCTCCTAACAGATGCTAGTAATCTCATACTGGGAGCCAGTTCGCTTCAAGACTACGATAACCGTGCTAATCATCGAAACCCTAAGCTCGCTCGCTTTTCAATCTTGCTACGGTTGGTCCGAGGCCTTTCGTCAATTTGACATTCAATCCATACCTGGACATGCTAATGTAGTGGCGGATTCGCTATCAATAAATCCACCGTCGATACCTGAAGTCTGATTGGTACTCATATGAAGAAACTTTCAAGGATTTCGTTACAGTTACGAATAGTCAGACATAATTTTGATACATGAAATTCACCCACGTTTGAAGCCTGATTTGGTACATATTCCTTACATTGATGGACATCGGATTAATCTTCTCAATGAATGTTTGCTGACTTATTCCGTGAGATCTACCTGCACTCGTTGATCGAGCTTTCACTGAACTGCCATGTATCAAGAATATACATCTTTATTATACTCCACTTTCTTGTCAGGATTACCCCGAACTGTACTGGAACTTAGTACATTATAATTAGAGTGTCGTTATTGACTTTCGTAATAATAACATTGATGATTTATTGGTCATTACTTCGGATGTGCACATATTGTGGAGAGCTTTTTCCTGGATTCGGTTGTGATTGGACTATACGATCTCTCATGGACTTATGATGATGTTAATGATTTTAATTAATTCATACTTTAGACTTTAATCTTTTAGTTATTTCATTACATTTACTATTGTAGTTAGGATAGATTAATTAGTATCCTTCTATCCCATTTTGTCTGATTTTCATTTGAAATTATTCGCTTCTACATTGGTATATGCTTTCGTATAAATAACTCATGTATTATTTTTCTTCTTCTATGCTATTCATAGTTATTTCCCTTTTTCTTTTCTACTCTTACTTTCCATATAATTTTGTCTGTATATTTGTGTCTGTTCACACACATAACCTCACAATACTAACATATTATCTTTCTGAGTATTCACATTGCAATATATTATTTTTTTAAATTCACGTCTTTACATTGTTGACCCTACATTACAATCTTCACACTACGTTAATTATCTCATATTATATTATGACTTATGTTTAGAAAATATTTTGCTCTCATTTTTCATGCATGCTTCTTTGGTTACTCGTACTAGACTATGCTCTATTCTTTACTGACCGCTGATGACTTTCTTTGCTTATTAACCTTAGTTATAATCTTACATAGGCTGTAAACTTTTTGACTTACAATTTCTTTTGGACAACGACCATTGACATAATTATGTGATCATATCTGGCCGTTTGTTCCTTTTTCGCGATTTTCTTTAAACTAATTACGATTTTTCATGTAAATTTTTTCTGATATTGAAAAAAAAATAATCAGTAGAAAATAAGTCTACAGTAATTTTTATGCATCTTCATTCTGGTCCACATTACGTGGATGATAACCTTGCTAGGCATCTCTAGTACAGCGGCCAGACTTGAATAGATGAAACTTGACTGTAGGAGACGTTCCATGCCATGTATATATTTTGATGCATATTGCCTGAGAATGAATACTATTTCGTCCCATTAAAGATGTCGTTATCTGTGGACCCATTCACGCAAGTCATTTTCAACTTTATCACCATTTGAATGTTCGATTTGAAACCCCCACGGCATTTCGTTAACACATTATCACACCAACACCTTCTGCTCAAATGCCAATGCTACAGCTACGTTCAATAAAATTGCAGAATGATTAAAAAGTTATAGTTGAATCAAAGAACTTTAATTACTTAAAACATAAAAAAAAGAAGAAACAGTAACAATTTAGAAGAAACAAAAACTTACCTCGAAAAGAAATCTGCAAGTAAGGCTCTATTCTTTTTAACATTATGTCTGTCTGCCAAAGGGAAATTGAATATCACTCGCTGATAGCAGACTTGGTTGATTATAGGATGTGTGTGAAGTTCACAGGCATTGATTTCCAACAGTACTCTGACACCTGGAGAAACACAATGACCTGCAACATTTCTCAACTACGTGGAGGAGTCAAAAAGTAACCTTAATATTTTTTTTATTAACAGAATATGCACAAATAGGAATGAAAGCACTTAATCATTTTTCAACATAGTCCCCACCACGTTCAATGCAGGCGTGCCAGCACTTCACTAATGCGCGGATTCCGCGAGAAAAAATCTCTTCTGACTAACTGCATAGCCACGTATACACCGCCTCTTTCACTTCATTGTCCGTACTGAACTTCTTGCCACCGAGTGCCTCCTTGAGGGGTCCAAACACATGATAATCACTCGGTGCGAGGTCCGGTGAATATGCAAGATGCGGAAGACACTCCAAATGCAGATTCGTGATTTTCGTTACTGTCGCACGAGCTGTGTGCGGCAGCGTGTTATCATGCTGTAACAACACACCAGAACTGAGCAAGCCGTGATGTTTTGACCTGATTGCAGGTTTCAAGTGGTTCTGAAGCAGACCACAGTATGATTCGCTGTTAATAGGGAGTCCCCTGGGCATGTAATGTTCCAGGATTGGGCCTTTACAGTCCCAGAAGAGCACGAGCATCACTTTGCCGGCCGACCACATTGTACGGAACTTCTTTGCTTTCGGCAATGATGAATGTCGCCATTCCATGCTGGCTCGCTTAGTCTCTGGCTGGAAGTAGTGGACCCAGCATTCGTCACCAGTGACTATATGGTGTAGAAAGCCATCTCCTTCAGCTTCATAACAATGTTTCACAAACATCCACAAGACGTTCTTTCAGTTCGGGGGTGAGTTGTTTTGGTACCCACCTAGCTAAGACTTTGTGGTACTGCAGCACGTCGTGAATGATGTGGTGCGCCAAGCCATGACTGATCTTCAATTCTCCAGCCATCTCGTTGATTGTTAACCGCTGGTTTTCCCGTATCCCTCGTTCCACTGCAGCGATATCGTAAGGCGTAGTCGCAGTGTGAGGCCGGCCGGAGCGAGCTGCATCAGTGATGTCTTGGGAGAGCCCAGAACAAGAGCAAGGTGTGCTCCCTCCACCTCCCCCATGGCTAGCTTAAAACCATATGTAAGGATCTTCTAAATGCATGTCAAGCCAGGATGAAATATGCAGAAAAGAAATGGAAATCATAATTCCAACTAAAAAATAGTTGCGGATTGTTTAAAAGAAAAGACATATAAAGCATGCAGCCACCATTGCAGCTGTACCCTTTGCAAGAAGCCTGCACTAAAGCATTTACATACTTTTCCTTACCCATTTCTGTTAATGCTTTCATGTTATCTGCTGCCAGTTGATGTTGCTGTATGGATTCTAAAGTCTCAAGGTTGGAGGTGGTAACCTGTGACCCCTTGAGCAACCCTTTCTTCATCAAGGAGAGAGTGAAGGAGAAGTCCCCATCTCCAACTAGCAGAACATGACCTTCACAAGACAAGTCCATGGCTTCTGGGCCTAAAGCAGCAAAAATCTAAGTATGTCTGGAAAGAGAGACAATGAAAAGCAAAAATAATAAATGAACATACAAAGTAAAAGTCATTCATTACCCTCCACTCCCAAGGAGCATAGGCCAACAAAAACATGCCAAGTCCTCCCGTCACATGCCATCATCTCAAGTTCTTTCCACGTTCTCATCATTTTCACCTCTGTTTCCAGCTCTCTTCTCTATGTGCTTCTTGGTCTACCTCTGCCTCTCTTGCACTGGGGGTTCCAGAACATGGACTGCCTTGTAATGCTATCAACAGGTTTCCTCAGCATGTGTCCTATCCATCGCCATTGTCTTCTTCTCATCTCTTGTTCCACTGGCACTTGTCTGGTTCTTGTCATCAGTTCCACATTGGTAACCTTGTCATACCATTTTAATCCTTCTATTCTACGCAAGCACCCATTTATGAAAGTCTGTAGCTTTTTGGTTGTTGTCTTTGTTGTTCACCATGTTTCAGAGCCATAGGACTGACTTGACATTTGAGTTGAAGATTTCTATTTTTGTGTTGGACCCGATTTCTCTTGATCATATATTTCCCAATGCAATGAAAGCTCCTCTTGCTTTTTGTATTCTTATTTTGATATCACTGTCTGTCCCTCCAACTTTGTCTATAGTGCTGCCAAGATATGTGTACGATTCTACATCTTGTAGTGGTGTTTTTTCAACCCTCATATCATTTCTTGCATTTATTCTAATTATTTTTGTCTTTTCCCTGTAAAAGTCAGCACAACACTTTTTCAACAACAAAACAGACATCATACAGAGCAAACATGGTTCAAACAAACACTTCAGCCAGTGTGACAAACTAAAATTTGAAAACAACTTCAAAGAGGAATGGCTGAACTGATGGGCAAATGAATCTATAGGACATGCCATGTATAAAGAAATGACCATTCCAAACCAAAATGACAACAACAACCTACACTCTAAAGATTTTTTTCCCAATGAAAATGCAGACATAGACCTAACATCAACCTTCCCCCCAATAGCCCCAGTGCCGCTGCCCCACACCCTGAACACTAACCGGCACCCTCCTCATACCACCACCCCACCCTGTCCCCCAAAAATGCCATCAAAATGCCGCAATTATGTACTGTCACTTTGACATATATTATCTCATATGTAACTGTATAATACCGCAATCATATACACTGTACGTAATTATAGCCACTTGTCCAAACTGGCGGCCTGAAGTCTACTGACATTTCCAACGGCCATAGGCTGTCAACAAATATATGGCCAACCTTCCTGCTTTGTGCCATCTTTCCATGTCTTCTTCATCCACTTCATGTATGTGTCTAAATTCCTATATCTATATACTTTCTGATTCCCCTCTACCTCTTACCCTAGGGAGTCCAGAACCATGATTGCCCTGAAATGCTATCAACTGGTTTTCTCAGTGTATGCCCCATCCTTCTTCGTACACTCTCAGATGTGTACTTGAATATGTTCAAAGATAGCAGTGGTCAGCTTGAGGCTATTTGCATCTCCATAGAGTTTTCCCAGGCATGGTACTGGTGATGGCCAAATGTGCTTTCTATGTTCCACATATGTTGGGCATCTTTGAAGTAGATGTTCAGTAGTCATTTTATCAGTGCCACGGTTACACTCATCAGTAGTTTCTATCGTTAGCTTGTTGAATTGATGGTATCCCAATCTGTTGTGGCTCATGTAGAGTTGGAAAATTACCACTTGTTTTCTGCTGAGCTGGTAATTTGCACCATTTTGTGTGTGGCCTGGGTGCTTCCTTACTTATTGCTATCCTACCCAACACCACTGTCTTCTCCTCACATCCTGTTCCACTGGTATCTGGTTCTTTCCATCAGTTCCACATTGGTGGCCATGCTGTACCATTTAAGTTCTTCTGGTCTGCAGAAGCACCCATTTATGAAAATCTCTATCTTTCTGTGTCATTTTTTATCTATATATTTCAGAGCCATCAATAAGACGGGCTTGAGCTATGGATTCAAGATCTGTGTTTGTATTTATACGGAACTCGAATTTTTTTCTTGCAAAATGTGCGTACAGGACTTCCAGTTGTCTGAATAAATAAATAAACAATATTCTTAAGTTAGTTTTTGAAAATGGATAGGCCTACACGGGTAAATCCGACGCATTCAGTAGCCTACTTTTTTAAGCTATTAACATTTTTTGTTACTAACATTGGCGGCTTTTTTTTTTTAATTTGATGATGAGAAATATCCAGTTCAGCTGCTGATGGGTTATAATTAGGATAGCCTATATTGTTTTCAATTCCAATAGCCTAATATGAATAGGCCTAGGCTAACTGCCGATACGGGAAACTGGCATCACATCTGTCAAATCATTTTAATATGGCAAATCAAAATTCAATGCTGGTGGCGTGTAGCAGCTGCAGTCCAGTTTTCGCATGGGACGAATCTGTTGTTGCTAGAGTCGCCACTATCGTCTTCAACAAACCTGATATACTTGAATTACTCGTAGTTTTCAGCACCACTGTCGCAAACGACATTAGAACTCTTTTATCCAGGAAATAACGTTTATGTCACGACTTTGAAGTCAAAAGGCAAACCCGGTCCTAAAAAATGCCGTGCAGAAGTCGGATGTGTCGACCGAAAGGTGCAGATATCACAGCTTAGGCGTAAACAGACACAACGCAACCACCGTCCTTTTCAGGACGAACGAGGAAGAAGAAGAAGAAGAAAAGGCTATTGCCTCGTGGCTTCCGTATTTCGCTTCTTATCTCCTTGTGGCGCATAGGTCATTAACGGATCATAAAGTCTTCCTGCTGTAGGCACTCTAAACCAGTTACGTCGTCCTTGTTTTTTCTGTCTCTGATCCAAACTCCATTCTTTTCTATATATGTTTTCGGTATTTTTCTTTTCCCTTTAAATTGATGAAGGGAAAATATTCAACACCTGATGCGTTATAATATTATTGTTTTTGATTTTAAATAACAATTAGAAAACGTACCCAGTTGCGCTATATTCTTCTGGAATTATTCCTCATGGTCGTTTATTTATAAGGGAAGTGCAAATGAAAATTTCAAATTGTGAGTATTTCTTCTCAAAATGGTAGATTCTTCTTACTTATTGTGTTGTATATTTATGAAATAAGAAAGAAGGTGGTAATAGCTGGGGGTTTGTGGGTTTATAATTGATGTATTCATAACTAGCTATTGGTAAAACATGTCGTTAGATCCAGTGACGTATCCTGGTAATGCGAGCTAGACGTGCTGCTACTTAAAATGAATATGTACGCCTACTATTTAACCCCTTCCCCTCTTAATTTAAAAACCGACTATTTTCAATTACGCAACGATAGTTATTCGGCTGGAAGAAAAACATTAACTAAATAATACATATTTTCACTTACAGGTTTCACTTGAAGATCAGATCTATTCTTCTTTCCTTTTGCAGAAATTTCTATGTTACAGCATCGTAAAATGTATTCTTCATTCTAACCTTGCTCAAAAGTTCCTTTTCAATAGACAATAGGCTGAGACTGGAGAGTCGATCTTGACCTTGTGTAGATCTGTGGTAACTGTGGATTCGCTTTAAAGCTGAAAACGATCTTTCTACAGAAGCAGTAGTTGCTGGAATTGTCATTATCAATTCTGCCAGTTTGAACACTTCTTTAAAGCCTGAACTGAGATCATTTTCAACTAAGAACTGCAGTAACTCATGAACTCACTTGTTGCAGAACTCATCCGAACAATAAAGTACAACAAGTTCATTCTTCACTCTTACAAAGTCGAACATTTCTCCATAAACGTCTTTTAATATTTTGATGAGGTCCTCTGGAAAATTTTTCTTGAAACTGGTTGTCACATAGGTCTTTATATCATTAAATTGCCTACATCTTCTTCCTATTCTCTCACCCGCATCCTTTATTTTATTATCTTTCCTTACTTGTTTTTTTCCTGTATTTTTCGCATCACTCGTTTGCGAAAAATATTTTCTTCAGTATTCTCAAACTTTACCTTGTGTTTTTCTCATACTGGGATACGTAATTCTATTACGTAGATGTCAGAGGACGAAACTGTGAATGTGCTTCATACTTAGAAATAGGGCCGACTTATCGTCTGCAAATTTCACTTGTCAAAGGCGTCTTCCCAGGCTGAATTTCTCGGCGAAGTGTAAAATCGCTACCTGACACGGCATTCACTGTTGGTCATTCTAAACGTAGGTGCTAAAACTGCCAACACGCTTTCGCCCAGTGCAGACGGTTGTCTGAGATTTGCAACTGACACGCGCTTTTCCCGGTCAGTTTGTTAACGAAGGTGCGAAATAGCACCGGTGACAGTTACGACATGCTTCTAAGTGAAACGTAGGTGTTATGAGAAGGGGAGAGATCAGGGTTGGGGAAATAGTTCATCCTTTGTCTGTTTCAGATATTAAACCTAGTTGAAACTTTATTTTCATTCTTGTCTCAATAATTCGCAGTAGACAGGTGGTTCGCGAAGAGTAGAGCTGTATAAGCGAAGTTTCTTAGTTTGTTGCAACAATTTGTCGAACTTCTAGACTTCCATAAATATAAGCGTAAAATTCTTAATTGTGCGATATCCTGTAGTGCTGTGTTTGAGGTAAATATTATATAGTAGTTCTCTAGAATTTTGTAACCTTTATTGGGAGCAAACTGCCACAGTAAGATCGGGAAGGAATTATTCACCATACATAGACATGTGTCAGACAAGGTTGTGTGCTGTCCCCCTGCCTATTTAATTTATACACCGAAAAAATTTTCAAACAGATACAGAAAATACCAGGACTGAACATCAGTGGAAGATCAATAAACAACCTTAGATATGCAGATGATACCGTGTTGTTAGCTGAAAGCGAACAGGAGTTACAAGAACTAGTGAAGCAAGTGAACAGTATAAGTCATGAATATGGAATCGACATTAATATTGAGAAAACTAAAACTATGATAATTAGCAAAACAGACGATAAACCCACATTAAAGATAAGCGTAAATGGGAAAATCCTGGAACAAGTCAAGAGCTACGTATATCTTGGTCATATAATAACAGAAGATGGCAGATGTGAAACAGAAATCAAGAAGAGAATAGGAATGGCCAAAGCTACATTCAACAACATGAAACATATACTGACATCCAAACAGTTATCTCATAAATTAAAACTGAGAATCATAAAGTGTTATATATATTCTGCATTTCTGTATGGTGCAGAAACATGGACGATGAATAAGCATTTGGAAGAAAGAATTGAGGCTCTTGAAATGTGGATTTATAGAAGAATGGGGCGTATCTCATGGAAAGAGATGAAAACAAATAAGGAGGTCCTAGAAAATCTAGGTATGAAAAGAGAACTAATGAGAGAGGTCAAAGTTCGGCAGCTAAAATACTTTGGCCACATAAAAAGGCATAACACCTTGCAGAAGACCATAACAGAAGGGAGAGTTGAAGGTAAACGTGCAAGGGGAAGACAGCGCTATAAGTGGGAAGATAACATCAAGAGATGGACGGGAAAGAGTCTATCAGAGTGTACCACCAAGACAAGAGACAGAAGACGTTGGAGATCCATTACAGCCAACCTCCGTTGTGGAGATGGCAACTGATGATGATGATGATGAGAATTTTGTGAAGTGATTAAGTGTTTAAATCGCCGATTTCATTTTAAACTAGTTCTTTGGAACAGAGTGCTTAATTATATAGTCTGTATTATTTTCTAGTGACGCGTTTCAGTGGAAAGCAGAAAGCATTAAACCTTAAATTCAGTCGGCTAATAAAGAAATTTAATTTAACTTCTAAATAAATCAGACGAGAGAATATATTTTAAAAACTAAACTTATAACGCTAGATACATCATTGAGTGTTGACGAAATACGTATGTATTTTCTAATTCATGATGTTTGATTTTATGTACATAACTTACTTCACGGGAAGTTTTTAAATATAAGTCAAGCTGTAGGCTTGCCGTTTGAAAATGTAAGTTATAACGAGTACATATTCTGTCGAGATTATACGTTGTTTTCTTCATTTAGCGAATGCTGGGGAAAACCCAACTTGCCGGCGTTTAATAAAGAGACATATTTGTGTGAAGCATAGACAGTTCCTATCTTTAACCACGTGGGTTTTTTTGTTTGTTTCAAGTAACACTGGATCTGACAGTGCATATGCCATCAGAGAGAGACAGTAATAGAAATCCCACTAACGGTTTCTAAAGACTAGATATATATATTGGGCTTATGAGCCAGTTCATATTGCTCCACAAATTTAAATGTACATGCTGCCTGGCGAGAGAATATTACAAGACTAACATTAACATTCCGACAGAGGTTTTGACTAGTATTGTGGTGACCGAATATAGTACCCACCTGGAAGTAGACACCGATCTGACAATCCTTAAATCCTAGAATCCAAAGCTAATGACATTGTGCTCTGCTAACTTTCGTGCCTGGACAAATTTTATGTGACTTAATCAGACATTCGAAAAAAATTAGAACACCCAAGGAATCGTTTCCCTGAGACAGAGAGTTCAGTACGTCTTTTGGAACTGGGGGTTTCTTGGTCGATGACTGCATTTTCGGGTCTGTGTGAAGGTCCTAGAATTATTATGTTCCCAGAGGCAGCGAGCAAAGTTGTGAGTATATATGTGGGAGAAAGGCCATGGCTGGATGAATGAGAGTACACAGGTTTGAGTGTTATTTTACCGGTGTATTATTGTTACCCATTTGCTGTCTTAACTGTTTTTTTTTTTAATCTGCAGGATTTGTTACAAATGCTAGAGTTTCTTTTTTTCTTAGGCTAAATCAGATTTATCCAACTCTGTTCATACATTTACGAGAAAGAAAGAAACCTCTTAGACTCAACCCTATGTATCTATAACTCTTTGGGCCATCATCTGTTCTCTTAACGGGGCTGTGGGCTAAACCTAGAGTAAGATTCGAACGGGCTATCATCCTTGTAGCATTTTTTCTTAAAAATTTATGACTATTTTGTATATGTTTTTCCTTGATGTATTTCTTTGGTGTTGTGAGAAGATTTTAAATTGATAATTAAAATCTCTCTTGAACTTAGAAATCGTGTTGGTCAGCTCGTTCTAAAATATATATATATTATTGTTATAGTTTTCCCACGTCTGTGTGTTTACCTGTCGTCACGTGTATGTGCGTGCCCGTGAGTAGATAGAGATATATTAATATATATGTATCTGTGTTTAGACTGTCTGACGCCTTTAAAAAACGGTCGTAGAAGATAGGTGAGAGAGAGAAGATTATCTCGATTCTCAAAGACAGCCTCTATATCACATCCTATCATCTCACGTGGGGAAATTCTATTATTTTTCACCAGCTCTCACTGTATCTATCACTCATTCCAACCTATTCAGAAGGGACCTAACCCAAGTCTTAATTCTCCTATCCAAAATCTACGACAAATGGTTGCTCGTTTCCGGTTTTTGAACTTCGAATAGGAAGACGAGTACGACAAATGTGGACTCGTCTATCTGGATTTTGTACTTAAGATTCTTTATTCTGATATAGAGTAAGAGTTTGATGTCTTGTGAGAGTTTGTATCTTTTAAAAAAATACTTTATCCCCTAGACTAACGATCTGTTTACGGGCGTGCTGACCACACAAACTGATAAGTTTTTTTTCCACAGCATTAAGAAGCATTATAAATTTGGTTTACAGGTTGATTCTGTCGGAATACATGTTAATTAATGATTTTGTAATACTAAACGCTGGTAAAGTTTTGTGAGTGTATAATATTCACAAGGGTTCTGAAGCAGGTAGGTGTTTGAGCAAAGCTAAGGAGTGCGTTTCGGACTATTTGTCCAGATTAATTGCCTCCCTCACCCTAACTGTCTTCACGGGTAAACTTGATAGTGGATTAAAAATTAAGGGGATTTTTTTTTCTCCAAAATTTTTGCTATAATCATTGTGTTTTCCACTGTAGTAACTTATTTTTCAGAAGTAATCTTAACTACCATTTAGTTGGCGTAGTCGTGTTTTGCATTAGGTGCTTTATTGCCGATTAATAGCAGCGATAGTTAGATTTTATTTTTGGAGGAGGTATCCCAGGGTGAAGTATATCATCTTTATTTTTGGGAATTTTCTCGTAAGTGGTAGGAACCAGTGTATCCTTTTTCCTATTTTCTTTCTCCACTAGTCTCAGTCACTTACTTAATATGGCCGAGAGGGCAAAGCTTAGACAACTTCTCAGGGACGAAGCGAGAGAGGAGGGACTGGAAGGAGAGGAAGCGAAGCTTTTGTCAGAGACGAACTGGAAAGATATGACGCGGAGAGGAAAGCAGCTGAAGCTAAAGAGGAAAAAGAAGCAGCCGAAGCTAGAGAGCAGAGGAAGATGGATGAGGAAATGGAAATTCGCAGGATGCAACAGGAGGAAAAAGAGAAGGAGAGACAGCATGAGAAGGAGAGGGAGGAAAGACAGCATCAGGAAAGAGAAAATGAGCAACGACGACAGCATGAGTTGGCTCTTAAAGCTCTAGAACTTCAAAGTCGTGGTGCTGCCTCTACCTCCAGCAATGGAGAGTCTTCTCCTCATTCTTCCTTAACTGATCCTTCAAACAGTCAATCTCTTCACCTCACGGCTATGTCTTTTCCGATAGAATCTTTCCCTTGTCCAAATGAGAAGATTGACACTTGGCTAGAAAAATTTGAGAAAATTGCAACTCTGTACGGTTTAGAGAGGTCGCGTTGGAACATGAAGCTTTCCCAGGCTTTGAAAAGTTCTGCGTATGATGTTTACCCCAAACTGGAAAGCAGCCAACAAGACAACTATAATCTGTTGAAGAAAGCGTTACTGGAGCGCTTTGAAATGAACGCGCGAAAGTTTTTGCAACTGTTTCGCAACAGCAGGAAGGAGAATTCTGAAACTTTTCACCAGTTCTCATCTCGTCTAAAGGGATATCTAACAAAGTGCCTTGAGCTTTCACAGCTCCCCTCTACCTATGAAGGTCTTGAGGAATTTGTTTTAACGGAACAAATAAAGAACACTTTGTCTGCGGATACCCGGAGATTTCTAGCTGAGCAGGGGGCAGAAAAACTTGAAGACATTTTGGAAAAGTCTGAGCGTTATCAAAATGCGCTGGCTGAACTACCGGACACAAAGCGGAAACCGACAGAGGAGCATTTTCGAAAACATAACCTAGAGCAATCTTCTCAGGCTTCTAACCAAAATAACCACAGAGAAACTGGACCTCAAAACCCCCCTCCTGAAAAATCCAAGTTCTACAAGAACAAGTACCCCAACCACCCCAAACAGTCTGATCAACCCGACCGCCCTACATGGCAGCGTAGCCAGAAAGGTCAAGGTGGCAAAGGGAGAACCCCTGAGCACGGGACATATGATCAGACCGAGCACACCGAGCCTAAACGCATCGGATGCTTATTGACAGTCTCGCAAGGCGGAATTGTTGACAGTGATTCCAAACCTGTTGGGGATGGACCCTCAACGCGAGGAACTGTTACATTGAACGGTTCTCAAACTTCTTGTTTATTTGACACGGGGCTTTCTTATGATTGCATTGTTGCCAGAAACCTGGTTAAACCCGGTCAAGAGACAGGAGAGACCGTCAAACTTTGTGGAGTTCGTAAGAGTGATGCACCTACAGCGCTTCCCATCGCATTGGTGGAGATACACTCTGACTTTGTCAGAGGTGTGATCAAAGCGGCTGTTATGGATGATCCCATCTACCCAGTCATACTTGGCGGGAGATACGTGTGTATTGGGAAACCGGAAGAGCCGATTGTGGCAGCAGTAACTACAAGAGGGCAAACCAAGAAGGAACGGGAGCCTGCGCCTAATTTGTTACCCATGGAACTTAAAGAAGCGCAATACAAGGACCCTACTTTGGCACCCTGCTTTAGGAAACTGCCCATGGCTAAGGAACCCAGACAGCACGGGGACATTTTTTCTGAGGATGGCGTACTTTATCGGAGAACGGGCAAGCCTGACCAAGGTTACAACCAGCTCCTAGTACCGAAACAGTACAGAAGCCAAATCCTAGAAATGGGGCACTCTCTTCCCTTCAGCGGACATATGGGACAGAACGCCACAAACCAACGTATAACCACTCATTATTGGTGGCCAGGAGTAAATACTGATATTATCAGATATGTCAAATCCTATGCCCAGTGCCAACGTGTGCCACCCAAGCAACGGGCACCCCCAGTCTCTTTGGGTGAAATGCCAATAGTGGGAACACCATTCGAACGGGTTGTGATCGACATTTTAGGGCCTTTCGAAAGGACTAAAAGAAGGAACAGGTTTATCCTGACCTTAGTCGATACATGCACTTTATGGGCAGAAGCTATCCCGCTAACATGCGCAGATGCCAAGCATGTCGCAGAAGCCCTCGTGCAGATTTTCACTCGGTTGGGATTCCCTCAACAAGTGTTGACGGATAACGGATCCCCATACCGAAACCTGTTGATGGATGAGATCGTGAAGATCTTGAGGACCCAACACATTCACACTAAGCCATATACTCCGGCCGGAAATGGGCTCGTGGAACGTGCTAATGGAAACCTCAACATGATGCTAAGTAAGCTGGCACAAGTGAAACCTTAAGATTGGGATCTGTGTATTCCTGCAGCATTATTTGGCTACAGAGAATCTCCTCATACTTCCACAGGATTTCCGCCCGCTACACTCTTATTCGGCAGACCCATTAAGGGCCCGCTGGAAGCCTTACTTCAGTCTCTGACAGACGAGAAGGCGGATGAGACAGTTGTCTCAGCCAGTAAATATGTGTCGGTTTTAAAGGAAAGGTTGAAACTAGGGTGGGACCTAGCAACGACTAACTTTAAGCGAGCTCGCACAAAGCACGCTAACCGATACAGGAAAGTCGCGAAACAGAGAGAACTGGAAGCAGGAGAGAAAGTTTTGGTGTTACTCCCGACCGAGAACAACCAACTGAAGATCGGATGGCAAGGGCCGTTTACCGTCCTGAAAAAGATTTCTAAGGCTACCTACCAGATATCTATTCAGGGAAAGGAAAAGGTTTTCCATTTAAATCTCTTAAAGAGATACTTGGAAAGACCTGTGCCGACCTCCGACCATCTCCTGACGATCGCCAGAGCTGACGAAGATGATGATAGTGGCAGGGATATTCCACCGCTATCACAAGAAATCTTTTAAAAATGTCAGAAGCGGCGACGCTCTTTCAAGCGCGCATGGGAGACATTCCAGAGGAAGGAAACTTTGGGGAGTGGACTTGAGTAGGAATTGGAGAGAGATGGAGGGAGAAGATGAGAGGGAAGAAGACAGACACCCCGAAGCTACGGTTATAGGAAATTTAATTCCATAACGTAGACATGGAGTGCTTCCATATCTTAAAGGGGGGACGTCCTATCACATAGGTCTTTATATCATTAAATTGCCTACATCTTCTTCCTATTCTCTCACCCGCATCCTTTATTTTATTATCTTTCCTTACTTGTTTTTTTCCTGTATTTTTCGCATCACTCGTTTGCGAAAAATATTTTCTTCAGTATTCTCAAACTTTACCTTGTGTTTTTCTCATACTGGGATACGTAATTCTATTACGTAGATGTCAGAGGACGAAACTGTGAATGTGCTTCATACTTAGAAATAGGGCCGACTTATCGTCTGCAAATTTCACTTGTCAAAGGCGTCTTCCCAGGCTGAATTTCTCGGCGAAGTGTAAAATCGCTTCTCAATAATTCGCAGTAGACAGGTGGTTCGCGAAGAGTAGAGCTGTATAAGCGAAGTTTCTTAGTTTGTTGCGACAACTTGTCGAACTTCTAGACTTCCATAAATATAAGCGTAAAATTCTTAATTGTGCGATATCCTGTAGTGCTGTGTTTGAGGTAAATATTATATAGTAGTTCTCTAGAATTTTGTAACCTTTATTGGGAGCAAACTGCCACAGTAAGATCGGGAAGGAATTATTCACCATACATAGACATAAAAAGAGGTGTCAGACAAGGTTGTGTGCTGTCCCCCTGCCTATTTAATTTATACACCGAAAAAATTTTCAAACAGATACAGGAAATACCAGGACTGAACATCAGTGGAAGATCAATAAACAACCTTAGATATGCAGATGATACCGTGGTGTTAGCTGAAAGCGAACAGGAGTTACAAGAACTAGTGAAGCAAGTGAACAGTATAAGTCATGAATATGGACTCGACATTAATATTGAGAAAACTAAAACTATGATAATTAGCAAAACAGACGATAAACCCACATTAAAGATAAGCGTAAATGGGAAAATCCTGGAACAAGTCAAGAGCTACGTATATCTTGGTCATATAATAACAGAAGATGGCAGATGTGAAACAGAAATCAAGAAGAGAATAGGAATGGCCAAAGCTACATTCAACAACATGAAACATATACTGACATCCAAACAGTTATCTCATAAATTAAAACTGAGAATCATAAAGTGTTATATATATTCTGCATTTCTGTATGGTGCAGAAACATGGACGATGAATAAGCATTTGGAAGAAAGAATTGAGGCTCTTGAAATGTGGATATATAGAAGAATGGGGCGTATCTCATGGAAAGAGATGAAAACAAATAAGGAGGTCCTAGAAAATCTAGGTATGAAAAGAGAACTAATGAGAGAGGTCAAAGTTCGGCAGCTAAAATACTTTGGCCACATAAAAAGGCATAACACCTTGCAGAAGACCATAACAGAAGGGAGAGTTGAAGGTAAACGTGCAAGGGGAAGACAGCGCTATAAGTGGGAAGATAACATCAAGAGATGGACGGGAAAGAGTCTATCAGAGTGTACCACCAAGACAAGAGACAGAAGACGTTGGAGATCCATTACAGCCAACCTCCGTTGTGGAGATGGCAACTGATGATGATGATGATGAGAATTTTGTGAAGTGATTAAGTGTTAAATCGCCGATTTCATTTTAAACTAGTTCTTTGGAACAGAGTGCTTAATCTATATAGTCTGTATTATTTTCTAGTGACGCGTTTCAGTGGAAAGCAGAATAAATTCTATTTCTAGCATTAAACCTTAAATTCAGTCGGCTAATAAAGAAATTTAATTTAACTTCTAAATAAATCAGACGAGAGAATATATTTTAAAAACTAAACTTATAACGCTAGATACATCATTGAGTGTTGACGAAATACGTATGTATTTTCTAATTCATGATGTTTGATTTTATGTACATAACTTACTTCACGGGAAGTTTTTAAATATAAGTCAAGCTGTAGGCTTGCCGTTTGAAATGTAAGTTATAACGAGTACATATTCTGTATATTATATTATACGTTGTTTTCTTCATTTAGCGAATGCTGGGGAAAACCCAACTTGCCGGCGTTTAATAAAGAGACATATTTGTGTGAAGCATAGACAGTTCCTATCTTTAACCACGTGGGTTTTTTTGTTTGTTTCAAGTAACACTGGATCTGACAGTGCATATGCCATCAGAGAGAGACAGTAATAGAAATCCCACTAACGGTTTCTAAAGACTAGATATATATATTGGGCTTATGAGCCAGTTCATATTGCTCCACAAATTTAAATGTACATGCTGCCAGGCGAGAGAATATTACAAGACTAACATTAACATTCCGACAGAGGTTTTGACTAGTATTGTGGTGACCGAATATAGTACCCTCCTGGAAGTAGACACCGATCTGACAATCCTTAAATCCTAGAATCCAAAGCTAATGACATTGTGCTCTGCTAACTTTCGTGCCTGGACAAATTTTATGTGACTTAATCAGACATTCGAAAAAAATTAGAACACCCAAGGAATCGTTTCCCTGAGACAGAGAGTTCAGTACGTCTTTTGGAACTGGGGGTTTCTTGGTCGATGACTGCATTTTCGGGTCTGTGTGAAGGTCCTAGAATTATTATGTTCCCAGAGGCAGCGAGCAAAGTTGTGAGTATATATGTGGGAGAAAGGCCATGGCTGGATGAATGAGAGTACACAGGTTTGAGTGTTATTTTACCGGTGTATTATTGTCACCCATTTGCTGTCTTAACTGTTTTTTTTTTAATCTGCAGGATTTGTTACAAATGCTAGAGTTTCTTTTTTTCTTAGGCTAAATCAGATTTATCCAACTCTGTTCATACATTTACGAGAAAGAAAGAAACCTCTTAGACTCAACCCTATGTATCTATAACTCTTTGGGCCATCATCTGTTCTCTTAACGGGGCTGTGGGCTAAACCTAGAGTAAGATTCGAACGGGCTATCATCCTTGTAGCATTTTTCTTAAAAATTTATGACTATTTTGTATATGTTTTTCCTTGATGTATTTCTTTGGTGTTGTGAGAAGATTTTAAATTGATAATTAAAATCTCTCTTGAACTTAGAAATCGTGTTGGTCAGCTCGTTCTAAAATATATATATATTATTGTTATAGTTTTCCCACGTCTGTGTGTTTACCTGTCGTCACGTGTATGTGCGTGCCCGTGAGTAGATAGAGATATATTAATATATATGTATCTGTGTTTAGACTGTCTGACGCCTTTAAAAAACGGTCGTAGAAGATAGGTGAGAGAGAGAAGATTATCTCGATTCTCAAAGACAGCCTCTATATCACATCCTATCATCTCACGTGGGGAAATTCTATTATTTTTCACCAGCTCTCACTGTATCTATCACTCATTCCAACCTATTCAGAAGGGACCTAACCCAAGTCTTAATTCTCCTATCTAAAATCTACGACAAATGATTGCTCGTTTCCGGTTTTTGAACTTAGAATAGGAAGACGAGTACGACAAATGTGGACTCGTCTATCTGGATTTTGAACTTAAGATTCTTTATTCTGATATAGAGTAAGATTGTGATGTCTTGTGAGTTTTGTATCTTTTAAAAATAATTTATCCCCTAGACTAACGATCTGTTTACGGGCGTGCTGACCACACAAACTGATAAGTTTTTTTTCCACAGCATTAAGAAGCATTATAAATTTGGTTTACAGGTTGATTCTGTCGGAATACATGTTAATTAATGATTTTGTAATACTAAACGCTGGTAAAGTTTTGTGAGTGTATAATATTCACAAGGGTTCTGAAGCAGGTAGGTGTTTGAGCAAAGCTAAGGAGTGCGTTTCGGACTATTTGTCCAGATTAATTGCCTCCCTCACCCTAACTGTCTTCACGGGTAAACTTGATAGTGGATTAAAAATTAAGGGGATTTTTTTTTCTCCAAAATTTTTGCTATAATCATTGTGTTTTCCACTGTAGTAACTTATTTTTCAGAAGTAATCTTAACTACCATTTAGTTGGCGTAGTCGTGTTTTGCATTAGGTGCTTTATTGCCGATTAATAGCAGCGATAGTTAGATTTTATTTTTGGAGGAGGTATCCCAGGGTGAATTATATCATCTTTATTTTTGGGAATTTTCTCGTAAGTGGTAGGAACCAGTGTATCCTTTTTCCTATTTTCTTTCTCCACTAGTCTCAGTCACTTACTTAATATGGCCGAGAGGGCAAAGCTTAAACAACTTCTCAGGGACGAAGCGAGAGAGGAGGGACTGGAAGGAGAGGAAGCGAAGCTTTTGTCAGAGACGAACTGGAAAGATATGACGCGGAGAGGAAAGCAGCTGAAGCTAAAGAGGAAAAAGAAGCAGCCGAAGCTAGAGAGCAGAGGAAGATGGATGAGGAAATGGAAATTCGCAGGATGCAACAGGAGGAAAAAGAGAAGGAGAGACAGCATGAGAAGGAGAGGGAGGAAAGACAGCATCAGGAAAGAGAAAATGAGCAACGACGACAGCATGAGTTGGCTCTTAAAGCTCTAGAACTTCAAAGTCGTGGTGCTGCCTCTACCTCCAGCAATGGAGAGTCTTCTCCTCATTCTTCCTTAACTGATCCTTCAAACAGTCAATCTCTTCACCTCACGGCTATGTCTTTTCCGATAGAATCTTTCCCTTGTCCAAATGAGAAGATTGACACTTGGCTAGAAAAATTTGAGAAAATTGCAACTCTGTACGGTTTAGAGAGGTCGCGTTGGAACATGAAGCTTTCCCAGGCTTTGAAAAGTTCTGCGTATGATGTTTACGCCAAACTGGAAAGCAGCCAACAAGACAACTATGATCTGTTGAAGAAAGCGTTACTGGAGCGCTTTGAAATGAACGCGCGAAAGTTTTTGCAACTGTTTCGCAACAGCAGGAAGGAGAATTCTGAAACTTTTCACCAGTTCTCATCTCGTCTAAAGGGATATCTAACAAAGTGCCTTGAGCTTTCACAGCTCCCCTCTACCTATGAAGGTCTTGAGGAATTTGTTTTAACGGAACAAATAAAGAACACTTTGTCTGCGGATACCCGGAGATTTCTAGCTGAGCAGGGGGCAGAAAAACTTGAAGACATTTTGGAAAAGTCTGAGCGTTATCAAAATGCGCTGGCTGAACTACCAGACACAAAGCGGAAACCGACAGAGGAGCATTTTCGAAAACATAACCTAGAGCAATCTTCTCAGGCTTCTAACCAAAATAACCACAGAGAAACTGGACCTCAAAACCCCCCTCCTGAAAAATCCAAGTTCTACAAGAACAAGTATCCCAACCACCCCAAACAGTCTGATCAACCCGACCGCCCTACGTGGCAGCGTAGCCAGAAAGGTCAAGGTGGCAAAGGGAGAACCCCTGAGCACGGGACATATGATCAGACCGAGCACACCGAGCCTAAACGCATCGGATGCTTATTGACAGTCTCGCAAGGCGGAATTGTTGACAGTGATTCCAAACCTGTTGGGGATGGACCCTCAACGCGAGGAACTGTTACATTGAACGGTTCTCAAACTTCTTGTTTATTTGACACGGGGCTTTCTTATGATTGCATTGTTGCCAGAAACCTGGTTAAACCCGGTCAAGAGACAGGAGAGACCGTCAAACTTTGTGGAGTTCGTAAGAGTGATGCACCTACAGCGCTTCCCATCGCATTGGTGGAGATACACTCTGACTTTGTCAGAGGTGTGATCAAAGCGGCTGTTATGGATGATCCCATCTACCCATTCATACTTGGCGGGAGATACGTGTGTATTGGGAAACCGGAAGAGCCGATTGTGGCAGCAGTAACTACAAGAGGGCAAACCAAGAAGGAACGGGAGCCTGCGCCTAATTTGTTACCCATGGAACTTAAAGAAGCGCAATACAAGGACCCTACTTTGGCACCCTGCTTTAGGAAACTGCCCATGGCTAAGGAACCCAGACAGCACGGGGACATTTTTTCTGAGGATGGCGTACTTTATCGGAGAACGGGCAAGCCTGACCAAGGTTACAACCAGCTCCTAGTACCGAAACAGTACAGAAGCCAAATCCTAGAAATGGGGCACTCTCTTCCCTTCAGCGGACATATGGGACAGAACGCCACAAACCAACGTATAACCACTCATTATTGGTGGCCAGGAGTAAATACTGATATTATCAGATATGTCAAATCCTGTGCCCAGTGCCAACGTGTGCCACCCAAGCAACGGGCACCCCCAGTCTCTTTGGGTGAAATGCCAATAGTGGGAACACCATTCGAACGGGTTGTGATCGACATTTTAGGGCCTTTCGAAAGGACTAAAAGAAGGAACAGGTTTATCCTGACCTTAGTCGATACATGCACTTTATGGGCAGAAGCTATCCCGCTAACATGCGCAGATGCCAAGCATGTCGCAGAAGCCCTCGTGCAGATTTTCACTCGGTTGGGATTCCCTCAACAAGTGTTGACGGATAACGGATCCCCATACCGAAACCTGTTGATGGATGAGATCGTGAAGATCTTGAGGACCCAACACATTCACACTAAGCCATATACTCCGGCCGGAAATGGGCTCGTGGAACGTGCTAATGGAAACCTCAACATGATGCTAAGTAAGCTGGCACAAGTGAAACCTTAAGATTGGGATCTGTGTATTCCTGCAGCATTATTTGGCTACAGAGAATCTCCTCATACTTCCACAGGATTTCCGCCCGCTACACTCTTATTCGGCAGACCCATTAAGGGCCCGCTGGAAGCCTTACTTCAGTCTCTGACAGACGAGAAGGCGGATGAGACAGTTGTCTCAGCCAGTAAATATGTGTCGGTTTTAAAGGAAAGGTTGAAACTAGGGTGGGACCTAGCAACGACTAACTTTAAGCGAGCTCGCACAAAGCACGCTAACCGATACAGGAAAGTCGCGAAACAGAGAGAACTGGAAGCAGGAGAGAAAGTTTTGGTGTTACTCCCGACCGAGAACAACCAACTGAAGATCGGATGGCAAGGGCCGTTTACCGTCCTGAAAAAGATTTCTAAGGCTACCTACCAGATATCTATTCAGGGAAAGGAAAAGGTTTTCCATTTAAATCTCTTAAAGAGATACTTGGAAAGACCTGTGCCGACCTCCGACCATCTCCTGACGATCGCCAGAGCTGACGAAGATGATGATAGTGGCAGGGATATTCCACCGCTATCACAAGAAATCTTTTAAAAATGTCAGAAGCGGCGACGCTCTTTCAAGCGCGCATGGGAGACATTCCAGAGGAAGGAAACTTTGGGGAGTGGACTTGAGTAGGAATTGGAGAGAGATGGAGGGAGAAGATGAGAGGGAAGAAGACAGACACCCCGAAGCTACGGTTATAGGAAATTTAATTCCATAACGTAGACATGGAGTGCTTCCATATCTTAAAGGGGGGACGTCCTATCACATAGGTCTTTATATCATTAAATTGCCTACATCTTCTTCCTATTCTCTCACCCGCATCCTTTATTTTATTATCTTTCCTTACTTGTTTTTTTCCTGTATTTTTCGCATCACTCGTTTGCGAAAAAATATTTTCTTCAGTATTCTCAAACTTTACCTTGTGTTTTTCTCATACTGGGATACGTAATTCTATTACGTAGATGTCAGAGGACGAAACTGTGAATGTGCTTCATACTTAGAAATAGGGCCGACTTATCGTCTGCAAATTTCACTTGTCAAAGGCGTCTTCCCAGGCTGAATTTCTCGGCGAAGTGTAAAATCGCTACCTGACACGGCATTCACTGTTGGTCATTCTAAACGTAGGTGCTAAAACTGCCAACACGCTTTCGCCCTGTGCAGACGGTTGTCTGAGATTTGCAACTGACACGCGCTTTTCCCGGTCAGTTTGTTAACGAAGGTGCGAAATAGCACCGGTGACAGTTACGACATGCTTCTAAGTGAAACGTAGGTGTTATGAGAAGGGGAGAGATCAGGGTTGGGGAAATAGTTCATCCTTTGTCTGTTTCAGATATTAAACCTAGTTGAAACTTTATTTTCATTCTTGTCTCAATAATTCGCAGTAGACAGGTGGTTCGCGAAGAGTAGAGCTGTATAAGCGAAGTTTCTTAGTTTGTTGCGACAACTTGTCGAACTTCTAGACTTCCATAAATATAAGCGTAAAATTCTTAATTGTGCGATATCCTGTAGTGCTGTGTTTGAGGTAAATATTATATAGTAGTTCTCTAGAATTTTGTAACCTTTATTGGGAGCAAACTGCCACAGTAAGATCGGGAAGGAATTATTCACCATACATAGACATAAAAAGAGGTGTCAGACAAGGTTGTGTGCTGTCCCCCTGCCTATTTAATTTATACACCGAAAAAATTTTCAAACAGATACAGAAAATACCAGGACTGAACATCAGTGGAAGATCAATAAACAACCTTAGATATGCAGATGATACCGTGTTGTTAGCTGAAAGCGAACAGGAGTTACAAGAACTAGTGAAGCAAGTGAACAGTATAAGTCATGAATATGGACTCGACATTAATATTGAGAAAACTAAAACTATGATAATTAGCAAAACAGACGATAAACCCACATTAAAGATAAGCGTAAATGGGAAAATCCTGGAACAAGTCAAGAGCTACGTATATCTTGGTCATATAATAACAGAAGATGGCAGATGTGAAACAGAAATCAAGAAGAGAATAGGAATGGCCAAAGCTACATTCAACAACATGAAACATATACTGACATCCAAACAGTTATCTCATAAATTAAAACTGAGAATCATAAAGTGTTATATATATTCTGCATTTCTGTATGGTGCAGAAACATGGACGATGAATAAGCATTTGGAAGAAAGAATTGAGGCTCTTGAAATGTGGATATATAGAAGAATGGGGCGTATCTCATGGAAAGAGATGAAAACAAATAAGGAGGTCCTAGAAAATCTAGGTATGAAAAGAGAACTAATGAGAGAGGTCAAAGTTCGGCAGCTAAAATACTTTGGCCACATAAAAAGGCATAACACCTTGCAGAAGACCATAACAGAAGGGAGAGTTGAAGGTAAACGTGCAAGGGGAAGACAGCGCTATAAGTGGGAAGATAACATCAAGAGATGGACGGGAAAGAGTCTATCAGAGTGTACCACCAAGACAAGAGACAGAAGACGTTGGAGATCCATTACAGCCAACCTCCGTTGTGGAGATGGCAACTGATGATGATGATGATGAGAATTTTGTGAAGTGATTAAGTGTTAAATCGCCGATTTCATTTTAAACTAGTTCTTTGGAACAGAGTGCTTAATCTATATAGTCTGTATTATTTTCTAGTGACGCGTTTCAGTGGAAAGCAGAATAAATTCTATTTCTAGCATTAAACCTTAAATTCAGTCGGCTAATAAAGAAATTTAATTTAACTTCTAAATAAATCAGACGAGAGAATATATTTTAAAAACTAAACTTATAACGCTAGATACATCATTGAGTGTTGACGAAATACGTATGTATTTTCTAATTCATGATGTTTGATTTTATGTACATAACTTACTTCACGGGAAGTTTTTAAATATAAGTCAAGCTGTAGGCTTGCCGTTTGAAATGTAAGTTATAACGAGTACATATTCTGTATATTATATTATACGTTGTTTTCTTCATTTAGCGAATGCTGGGGAAAACCCAACTTGCCGGCGTTTAGTAAAGAGACATATTTGTGTGAAGCATAGACAGTTCCTATCTTTAACCACGTGGGTTTTTGTTTTGTTTCAAGTAACACTGGATCTGACAGTGCATATGCCATCAGAGAGAGACAGTAATAGAAATCCCACTAACGGTTTCTAAAGACTAGATATATATATTGGGCTTGTGAGCCAGTTCATATTGCACCACAAATTTAAATGTACATGCTGCCTGGCGAGAGAATATTACAAGACTAACATTAACATTCCGACAGAGGTTTTGACTAGTATTGTGGTGACCGAATATAGTACCCTCCTGGAAGTAGACACCGATCTGACAATCCTTAAATCCTAGAATCCAAAGCTAATGACATTGTGCTCTGCTAACTTTCGTGCCTGGACAAATTTTATGTGACTTAATCAGACATTCGAAAAAAATTAGAACACCCAAGGAATCGTTTCCCTGAGACAGAGAGTTCAGTACGTCTTTTGGAACTGGGGGTTTCTTGGTTGATGACTGCATTTTCGGGTCTGTGTGAAGGTCCTAGAATTATTATGTTCCCAGAGGCAGCGAGCAAAGTTGTGAGTATATATGTGGGAGAAAGGCCATGGCAGGATGAATGAGAGTACACAGGTCTGAGTGTTATTTTACCGGTGTATTATTGTCACCCATTTGCTGTCTTAACTGTTTTTTTAAATCTGCAGGATTTGCTACAAATTCTAGAGTTTCTTTTTTTCTTAGGCTAAATCAGATTTATCCAACTCTGTTCATACATTTACGAGAAAGAAAGAAACCTCTTAGACTCAACCCTATGTATCTATAACTCTTTGGGCCATCATCTGTTCTCTTAACGGGGCTGTGGGCTAAACCTAGAGTAAGATTCGAACGGGCTATCATCCTTGTAGCATTTTTCTTAAAAATTTATGACTATTTTGTATATGTTTTTCCTTGATGTATTTCTTTGGTGTTGTGAGAAGATTTTAAATTGATAATTAAAATCTCTCTTGAACTTAGAAATCGTGTTGGTCAGCTCGTTCTAAAATATATATATATATATCATTGTTATAGTTTTCCCACGTCTGTGTGTTTACCTGTCGTCACGTGTATGTGCGTACCCGTGAGTAGATAGAGATATATTAATATATATATATCTGTGTTTAGACTGTCTGACGCCTTTAAAAAAACGGTCCTAGAAGATAGGTGAGAGAGAAGATTATCTCGATTCTCAAAGACAGCCTCTATATCACATCCTATCATCTCACGTGGGGAAATTCTATTGTTTTTCACCAGCTCTCACTGTATCTATCACTCATTCCAACCTATTCAGAAGGGACCTAACCCAAGTCTTAATTCTCCTATCTAAAATCTACGACACTGGTATACCTTTGCTCATAAAGAAGGTGAAAATACTCAAGTTTCTTTAAAGCTGCAAACCGTGTTTCTGTGTGAACACTAATGTTATCAATGATTTCAAAATACAGTTGGCAATATGCATCTTTTCCTATACAACCACAGCGTCGTTTATTTGTAGGTGATTCAAATTCTTCTCCCCTCCTTCCCAATGCAGCATACCAAATCTCATTAAAGGCAGTATCCCTTGCTCGTTGAAGTTCATTTTTGATCTCTTCTATTTTCTTGCAGCAGTACAAAATATCGAAATTTCTTGTTTGAAGTAAATTGTATAAAACATCTGTATATGCAAATAATCTTGAAAATACTTGAAGTAGGAAAACTGTATTTAGGCTCCTCAAGAAAGACAAAAAGCCTTGCTATTTAACCACTGTGTCAGCATCCCATTCTAAAGAACAATCAATGACATTTTCAAAAAAGTCAATAAGCTCTAACCAATGATCGTTCACTGTATGTACTAATCTGGAAGTGAAGTTCCACCTGGTAGGTGCTACAGTTGGCAACTTCTTAGAAAGAATTTTTTGAAGAGCTATTGTTCTCTTAGACGATTTTGAGAAAAATGCAGAAAGACCACTGAGAGTTATAAAAAAAATATTGCAGTCTTTGATATTCATCAAACTTTGTTGCAAGACGAGGTTCAATGCATGGGCCAGCAATGAGTAAAGAGTGCTTTTGGGTAAACATCAATAACCTTTTTTTGTAAGCCATCCAAATGACCTGCCATCACAGACGCTCCATCATAAGTTTGCCCAACTAACTTATCTTTAAGTTTGTATTCTTGTACCGTGCTAACTACATGTTTAAACAAAGCTTCTGATGTTCTATCCTGACTAACGTCGGTAAGCCCGACAAACCTTTCATAAACAACACCATCTAATACATATCTTAAGACGGTTGACAGCTGTGATTTGCACGTGATATCACAACTCTCATCCAGAAGTATAGCAGCAAAGTTTGAAACGTGGACTTCCTTCTTTATTTCATCAATGAGGACTTCAGAGATAGCCTGAATGAGATCATTTTGCACAGCCGGAGAGGTTCCCCGGAAACTGTAGAGCTCTGTAGGTGATGTTCCAAAAGAGGGTCATATTGCTGAAGTGCATCCAGAAACTCTAAATAGTTGCCTCTGTTGAAAGAGTCATTACATTCGTCATGTCCTCGGAAAGGAAGCTCCTGTTTACCAAGGAAGCATACCGCATCAATCAGACGTTTCAAGATATCTCGATTCTCTTTTA